>CM008285.1:31418894-31699806 GCA_002319775.1 Fagopyrum tataricum
AGTTCTACAATTTGGATCCTCAAGCAGCCATGGAGAATAGATGAGAAGGAAAGAGAAGAGAGTGAAGAGATGGAGTGAAAGGAGTGTAACGTGCAAAGTGATCCAAGGGAGGAGAGAGGGAAGACTTCCGCTGACAAAAGGGGTGAGGGGACCAAGGGGTCAACTGACCTCTTGTCCCTCCCACGGAACTAGGGGTCGGAAATGACCCTTTGTTATTTTTAACCCGGAACGAAGGGTCGGAACGCGGAAAAAGAGGAAAAACGACGAGTCGGCTCGGGATTTTCTTAGGAATAAATCCCGGCACTCGGCATCTCGGGCCTACGGGATAAACTACAAGGTGCTCCAAGTCCGGAATAAAATTAATAAAATTCCGGGTGTTACACCAGCTGTACCGACACTTGCTGCTGAGATTGCTAGAGTTATAGAGGAGCATCGAGGGCCTCGACCAGATACTTGGTTGAAGGCGTTCCATCAGATGGGAGTACCCCCTTTCTCTGGGAAGGTGGGGTTAGAGGTCGAGCTGTGGATCGGACATGTAGACTCAGTTCTGGAGTTTATTAGATGTCCAGGAGATAGACAGGTAGAGTTAGTACATACTCTATTTCGGGACCTAGCACAGTATTGGTGGAGATCTGTGCGAAGTCAGGTTTCTAGCTATGACCAGATGAGGAGTATGATTAGAGAGCGTTTCTGCCCTGCCTCTTTGAGGAAGGAGAAACTGCGTGATTTTGTGGAGATTGGCTTTGAAGATGTACCAGTCTCTGAGGCTATCCGGAGGTTTCAGGAGGAGCTGGCTTTGCTGGGCCCAACTGCACCTCCTGCTGATCAGCATGTGTATCTCTCTTCCCGACGACGGAGGGATGGTACCGGGCCTATATGTCGGGATTTCATTGTGAGTCCTTGATGGACTACCAGGATCGAGCCGCCGATTATGAGCGAGAGCGGGCTAGTAAGAGGAGAGCTTCTCAAACCGGAGGGTTTGAGAAGAGACAACATATTGGGCAGGCCAGTGGTACTGCTGGCGCTGCTAGTGCAGGGCGAGGTCAGAGTTGCCAGAATCATCCCTTCTCTACACTAGTTACAGATAAGGGACGACAGTGCCACAACTGTGGTAAGTATGGACATATGCGACCAGAGTGTCCGAGGCAGACAGTGTTGTGCTACACTTGTGGCAAGCCAGGTCATAGGGTTGTCTTCTGTAGACAGGGTGGAGCATCATCTCGGCAGGGTTCTACTCCTGCTAGTGTAGTTGGGGGTGGTCATAGGCCACCTCAGCAGCAGCAGACACAGGGACAACAGAGAGTCCCGGATCGTCCTACTACTCAGGGAGCTGCTCCTGGGTCAAGTAGAGGCAGAGGTCGTGGCGGGAATGCCACTGATACGAGAGGAGCTCAAGATAGAGTCTTTTGAGCTGAGGAGTGCAGAGAAGCCAGCTGCACCGACTGTTATAGCTACCATTCTGATTCATGGTTTACCTGTTAGAGTTTTATTTGATATGGGTACTATGCACTCTTTTATATCTGATGCATGTGTTGAGCGTATGAGTTTAGTTACGACTGAAGGGACACCCTTTAGTATCGGGTTACCCGATGGTAGTAGGGTCATAGGTACCCATGAGATATTTGTTTGTCCCATTTGTGTAGAGACCTGTGTATTATCTGTTGATCTGTTTGTTATGCCGTTGGTGCATGAGTATGTTGTTTTAAGCATGGATTCGATGGACAGGCATCAGGCTGTACGAGATGTAGGTAGGAGGGCTGTTACAGTCTCTACCAAGATAGGTCAGATAGAGGGTTGCCAATGCTGAGACCCTGGAAAGTCAGGTATGGCTATCAGTGTGATGCGTCCAGTGTTAGAGGACATCCCAGTAATCTGTGAGTCACAGATGATTTTACTGAGTCATCCAGCTGCCGCCTCAGAGGAGTGTGGACTTTGATATTAAGTTAGAGTATGGTACGAGACCGATCTCGAAGGCCCATATCGGTTGGTGCTTGTCGAGATGTTAGAACTGAAGAAGCAACTCGAGGAGTTGGCTGAGAAGGGTTTCATTCGCCCTAGCGTATCCCCATGGGGAGCACCTGTCCTCTCCGTACGGAAGAAGAACGGATCGTTGAGACTGTGCATTGACTACAGGAAGTTGAACAAGGTGACTATTAAGAACAAGTATCCATTGTTCGTATTGATGATATGTTAGATCAGCTTCAGGGAGCCACAGTGTTCTCCCGAATTGACCTGTGCTCAGGTTATCACCAGCTAAGGGTGAGAGAGCAGGATATATACAAGATAGCTTTTTGGATCAGATATGAACACTACGAGTTAGTAGTGATGCCATTTGGGCTTATGAATGCCCCAACAGTTTTCTGGAGTTGATGAACAACGTATTCATCGACTTCCTGGATCAGTTTGTAGTGATATTTATAGAGGATACCCTGGTGTACTCTCGCAGTAGAGAGGAACGTGCAGGACAGTTAAGGACTGTGTTACAGGTTTTAAGGGGTAGAGAACTTTATGTTTAGTTCTCTAAGTGTGAGTTCTGGATGCCGAGGGTACTGATGATTGGTGGGTTCCAGTGATACATCCAAGCTAGGCTTAGGATGTGTATTGATATAGCAAGGCAGAGCGATTGCCTATGCGTCTAGACAGCTGAAGACGTATGAGGAGAACTATCCGACTCATGATCTGGAGTTGGCAGCGGTAGATTATGTACTGAAGATCTGGAGACATTACCTGTATGGTGCTACATGTCAAATCTTCACAGATCATAAGAGTCTGAAGCATATTTTTCCGCAGCGGGAAGGGAATAACCGCCAACGTAGGTGGCTTGAGCTGATTAAGGACTTTGTTCTGGAGATTCTATATCATTCAGGGAAGGCGAACGTGGTCGCCGACGCCCTGAGCAGGAAGACGCCTCGAGAGAAGGCGATTGTGAGACTGACAGTACAGTCTCAGTTACAGAGAGATCTGGTCTGGCTAGAGTTGGACGTCCAGTTCCTGATGAGGACGCCCAGTTGAGTATTTTAGAGGTTCTTCCTGATCTATTGAGCGGAATCCAACAAAAGCAGGAGACCTGCCCGATATTGATGAGGATTCGAAAGAGGATGTCTCGGGATGAAGCACCACAGTTCCTTCTAGGAGCAGATGGAGTTTTAAGACGCCGCGGTCGCGTTTGTGTAACCGCTGATGCGGAGTTACGCTAGAAAATATTGCAGGAGGCTCAGTACATGCCTTATTTAGTCCATCCTGGTACGAGTAAGATGTACCAGGATTTTAGATGTTCATATTGGTGGGAAGGGCTGAAGCCCGATGCGGCCAGAATCGTGGCCAGTGTGCGACCTGCTAGTAAGTCAAGATAGAGCATTTCAGATCTGGAGGTAAACTCCACCCATTGCCCGTTCCACAAAGGAAGTGGGAGGATGTTACTATGCATTTTGAGAGCAGTTTGAGACCGGGTAGGAGCTTGGATGTTATTTGGGTTACCGTGGACAAACTGACGAGGACGGCACGTTTTATCCCTATCAGGGAAACGTGGCCAGTGAACAGACTAACTGAGGAGTACACTAGACAGATAGTAGGACTCCATGGTGTACCGAGGGCGATCGTTGCAGATAAAGATGGACGATTACCTCGAGGTTTTGGCAGCAGATTCAGACTGCCCTGAAGACGAGTTTGCATTTCATGGTGGCGTTCCATCCACAGATATATGGCCAGTCAGAGAGGACCCTTCAGATATTAAAGATATACTACGATCTTGTGTGTTGGATTGAGGACCAGTGTGGACGGATCATCTCCCACTAGTTGAGTTCCCCTACAACAACAGCCGGCCTGCATCTATTGGTATGGCCCATATGAGGCATTGTATGGACATAGATGTTGTACACCGTTATGCTGGGATGAGCCTAGTACTGTTAGTGGTTTGACACCTGATCAGATTCAGGATAATGTGGCTCGTGTAGCCCTGAGTAGAGAAAGAATGCTGACTGCACAGAGCCGTCAGAAGTCCTATGTAGATAGAAGGCGTAGACCCCTAGAGTTCCGAGTTGGAGCCCAGGCGTAGCCGAGAGTGTCTCCAACACGAGGTGTTAAATGTTTTGGATTTTAGGGGAAGTTGAACCCCGATATGTCGGACCGTTTGAGATACTGGATCGGGTTGGGAGCACAACCTACTGATTGGCTTTGCCTCCCATATTAGAGGGTGTTCGCTATGTGTTTCACGTATCTCAGCTGAGGAAGTTTATACCAGATCTGAGACACATTGTGAGTTATGATGAATTGGTGGTTGAGCCGGACCATACTTTTGTTGAACATCCGATTGCAGTCCTAGAACGAGGTATGAGATGCCTGCGTTCGAAGAACATTTCTATGTTGAGGTTATAGTGGTCGAGATGAGGACCTGATGAGGCTACATGAGAGACTGAGGATATTATCCAGAGGAACTATCCAGAGTTCTATGCCGAGATAGATATACCAATAGGATCGCCGAGTAGATCTTAGTACTATCTCGATGAGTAGTATGCTTATGTGTTTATGTGCTTATATGCCATACTGTGTTTATTTTTCTTGCTAGTGGTGATATGATTTATGATCTTAGTAGATCCTGTTGTGCTAGTGCGATTGGTTATAGCTGGAGATGGTTCTTTCCTCCATGCTATTGTGATGTGATAGGTTTAGCCGGAGATGGTTCTTTTCTCCATGCTATCTTGATGGACATAGTAGTGCTGGAGATGTTTTCCTTCATGCCCTTCTGTTATGAGTGTGATTTTTTGGCTAGAGATGTGCTTCCTCTATGCCCTTGTGATGATAGTTGGCTGGAGATGTTTTCCCTCCATGCCCTGGTGTTATGATGTGATGTTATGGCTAGAGATGTTTCCCTCTATGCCCTGGATAGTTGTGATCTTTTGGATGGAGATGTTTTTCTCCATGCCTGTGTTGAGGACATAGAGTGGTATGGGTTGATACCTAATGTACAGAGATGTGATACCCCGGTAGAGAGAGTTGTACCTCGGCTTCTGAGTCCGAGTGGTTTCTGGATTTGTACAAGTTTCGGGACGAAACTTGTTTTTAGGGGGATGAGCTATAAGAGCTCTAGTCTTCGGACCGAGATTGGACTTTAGCCGAGTTTGGCTTTGGCCGAGATTTGGCCTAGCCGCCCCCGCGGGCTTGTGTGCCGCCCTTGCGGGTTCCCGCCCCTACGACTCAGGGAACCGCCCCCGCGGTTTCTTGCGGTTGCAGCCGGTTTTGTTGACTTCCTTGACCCGCGCTTTACTCTCTTCTCCTCTTACTTTGGGGAGCAAGGGTTTCTTCTTCAGTCTTCATTCCATTTCCAGCTTCCTTCACGTCCTCCTTGCTTCCCTCTTTCTCTTTGATCTTGTTCTTGGTTCTCCTTTGAGTTTTGCTTGAGAGTTGTGTGTTGTGGTTGATGTTGATGATGGATGTGTGTATGCTGAGCTTGGAGGCCAGCTACTGAGGTGTGTGATCTCTCTCTGCAGCCTTGGACCACAAGGGTGGTAAGTGATCTTGCTTCTCCTTCTTTCTTTCCTTGATTCCATCTTCTTAGCTTAGGTTAGATGTATGTGGATGTAGATTGATGTTGGTTTATGTATGTATATGTTTGTATGTGGTTTTCGATGAGAGAAGACGTGATTTGATCACGTGAAGAACCGAAGAGGAATCGCGGGATCGGCCTCTGCATTGTCCCCGCACCCGCGCCCGGAAGCTGCCGCCCCTGCGGCAACTGTCTCAGCGCCATCGCCCGTGTTCTTCCGCGCCTGCGCTTGCCAGCGGCCACGGTCACCGCGCCTGCGGATTCTTGCTCCGCCCCTGCGTCCCTTTGTCACGCAGGTGCGTCTTGTCCCGGGACTACCTATAGTTGTGTAGCTCCTTTCCTTTCCTAGTATGAGGGACTTAATACCATGCTAGGTATCGGTTGATGATGAGTATGATATAGTTATGCCGGTTAGGGCTTTGAGGTTTACGAGTTGGATATGATCCTTATGGATCCCTTGGGTCTAGGTGTGACCCCTTTGTGTGATAGGAGTTTGATATATATATGTATGTCTTGTATAGGCCGTGTTGTCCTCCAGTTTGGAGTGGACCTGTTTGAGAGTTGTTCGTAGCGAGACTACTTCTGAGATTGAGGTAAGTCCATAGGACTTACTTAGCTTCCATCCCTATATTGGATGTGTGCATGAGTGGTGTTTGATATATGATTGATAGCATGTGAGGATTGATTATTACCGACCTATGGTTTAGTGATTGCCCATTGTAGGGCCTTGACAGCCTTGCCCACTCATCCCCATGGGAGACTGGGAGGTTCTCTGCGGAACATCCAGATCTGGTACACGGAACGGGCACTGTCTCCACTCCCTCAGGGTACACGGAGGAGTCGCCCCGGTTGACCACTCCAGTTGGCATGACCACCGAGAGGCGAGGGTTATATTTCTCGTGTCACATATGTTCATATTGATATTTATATATATATACGATTCGTGTGTTGGACATTTATATAAAGATAATGAACCGGGTAAATGTGTGATATCATGATGAAGTGTTTAGTATTTCTGATATGTGATTGTGCTTATGCTCATTCTTTATATGTGTATGGTTAGCTAACGGTTTCATACCGTGTTGTAGATCTTTGCAGGTTAGGAGAACTGCAGAGTGATCCAGAGAGGGTGATCTACTGAGGGCTCCATACACTAGGTCGTCTTCGTGGGATTGGGATCTTTTGATCATGTATATGTTATGTTTTGATTGTACTCAGTAGTATTCTGTTTAAACCTTTTGATATTTATTCTAGTTTTTGTGGTTTGGTTTTAATCTATCTGTGCCTTGTTGTAAGATCAGTGAGATTGTTGTCAGGCTAGGGTTAGGATCCATTGTGAGATCCTAACCCTGTAGCACATCGAGTCCTACGGATTCGGGGTGTTACATTCTGAAGCTTCTTGAACAGCTTTTTTGGAAACTTTTGTCTGAGCCTTCTCACTACATAATAGCATAATAATGAAACATCAACAAAGAAACAATTCATAGGTGTAATAATATGTATGATATGAAGAAACAGTTACACAAGGAGAAGACATAAAAATTGTAAAAATATCAATACACAAGCATAATTTGAACTTACCTACTTACAGTTTCTAACTTCTCAGAAATTGGACGATGAATATGAATGATAGAAGGTTCAAAACCCTGTTTAAATAGAACATCAATTCTTTCATCGACATACTCTTCTTCCCACCAATCATCATCATCATCATTCTCAAAACCGCATTCCACAGTTTTGATGTCTTTTTTAGTAAGGGTATCAACAATGGCTTTGATATCAGAATAGCCAGGAAATGGCTTTCCTGTAACACCCCGAATCCGTAGGACTCGAGGCGCTACTGGGCTAGGATCTCACAATGGATTCTGACCCTAGCCTGACAATAAGTTCACTGGATCTTACAACAAGACACAGATAGATTAAGACCAAAATATAAAACTGTATATATATATATATATATATATATATATATATATATATATATATATCAAAAGGTTTATACAAGGTACCATTGAGTACAATCAAAACATAACTGTACGTAACAAAAGATCCCATATCCCAAGATAGTAACCTAGTGTACGGAGCCCTCAGTGGATCACCCACTCTGGATCACTCTGCAGCTCTCCTAACCTGCAAAGGATCTATAACACGGTATAAAACCGTTAGCTAACCATACACATATATATAGAAGATGCATAAGCACAATCACACATCAGGGAATACTAAACACCTTATCATGCTATCACATATTTACCCGGTTTATTATCTTTATAACGTCCAACACTCAAATCGTATATATATATAAATATGAATATATGTGACACGATGAATATAACCCTCGCCTCTCGGTGCTAATGTCAGCTGGAGTGGTAATCTGGGATCACTTCCCCGTGTACCTATGGGGGTGGAGACAGTGCCCGTCCCGTGTACCAGTTTCTGGACGATCCGCAGAGAACCTCCCCGTCTCCACGCGGGATGACAAGGCAGGGTTGTCACAGCCCTGCAATGGGTGGTCAATAAACCATAGATCGGTAATCATCACAACGCATGCTATCAAGCATATATCACACACCACTCATACATACATCCAATATAAGGATGACAGCTAAGTAAGTCCTATGAACTTACCTCAACCTCGAAGTAGTCTCAAACCCGATCAACTCCAAACTGGAGGACAACACTGCCTAAAAACAAGGCATAACGAGATATCACATCTCCTATCAATCAAAGGGGTCACACCTAGACCCAAGGGATCCATATGGATCATATCCAACTTATAAACCTCAAAGCCATAACCGGCACCTATCTATATCGTACTCATCATCATTCTATCCTCAAATACATACCTAGCATGCTACTACCTCTCATACTAGGAAAGGAAAGAATCTACACTACTCTAGGTAGATCCGGGACAAGACGCACCTGCGTGATAAGAGGGACACAGGGGTGAAGCAAGGCAAACCGCAGACGTGGCGGCACACTGGCGCAGGAGCAGTGACCGTGGCCGGGGGGGCGGCGGCTTCCGGGCGCGAGTGCGGTGACAATCTTCCGCAAGGGCGGCGGCACTGGAACGCGGGGGCAGCGACAGTGCAGAGTGTAATCCCACGATTCCTCTTCGGCTCCCCACTTGATGATTTCACGTCTTCATCATTCCAAAATCACACAAAACATATATATACACATTTCACTATCAATACCCATCCAAACACATCTAATCCTTAGCTAAGGAAGAGAAATTCAAGAAAAGAAGAAAAAAGAGAAGAATGGAGCTTACCTATTGTTGTGATCAACCAAGTAAAAGATCCTCAACCACTACCTCAGTTGGCTCCCAAGCTCAGCAACAACATCCATCATCATCATCAACACTCCACACAAATCCTCTTCCAAACCAAGGAAAACTCACACAAAAGATCAAGGAGAAGGAGAAGAGAATAAGAACGTGAAGAAGCTGGAAAGGAAGTGAAAACCCTTGATCAGAAGCCAAGGATGAGACTTAAGAAGGAAGGAAGGAAAGGTAAAGCACGGGTCCAACCGGTCAACAAAGTCGGCTGCAGCCGCAAGAAACCGCAGGGGCGGCATCTTGAGCCGCAGGGGCGGAAACCCGCTGGGGCGGCACAAAGCACCGCGGGGGCGGCTCAGCTCCTAGGACTAAGGCTCTTACATTTTCCTTTTGGAATTTCGATTCCCACCTTCTACAGATTTGTGCAGCATTTTCATCAATAATAGTTGCAAATTCCATGCCAACCTTTGGCATAGAATGAAAAGCAAGCAACTGGAAAAAAAAAAAAAGAAGCAATACATAAAATGGTTAATATAGATTGACTAAAATTTGAAGAAATGGTAAACTGAATAAACTGATTTAACCTGTAAAGCAAGTGGAAACCCTCCAATATTGTAGCCACCGCTTGACCTCTCTTTACCAGCTTCACAACTTTGCAAAAACCGCTTGGTTTGGATGAAGGAATGCCGACCCCAAGGATAAGCATTGAAAACATCCAAATTACTGACAAGGTTGATGGTCTGTTGGCTGATCATAGTCTTCTTGTCCTTGGAGGCAATAACGCCTTCAACAAAAATAATTAAAGTCATTTTCAACTTAAATGGTGAGTCCGCTGGCTCCTTATCAAATAAAGCTTCCAGTTAACCATTGGTACAACGATCATGACCAACGACATCAGCCATATGAACATCTTCAATCTGTTCTGCTTCTCTGAGACCTTCATCACCACATTGCAGCCCAGTAATGTTTTTAAATTCCGTTAATCCGAAATGGATTAAGGTGTTATTAACACCAAACCACATTGAGTGGTTCCGATTGGTAACTACTTCCCTCAGTAGCATAAAGTGAATTAATTGGTTGGACAACTTCAACTTTGTGCCCATTTCAATAATGTCTTTAAAAACACCAGATTTAAAATTTTCTTTGTCAGCAGAAGAAAGTTGAGCTAAAATGTGAGGGATGAGAAGCATCCGACTGTAACAATTTATGCGTGCGGAAACATTTTTCTCTGTTTCATCCCACTTGTATTGAAACTGAAAAATAAAAAGCAAGCATATAGGAAGGTAGTAAGAAAGTCGAAAACAAATGTTACATGAAATATATTTCTGCTATATAGTTGTGTACACACAATAAGAAAATGATAACTACAGAAAACAATACAAAGCCGTATGTAGTTATGTACACACAATGAACAAATAATAACTACATAAAACAACATACATAATATGAAAGATACATTGAACATAAAATACAAAGTACACATTGTTATGAACATAAACAAAACTAAAGTTCAAACAAAGAAGTTATACATATATGTATGTACGTCTTGAGGGGGGCCAACTTTTTTGAATTTCGGAGTTTTCTGAGTTCTTAACGGCATGAATTTTGACACGAGGCATTTCTTAACACTACATAAGAAACACAATGTTTAACAAGCAGTATATAGATAAATTTTGCTTGATCGGATACCAAAAAAGATGGTTAACAATACCTGCAACCAAAATAACCACAACCTCATATATATATACACATTAAACTTCAAATAAACAAAAACAAGAACCTAATATGTGTAGGTATGGAAGAACTAAACCTAAACGAACTATAGAAAAGCGTTGTAAAACCTAAGCTGAAAAACAAGAGACAAATACATGGAAATGAAGAAACGTTAGGTTTGTATGTAAAAAACGAATTGGATGTACGCAGTCCATCTCCTAAACCCTAATTTGAACACAGAAAGAGGGAAAACAAGTAAAATAAGAATTAAAAACAAAACAATCAGGGAGAATGAAGAGTAAGTGACGAATCTGTTGAAATTTGAGGAAAAAAAGGTCGAAAAAGAGGAGAATGCAGAAGATAGAAGAAGCGTCAAGAGGTTGCTAGAGATTGAGCGAGAAGAGAGGAATCGTCAATGAACTTGAGAGAGAGATGAACCGTCAATGAACTGGGTAGCGGAAGAGATGAAGTGATTTGAGTGTTTACTTTTGCCGCCTATGGCCCGTCACTTCTCGCAGAACGTAGTCCGGCTGCAACGAAATCATAATTATTTCGTTTTAAAAATTATGATCAAATAACGATATTGCCCTTGTTAAAAGAAAGAAATAACAGAATGGCAGCCGGCCATTTGAAGCTTTTTTAATCCGGAAAATGGGAAGGGTCTACTTGGTAATCTACATAACCAAAAAAGCACTACTCCCCCATTTTTCTCTAAAAAAATTTAACCTAAACTTTATATATTATTTTTATTGTGATATTAATTATTTATTATATTAATAACTGTTATTTAGTTTAATATTTACCAATTCCGTGCAAGACACGGGTTTGCTAAACTACAAGAGTCGTATAAAAAAGATGTGGAATGAACCTTTGGAGTTTTATAAGCTCTTTTGATTATTTTTTTTTAAGAAAGACGGCGATGACCATAGTCACTCCCTGTTTATTAACATAAAACATAGACTAAGATGAAACTAGCCTTTCGGTATTTACCCCTCGAACTGAATTTAATATAGCGAAAAACTAATACTTGCTCCTTCGAGCTGAATTTAATATTGCGAAAAACCAATACTTGCTCGAGACATTGGTTAAGTTGAAAATATCATGAGGATTCACATTGGTTACGTTTGAGATACCAAACGAGTGTTGAAATTTTATGTGTAGTTTAGGTTATTTCTAAGAAAAACGTCAGACAAACCGAAAGGAAGAGTTTAATAAGCAGCAGTAGTAGAAGGTTTCCCTCTAACTCCGCCGCCTCTCTTACGCTGCTCAGCCATGGCTGCCGCCTCCTCCGCCGTTTCCTCCATCTCCTCAAACCGTAGATTCTCCGCATCCCATAACCCCTCCCTCCCCTTCTCCTCCTCATCTTCTCTCAGATTGCGAACCTTCTATTCGACGAAATGCCCCAACCAGATTTCCCTCTCTTCCAAGCCCCGTCTGGCTCCAATCGCCGCCACCCCCACCTCTGACACACCTCCGGCCACCTCCTTCCATGGCCAATGTTATGTCGTCGGTGATAACATTGACACTGACCAAATCATCCCTGCCGAATACCTCACCCTCGTCCCTTCCAATCCTGACGAGTACCAGAAATTGGGCTCCTACGCTCTCATCGGTCTTCCCGACGAGTACAAAACTCGATTCGTCGAGGATGGTCAATTTAAGTCAAAGTACTCGATTATCATCGGCGGTGATAATTTCGGATGTGGATCTTCAAGGGAACACGCTCCTGTGGCCTTGGGTGCCGCTGGCACGGTGGCCGTTGTGGCGGAGTCGTATGCCAGAATATTTTTCAGGAATTCAGTAGCTACTGGTGAGGTTTATCCGTTGGAGTCCGAGGTTAGGATTTGTGAGGAGTGTAAAACTGGGGATGTGGTGACGGTGGAGCTTAAGGAGAGTAAGTTGATCAATCACACTACTGGCAAGGAGTACAAGCTGAAGCCAATCGGGGATGCTGGGCCTGTTATTGAGGCTGGTGGAATTTTTGCCTATGCTAGGAAGACTGGCATGATTCCTTCTCTGGCTGCTTAGGGTTAAGGTATTTACTTCGTTTTTCAATGCTTCTACGCTCATCCTCTCCTCTTATATGAAGATCAGATTTTGACATAATGCTTCTAGGCTGACATGAATGAATTTGTGCTTTGCTGTGTATGCATGTATGTATGATTTGTGATTCATTATCTGCTTCAATTTGTTGACCTTCTGCTGTAAAGCTCAGATTTTGATATGCTTATTGCCGTAGTGAAATTCAAAATTTAATTCTAGCATTCATTTTAAGTGCATTTAGTATCATAATCTTCAATGTTAACAGATGTATGTAAGTGGTATTAAGCCACTTATTCTCGAAGTACATGTTATTTATACGTTATGAGTTCTTGCTATCTCCCCACATTTCCCTTAAACTTTTTATAACCACATTATCTTAGGGAACTTTTTGGATAAGTTTCTCCTGCCTATCTTGATCCAATTTGATTAATTCTGTCCATAGCAGTTCAAAGTAATTTCTTAAATATGCTACTCAGTGCTTCATTGCTAATATGGTAATCCATCCTATTTCGGTACTAGCCCCATTACGGAATAAATCACTCTTGTTGGCGTATGGTGCAGTGTTCTAAAAGGTACTAGGTGCAGCTAGGCTCCAGGTGATCCTGGAGCCTAGGGCCCTAGGCTCAAGGCGCTTTGTGCCTAGGTGCGCCTCTTTGAAGATTTTTTTAGTAAAGCACCTAAATTCATATTAAAATAGCATGGTAGGTTAAATAAACAAATACAAGCAAGAAATATGAACTAGGAAGTAGAAAAAAATTATAGTTCTTCTAGCAAGTGCAGCAGATTGTGCAAAGGTACAGGCGTACAGCCGAAGAGTTTATCATTTATGATGGAGGGAAATTGGGAAGGGGTTGGATGGAGAGGGATATGGATGTGCAAGGGTAAATTATTTCAGGAAAAGGAGCAGAGTAGAAAAAAGCTTAGAAAAAAAAAACCATGATTCAGAAATTTATGACAATATATGATTATATGAATGATCTTATCATTCAATAACGTATTAATATCTATTTGTAAACATATGTATATCCCTAATCAGTAATGAAAATATTTTTTGAAGATAGAAACAGAGTGCTTTTGGATTTTTTTTTAATACTGACTTTCTACAAAAGAAAAAAAAAAAAAAGAAGAAGAAGGGATGTGCCAACATGTGTGCCTTCCTGCGACTCTTTGATGCGGTTGTGCCTGTGTGTATGAAGGCGGAAGACTCCTTGCTCCTAGCGCGTAACGTTAGAACACTGGTCTGATGATAGTGCATCTTAGATTTTGTTAGAGACTACCCAGACTGCTGCTTGAATGCCTGTGTGTAACAATTCTTTTCACAATTTTTTTTCCAGTAAACTGAAAATATTGAGCTGAAATGTAAACGGAAAAATATGCGGTAACTCATGATTGAAGTGTGCTTGATACATGTACTTCTCACCTATATGTACTTATTTGCAGTAAGTAGATCACAATCATGTGAGTAATTCTATATTGCGAAACACAGCCTATTGATTTAGCTGTGTGAATGCTTAAGTGCTGCTCCATGTTACTTGATGATTTATTTCAAATTGATAATCTGTTGAATATGACAGTATTTGGCGAGTCTTAGATTAGGCTAAATTACAAATATTTGTTATTACACACTATTTGTTTGTCACGGTCTCCATCTCTTCTTCGTTTTACCAAGTTCTGCTTCCCTATTTAATCTTTTTTGGCCCTTTTTTCCCATCCTTGTCATTATAATGAACCAGTTGAATGTTCTGATTCTGCTGTGGTAAAATCGGATCCTAATAACCAGTCCGTTCTGCGTTGGGGTATTGACGTCTGCTAAACCTTTGATTTCTGTTACATCTTCAGGTTATTTGTTAAAAAGATTTTACATTTTGACGCTGTAGCATTATGTTGGATCTTCTCTTCCAAATTTGACAGTGATGACTATTTCTGTGAACCTTACTTCTTCAATGTGTAATCAAACTCTTCCCCTGCAGGATATGATACTTGCTATGCCTACGGGATGCTCGAATAAAAGATCATCACAACCCCTTCTGTCAATTAGCTTGCTTTGTTATCGATATTGTAGTTTTTTCTCGCCTCATTTATGCTGTAACAGTCAAATTTCACATCAAGGACACTTATTTACAAGGAATAAGTTGTACGTCATTCTGTAAAAACATAATTTGTGCTTATGGTTCTGTAATGCTTTTTATCCATATAACCTCGTATTCACTTTACATGTTGTAGTTTGCTGTCACCCAGTCATTTATAGAGTAATCGAACCTAAATAGCTTTGTAATTCAATAGTTTTGCTCCAATTTTGTATTATCTAGGTCCTTTGTAATTCAATAGTTTTGCTCCAAAAATGGCCTAAAAATGTAATTCAATAGTTTTCCTATCTCTTTCATCCAACGCAAATCTGACTCTCTATTCCAGCTTTCATCGTCTCTACATCAAGATTGTCTCCCGCAAGCATGTTTCTTCTCCCTTACTCTCCTCTATGGAAGTTGCTTCAATGCCCATGTTTCTCCTTCATCTATTAATTGTTGTCTTTCAATATTTGATTCCTCGATCCTTTTTAAAATTTCGAGTTTCAGTCTGATGTATGTTTTTCTTACATGTTCTAGGTATGGATCGATGTCATCCTCGGATAACAAATACTCATCCGACTTCGGTTCAAGCGCCCAATCCATCGATTTGTTCATACTCTAACTACTCGGTTCAAGATTAGGGTTTGAAAATAGCTTGTTAATGACTATTGAGTTTTGTTTTAATTATTGGACCTTTTAACTAGTTTTAATTCCCTTTGTGGAGAGGATTGAACGTCATTCACACAACTTTGATCAACCATATTTTCTTTGCACTTTGTGTGTTGTTTTTTTATTCCCTTTGTGGAGAGTGACCGATTGAAGCCTCGTTCAACCTTATAACTTGGACCGTTTGACGTATGTCACTTGAATTGACAAGTTGGTGTTCTCAATTATTCACAAGCCTCCTCTTGGTGCTCTTGGGACATCGTTTTCCTTTTGTGTAATATTGTAGGGGGATGGTTCCACAATCATTCTTGGCTATGTTAGGACCTTAGTTTTCCCTAGTGTGTTTCAAGTTGTTTCATATGGTTCGACCTTGATCTATCCGTCTATCGATCCATATCATTCACAAGATCATTCACCGACATTCATCCCATTGCCGCCGCCCATACCTATACAATTGATCAAATCCTCAAACAAGAATCGATTTGGAGTCATCCCTTGTTGGTGTCGAAAGAACTATACTCCTTAGTGGCTTATTCCCGTAACACTTTGTTTTGCGGAAAAACCCTACCGGAAAGGGAATTAAAATATAATTATGCCCCCTCGATTATATTGTTATGTAAGCAAAGATTGGATCGGATGGGATTAAAACATATTTTGGGAAATCTTATAAGAAGATTTGTAAGTTGGTTCATGGAGCTCAAAAAGGCGACTTGCAATGCTTGGACTTGGACTAGACATGTTCACGGACAAAGTGATAATCAAGGTTGATATCTTTAATGCGGTGTTGTAAGACTGGATTTGTTGCGATGTAGGTTCCCCGAGATTATAGGCGGATGGTGCAAACTAATGTCTAACTTTACGGGGAGAGAATATTGAATCCACAAAATCTTATGTATAACATTAGCAAGATATACATATTGAACTTCAGTATAGGAAAAAGCATTGCAACTTGTTTTATGGAGTTCCGATAGGTGAGGTTAGATCCAAAATAAATGCCATTGGGACAACGCTTGAAGTCTTGATAGATTTACTCAAGAAATATCCCGATCGAGCACACTACCAACAAGACCGCTTGATGACAAGTCCTTGGATTCACAGACCTCACCATTTTCCTTGTATTTGCCTTTTCCCTAGCATGCTCCTTTTGTGTCAATATATTATGTGTTCTCTTTACGTCTGTTTGTGATGGTACTACCAATAGTAATCAAGTGTAGTTGACCCTACTTGAACTATTTATGAACTTTTCTTGTGTAAGTTGACCCTACATGACTCATACCCCACTAAGGATTTCTAAAGGTGTAAGTTGTTAGAAGTATCTATGTACGTACTAAAGGGGAATTCCAAAGAAGGGTTCATTTGCCAAGGGGGGACATTTTAGAGCCAATCAATATTATGGCCTTCGGTATTTTAAATTCATTATTTACCGGTTAATTTATACATATCAAACACTCATATTTCAGGATCTCGTAAAAGCCTGTTACATGAAATACGCCAAAACCAAAACAAGTCCGTTTTCTTTTAAGCCTTTCAACTAATTGATACGGCATCAGAGTGTTTTTTTGCTAAAACACGAACAATTTCTTGAAAACTTGCTTCAGATATAAAACTGTGAGTATTCAAACTGGAGCCTCACAACATGTTGACGAAGACTTTCGAACAGCGGGTTCATTCGGTAGAGGGATGACTTTACCTCCCCGAAAGAACCCAACTCGTTGCTCGAAATGGGCTCCACCCCCCTTGTTGAATGTTTGCCTTATGGCACTCTAGCTGCGCTTTTAGTTGTCACCCTAGGGTTTAGTTGTTCTTAATTAATTGATAAGTGTTTGTCTCATTAAAAAGGATAATTTGTTTGAAGTCAAGGACTTCCAAGTATCTAAATACCCCTAGGTTTTAAAAAGATAAATCTCATATGAGCTTTCTAAGTATGTACTTGAATCTATACTTCAGGAACGATGAAGTAGCTGAATAAGAACTTCTAGTGTAAAGTACTCAAAAGGTATTTTTGGAGTGAAACATCTTTGAAGTCTAATCAAGTATAGCTAAAAAGGGAGTGATTTTTTATTTTTTTTTAATCTCAAATTACTAGTTAAGAATTTGAGGTTTTCACTGTACATAATCGGGTCGAACTACTTAAGTACTTCAATCGTTTTCATGGCGGGGACTTATCACTGAGATGTCCCTAAAGTACATCTAACAATCTACACATTTCTACAAGAACCTTAACTTGTTGTAGATATTCCTTTGAAGATAACTCCATTTTATCTCCACGAAGGACCCAAAATGCTAAGTAAAAGTAGATCACCAAAATAAGAAAGTAAAAGAAATCTACCATAGTATAAAATAAATATATATATATATATATATATATATATATATATATATATATATATATATATATATATATATATATATATATATATATATATATATATATATATATATATATATATGCTCAAGAGGTTGATAAGAATGAAGGTGAAAAAACATATTAAAATGGATGTTATCAGTCACCAAATTGGTTAGAATTTTAGTTAGTTTGACATATGCCTTTGGAGGAGGCGTAACCTCTCCCTCTTTGTTCATAACTGCAATTTGCTTTAGGGGTAAGAAGTAGAGGGAGTGATTGGGTATTGGTGGTGAAATGAAAGAAATGTTAGGTGGTGGAGAGAATACGATTATGTATAATGAAAACCTCAAATTTGGACGTTTTCTATAGAGTGATGAGCCCGTTTCGATGAATTCTTCTCTTCTTCTTTTTTTTCCTTTTGTTTCGGGTTGTACTTCAGCCCGTCCACTTGGACGTTTTTTGTTTGTAGTTATCCAAGAAGAACATATCAGTCTTAAGTTAAGACATATATTATTTGGTAGATAAATAAGATCGTATCTTATTAGAAGATAGATCTATAGAGTTAGGCTTATTCCTCTCCCTAAAAACAAGGCTTTTATACATTAAGTTTTAGCAACTTCTTCTTTACGTTTTTCAAATTTCACGCCGCCTATAATTGCCTTAAGGCCGATCATCCATACTACCCTAGGGACATTCGGTTGGCTCATCTTCGAGTCCTTAATAAATCATTTTGAGTTTTTTTTTAAGTATGGTTGTATGATTCTCACTTTTCTAGGGCACGGAGAATCCAACTAGATTGATTTATGATATTGAATTAATTATATATGTTGGATGTATATTTGTACGAGCTATAGTAGTTATTTGATTATTTCTTCAACTTTCATCAAAATTAAAAGAAAAGATATGTGAGGAAGAAGAGAAAATAAGAGATGGTTAGGGTTTTCGTTTCTTCTCTTAGTAATGTGGATTTAGACTGATCGGAGAGAAGGTTTAAAATTTTCTTTTTCTAAAATTAGAAAAGTGGATCCCAATATTTGTACTAATGAAATACTCCGGGTGTTAGAAACTTGTGGTATATTCTTTATAGATTTTAGCATATATGTCGGACGTGAGGTATTGTTTCATTATTAGTTTATCATCCCACCTTAATGCCCCGAATGTAGTAATGTCCGACACATAAAATAACTTTTTTTCTTTTAAGTTCTAATAACTGTTTTATACATAAAAAAAAACGTCAGGAGTATTTCAGGGTGGTATAAAACTATTTTTTATAGTGGTGAGTGGATTTCCATAGAGACTTTAGTAATAGGAAATCTGATACCATTTTAATGGACACAATATGTTAATGTACGTTTTTCATATATTGTAATTAGAAAAAACCGTTACATCTATAGAAGAGCAAGGAAAAAGATCTCGCTACACTTGTGACAAGATTTGCGTTAGGTCCAAGCTCAACACATAAAACTGATGAGGTTTTATCCTAACACCAATTGACAATATGAGAAGTAGATCACCGAGTTTAGGCTAACTGCTCTGATATCATGTCAAAGTCCGAAACAGAGGGACCATAGAGCGGGGGCCGTGTGCATATGAGCGCACATACTCGTTAGGCCCAAACTCAACATATAAATCCGATGAGATTTCATCTTAAAACCAAATGACAATAGGAGGAGTACTAGTCCACCGACCTTATATACTAGGCTCATAATGTCTCTAACTTTCTATATAAAAACTTATTATTGGAGGAAAAAAAAAAAAAAAACCATTACATTTGTAGGAGAGCAAGGAAAGAGATCTTGTGACACTTGTGACAAGAAACGTGCTCATCTAGAAGCATTTAGGTAGGTATATACAAGAGTCAAATACTTGCTACTAATTCCTACGTTGAGAAGGCATATGATCATGATTTGCTGGAACCAAATGGAGGGGATAATTTATAGAGGAAGGCAGTATAAAAGGGTTGGTAGTATAACATGGATTGCTTCACATACGATTGAAGTTGAAAATGCATGTTAGGAAGCCGATCGACAAACCATGATAGAAGTTGTACCTTAAACTTTTTTGCTCCCATTACTCACAAGTCACAATTACAAATAATTTGTAGATTTGCTTGTAGTTATTGATATGTTATACTTACAAAACTATTGCCTGTACGTTGTACTTGTAATAGGACCGTTTTTCTTTATAAACCCCATGTTAATCTCTAAGATCACCGACGATGGGGTTTTTAACCAATATTAAATATTAAATTTTTAAAAACTAGTTGTTAAAATGTTTAGAAATTTTTCTGACATATAGAAGTAAGAAACGATGAGAAAGAAATTTCTAATCAATTTGATTGGTGTCATGTGTCAATGAAAGAATGCTCTCACATTTGTTTATTTTTAAAGGTATTGGATTACAATTTACTAGCATAATACCCGTGAGTAGCACGGGATGACACAAAGTTTATTCATAAGTTAAAAGAGATTAGTATAGTAATTGTATATAATAAGCTGGAAACCAAATAATATTTTACGACAAAAACATAATTTTATTATAAAAATATTTATATATTTTAATCATAATATATTGCATTTGTTAAAATATATTATCATGATTTCCTCTTAGAAATAAAAGACAATTTTTTTGTTTAATATACGTACATGATAGTTAGTCTATTGGAATATTCGACAAACCTATTTTCTTATATTTTAAGCATAACTTTGTTCTTAAATTATTTTAAAAATAAATAATAAAATTTTAAATTTTATAAAATATAATTACGTAGGATTACCCTACTATAATATTATCCTAAATATAATATATGAATCATAATGTAATATCTTTATTGGTTATAATAGATTTGTTCAATAATTTTATTAATGTTTTAATTGACTATGTCATTTTTTATAAAATTCATTTAATTGGAATTGAAAAATCTTATCATTAAAATAAGTAAATATAGATAAAATTAATAAATATATAAAAAAAACTACATTACAATTGACTATGTCATTTCTAATCAATTTGATTGGTGTCACTCTGATAGTATTGTTATTGGCCGGCTAGAGGCAGTGACTAGACCGCTTGATGTCATTTGAGATATTGGGCTTAGTTTTGGTCTCGAGTTGAATATTGGTAAGACTGAACTCTTTTGTCTCTATTCCCTCATGGCATTGGGAGGCCGGCGATGGGTGTTAAGTTGTTGGGTAGAGCCGTGAGTAAAGATGATGAGTTTGTTTGAGAGCTAGTCATGCCATGAAGAGAGCGGTTAAGGCGGTTGAGTTGATGCACCTTCTTCCACAACTGAGAGGCCCGCAGAGTGAGCTTTTCTCTCTTCGTTCTTGTATGGATGTTGCTAAGATGTATTTTATCATGAGGACTTGTCTACCGGAGCATGGAGAGTGTGCAACAGCTTTTTTTGACTTTGGACTCCGTAGATCGGTTGAGTATATTGTGGTTTGTGGCGGTCCTTTTTTGGGATCTTCAACGACGGCTTCCTTCTTTGCCTATTTGGTTTGCAAGGCTTGATTTATACTCAGCTATGAAGACTTCTTCTTTTGCTTTTGTGGCCTCCAGGGCCCAATCTTAAATCTTTCAAGACCACATCTTATGGGACAATGGAGTGGTTGATATAGGCTTTGAGTTTTTTTGCAGCGTTGGACATTTTTCAGGCTTCTATTTTTAGTTTCGATCTTTCTGGGTTTACTGTCAAGAACATTGTTCCCCCTAAAGCCCAACATGCTTTGGCCAGTGCTCTTTTCAATAAAACAGTGCAGACAATGGAAGTGACTTTTGGTTTGACCCCTAGTCAAAAAGCGGTTTTTAAGTGTTTGCAGTCAGCGCATTGCCAAAACTTTCTTCTTGCAATACCCATTGAGGAGCTTGGACATGTATGTCTCCAGTTGAGTATCGCACGATCCTTAAGTATCGCCTTATGATTCTTTTTGTTTCCGGCTGGTGCGACTTGTCCTATGTCTAATTGTCGGAGGGATTTAAATGCTTTTTGGGAGCATGCAGTTCATTGTAAAGAACTCAATAGCTACAAATACAGGCATGATCTGGTTTGTGATGTTTTATGTGATGTGCTTCGGAGATAAAGAGTTTCGGCTAAGAAGGAGGCGCATGTGACCTTCTTAACTGATCCGCGGGAGGGGAGATCTATTTCGAGGTTGACAGACGTGTTAGTGTTTGGATGGTTCGGTGGAAAACATGCTTGTATTGATTTGACGGGTGTCTCTCCTCTAGCCAGTTTGGGTAGTGGGTCTTTCGTTGTGGGTAAAACGGCCCTCAACGCGGCTTCTGCGAAGGTGGCTAAGCATAAAAAGGCTTGCATTGAAAACCAACATATGTTTCTTCCATTCGCTTTTGACACATTGGGTTTCTTGCATCCGATGCCGTCGAGATTCTCAAGAGGATGCAACAGGTCATACATGGTAATATTGTGTCTCTCACATCTTCAGACGTAGTTTTTAGGAGGATCGGTTTTGCTATCCAGAAAAGGGTTGGTGCGGAACTTGTTGTCCGTCTACCTTCTAACTTGACTTAAAGAAAGGGATTATTTGAATAAAAAATGATTATTAAAACAAAAAGTGTATATTCAAAATATTCGATTATCTAAATATAAAAAGTAAATGACTAAGTATATATCTAGATTTGAAAATAAGTCAAATTTAAAAAATCTATATAATATAATCTTCCAACACACAAATAGTATAATATTTGTTAAACATAGAAAGTTATGTTTGTTTATATCACAGTCTTTTTTATATCTCATATCATACTTTTAATTAAGAAACTAAATCAAATAACAATGGAAACGATTGACTTTGTATAAATTAAGACATGTTACAAAAGCCAACGTGGCTTAATGCGGTGGTGACATGTGGCGAAATCCTAGGTGACTTAATGTTGTTATGACATGCGACAAAATAAGAGGTGGCTTAATGTGACGATGACATGTGGCATTATACACTTATGTTTTAGTATAACTAGCTTAATGCCCGTGCCTTGCACGGGATTTGTAAAATATTTGAATTACGAAAAAACGAATCACCCTAAAGAATGGGTAGACATCAAAATGTAAAAACATATATACATAAGAATAAAAAAATTATGTAGCTAAAATACTTTATTGTTAGTCACACTAAAAACAAAGATTTTTAGGAGATGCTTGTTATTTTTACCCTTTGAAATATTTATATCTTTAATTATGATAAAGATATTACATAAAATGTTTATAATCCATCTAAATGTATCATATATTTTTAGTAAAAATTTTGATGTGGCTTAACGTGGTAACGACAAATGGTTTTAGTCATTTCTCCTTTTTTTTATATAGTAGATACAATTTTAGAAAAACGGTATTATATAAATAAAAATTAAAAATTAAAAACAATCTTCATATTCTTTTATAAAGATAAAAAAAATTATGAAATAATATAATAAGATCTAATTATATCAAAAATAAATTAAGATTCTTTAATAGTATTTGTATGTTAAGAATGATAGTTTTAAAAGGAAGTTCTTAAACCAATAAAGTCATATACCTATAATTGGAACAATATATTATAAAGTCAATTTCATATTCTAAATGGCAATAAGCTTATTACCATATCAGTAAATAAAATTAGAAAATATATAAATGAGGTGGAACAATTTGGGGATGACACATGGAAAAATCTGAGGTGGCTAATCGTGAGGATTACAAGTGACAAATATTGATGTACGACAAATGAATTTAGTTACTTCTGTTTTAGTATTATAAATATAGTAGATGTAGTAGATTGAATATTATGATTAATATTAATATATTTTGACAAATTTGTTTTTTTATTGTTCATAATTTATTTTTGTTTATCCATAGTGTCTAGTATCGGATATGTTTATAATGTTTTATATAGATAATAAGTAATATGAGTAATGAGTTAATTTTGAGTTGATATTTATATTTATTATATAAATTATTAACCAAACACATAAAACTAATGCAATAAAGTCATTATACATGAAAAGTAATATTAGTTATATTTAAAATATATAATTATTTTAAGAAAAAATAAGAGTTAAAGAATGAAAGTTAAGAAACCATTAATGTGGAAAGAAAATATTAAGAAATGGGGTGTAAAAACCACTATTAATAGGTTACTCTCTAAGGGCATGCATGTGTATCGGTACTTTTTAAATAAGGTGGTAGAGCGTTTTTTTTAATTAAAATTGAATAAAATATGAATTTAAATGAGATGCTTTACATTTAAATGGATTGCAAAAGGTGACATGTGAGCATGTCTATTTGGTTGGACACGCCGGAAATGCACAAGATCCGGCCGCATGTACTTTGTTTACGGTTGAGATCTATCTTGACATTTGATAAATTAAACTTAGAAAATGATTTTCTGACTTTATCAATTAAAAAAATATCATCATGTAAGACATTTTTTACGTATATATTTACCATATTTTAAAAAATCTACATGTTTTGAAGTATATATATATATATTGTTTTTGATTATGTGTAATGAATTGTGTACCGTATTTCTTTTTGTTGGAGATTATTAATTTTCACATCGAAAGATTGAAACTTCCTAGCCTAGTATATAAGGTCGGTGGATTACTCCTCCTATTGCCAATTGGTTTTAGGATGGAACCTCATCGGGTTTATGTCCTAGGCTTGGCCTAACGCGCATGTGCGCTCGGATGCACATGACCCCACTCAACCCGGTCCGTCTGTATCAGACTTTGACACTTCTAAAGTATGTTTGTATTAATTTCTTTTAAAATATGGTATTCAAATGTATACATATGATTATTTTTATTTTAATCACACATATTTAAATATTAAATTAGGACTTTTAAATTTATATTTTAAGGTAAATGAATATATTTACATGAATTATCATTTATAATGTATATTTTAGATTGAAAAAAAATATAAATCGATGATATTATGGGCTCGTTTGGTATCGCTAGGAATCATTTCCGGTAATGGAATAATTCCATATTAATCAAAAACTATGTCTGTTTAGAAGTTTTTTTACACATGAACTAACAATGGCCTGTTTACTTGTAGTTTATTTCTATTTCATTTTGTTTATAAACCCTAAGTTTAATTTTTGTGCATGTTTACTTGGAGATTGATTTAATTCTCTATGAGTTTATTCGGGTTTATAAACCACTCAAAAATAAACTTATCTGAGCAAGGTTATTTTTACTGGGATGGGTTTATTTTTGTTTAAAACCCGATTTTAACCATGTGCTTTTACAACCCGATATTCTTTGTTCATCTCTATGTATTCTCCGTCGTTCTTAGATTTTTTAGGGGCATAAGTGTATTTTGAACAAAAATAAACCCAAAAAATAAACTACAAGTAAACAACCTTATATGATTTATATATATAAACCCATTGAGAAATAAACCCGAAAATAAACTATAAACCCGTATAAACTTATTTAGTTTATAAACCCAAAAATAAACCAATCTGCAAGTAAACATGCCCTTAGTCTTTTCATTTTTATTCCTTTCCCTTAACCGATTCCATTCCGTTTTTATTCTATCACTCCAATCAAACAGGCACTATATATACAACTCATAGTAAAAATAAAGTAATAAAAGATATTGAAGATCTTATATAGAAATGCTATAATAAAATGAGCAGAAAATCATGAAGTGCTTTTGAGTGAGTTTAGCGGAGAGAAAATGAAAATGGTGTCTACAAATCTAAAACATAATTAAATGATATAGTAAACATGGTCTAAGGAGTTTGAAGTTAGGCATTGTATTTGTACACATACTTTGTTACTACTAGCAAATATTTCATCAACAACACATGTATATTTATATTAGGTACGTACGTAGTAGCAAATATCTAGTACTCATCAATCACTACACGTGGTTTTTAAAGACGAACTAATTTTTCTTATATAATGAGATGGGAAGGGTGAATCCATAGTATTGATACCCACCTCCTTTCCCATACCGTTAAATGAAGTCCTACTAGTCGTTATTTATTTAAATATATATATATATAGTTACACGTAATCTATTCAAAACGCAGCACTTAACATTAGTTGTGGAAGTTAGTGACGGATCGGTAGGTTTGGCCAGGCTTCCACCCATTAGGTATCACATTGTTTACTACTAGGGTTTGTCCGGAGACTGCCCCGGTGAGCCGAAGGGAGAAGGGTGCATGTAGTGCAGAACCAGAGTTGAGTTTCCAGAGGGCTCCCCATAAGTGTTGCATCGGAACCCACTTCCTGCTATCTCCGGCTTGCTGGAGCTCAACCGTCTTGAAGTTCCCATCCCCATTCGCGTACTCAATCACCGCTGCAAAGTAGTACGGGTTTGATCCCGCGTCCACGCGCAATGCCAGGGTTACCCCTGGATACTCACATTCCACCCTGCATCAATATAGACACATTCTTACATTTACGTACAAATACTACCACCAACGCGTATATATATATATATATATATATATATATATATATATATATATATATATATATATATATATATATATATATATATATATATATATATATATATATATATATATATATATATATATATATATATATATATATATGCGAGAAGATTTCCTGTGGAGTGGAGGTGAGGAAAAATTTGTTATGTTTATGTCCTATTCGTTTATTTTTTTACATTAGTCATTTATTTTATTTTTCTCGACTCGATCTCTCCCTGAAAAGACTCTTCATCCGAAGAGGCCCATATATAGACAGTCACGTACCTTCTGTACTGAATTTGAAGGACGCCGACATTACGGAGTTGATCCGCTTGGAGATTTTTAGCCATGGCTCCGAAAGCTGTTCCGCTTAGGTCAAAGTGGTCGGAGGCGTAGGTACAGCCAGGGCATGAATCTGTCACCGTGATTCTCACCGGACTATCAGAACAAGCCGCATTAGCACTACACTTTACCTGCAATGCGTACAATCAAGTATGATATGCAACGAGATTGCATGAATTCAAATCTAAGTTTGTCTTAATTTGTAAACAAATATTTTCTTACCTCGTAGCAAACACCACAGCCTTGGTCCGATTGATAAAGGGTGGGTCCAACTGCGGATATCATGTTCGACAATGGAGGAAGCTCCACTGCATTCATATAACCACACGATCCACCTACACCAAACAATACATCATTATCAATATACGTATACCAACGCTTTTCTCTACAGTTTTACACACATATATAGGTATACCAACACTTCCAGCACCGGTGGTGGCGCCGTACCAGGTAGCACTAGCGGGTGACCAAGCGGTATCAAATTGAGTAGTAGAGGAGATATTCAAGAGTTTTCTGGTGCAGCAATGACAAGTATTGACCAGAAGCAGGAAAAACACAACAAAATTGGTAGTCCTAGAAGAAGTCATATTTTTAAGAACCCTAATCTCAATTTTCAAGTTAGGAAACTGATCGAGTGTTGTGTGAGAATGTAAGAAAACTGAAGCGAGTATTTATGGAGGGGAAGGAGGGACATACCACAATATCTATCTAATTATAATTAGAATGTTCTGATTATATAGTTTTAATTTTTATGGTTATGGTTGCATCATTTATTCATTTATGGTTACATTACATATTTACATGGTAAGCAGACTTGGAAAGTAGATTACATGGGCAGACCATGTAATCTACTTTCCTTTTTTATGATTATATCTTTTATAATTGGAATATTTTGGATATTGTTAAATTTTGTATAATTACGATTTTATTATTTATGATTACCTTCGAATATCTTAGGTACAAGAATCTTGAGTTTGAATGTATACAGTTTAAAATGAACCACGTAAATCTATTCTTTCTTTTTGTGGGTATGATAATATTCATTTATAATCAGACTATTTTGGATAGAAATTTAAATTTCTATGGTTACCTAACTGATCATGTAAGCTAGAGTTCAAGATTCTTCAGTTTATGCTGTGTTTGTTGGGTATTTGAAAAACAACATGTATTTTTTTAGTGATTTTAGTAGTAATTGTGGTTTTTAGTTGTATTTGTATTTTTGAAAACACTCGTATGTGTTTGGTGGAGGTAAGGTTTTTTAGAGAGTGTTTTTATAAAAAAAAGACTTTTATGTCCTTATTTTTTGGTTATAATTAAATGTTTTTATGATTAAAATATAATGGTTACAATTTTATTCTTTATGATTCCCAATGAATCATACTAAGTAAAGAAATCTTGAATTTAGGGCTCGTTTGGTTTAAACTCCGGAAACGTAATGGAAACGAATCTAGTCCATACGTACACCCTTGTTTATGAAGTTGTTGAGAATCATTCCTTGTGATTTGAACTAATTGTAGTAGAATTTGATTAGTTTTAATACCCTATGGGGTAACAAAGTTGGGAGAAACAATTGCATTTTGCATGGAACCAACCAGAATGATTTCATGAACAAAGTACATATGTGGACTAGATTCGTTTTCATTCCGTTTTCGTTTCCGGAGTTACAACCAAACGGAGGATTAGAGTCATTGAATAATTTTTTTTTTTAATCGTAAATATAGAGTTTTGCACTTTGTTATCCTCTATTTAGCTGATTACGTCATATATTGCCATGTCCTCAGTTACTTGGATCTATGACAGCCATCAAAATAAATTTGGGTAGACTTTCTCAAGAATAATACTCATTAAGTACGATTGGCTCCATAAAGCTGGATAATACACTTTATGGTAAAGTTAATCTGCTATATAATACTAAAACATAAATAATTTTGGCCACTTGTCATTCTAATATCGTGTCACTTCAAATTATGTCACATGTCATCCTTAAACTACGTCACAATGAATTTTGTCACATGTCGTCATTAAGTTGCGCCGCATAATATGTACATGATTCTTTTAACTTTTTTAGTTCTCTTCAAATTAAGATGCAAATTGATATCACCTAAATAAGAAGATTATATCATTTATTTGATTTTGTTTGCTTAATGTTTTTTTTTATAGTTTTAGGAGAAGTTTTACCCATTATCATTGTAATACCCGAAAATTTTATTCCGATATCGGTAGCATTACCGGCCAGTCCGGATCACCTATTACCTCCCTGTATTGCCTTCCCTATTGCCCTCTTTTAATTGGTTCAAGTGTCACTATTTTTTTAAAAACTTATTTTGATTAAATTAGGGATAAAATTATTCTTTCCTTTTTTCCTATCATTTCTCTGTGAGTCATCTTCAACCTCTCATACCCAAGGCTTTCCTATTGTTTCTCTGGAAGATATCTTCAACCTCTCCTACCCAAGGCGTAACTCAAGCTCTTGACTTCTTTCTTTTCGCCGGATCGAGTTCCTTCCCTCACCAAAACAAAGTGTGTTTGAAAATCGAACATTAGTTTGTTTCCAATTGAGTTATCTCCATATTTTATACGCTATTGTATTGTCCACCTCTGGATTTTCTCTTTACAATTTTCTCGCAATGGATGAACTCCGAAAAACAAAACTAAAGAAGAAATATCGTCTTGAGACTTTGGATATGAACAAATGTTCTTTTCTGAATGAGAGGGAAGATGAAGTAACAATTATACAAGTATATATGGATAAATCCGCAGGCCACGCTTCAGTCTTCTCTCTCACCATATAATACTCTCTTCTCTACCCCTCCCAATATTCTGAAGCTAAAACGATAAATTTGTGTTTGACACATGAAGCTAAAACATATAAGTTAACTGAGATTTGAGTCTTTTAACTATGGAGATATGAATTTTGTTTTTGTGATACTCATTAATTCGCTTGCTTTAATTCGTGTTGAGTATCGATTCAAATCCTATAGTTCCCTGGACCTTGTCTAATACAATGTATTTCGGTGAGGAAAGAAACTCGATCCGACGAAAGGAAAGAAAGTTGAGAGATTGAGTTCCCCTTGGGCAGGAAGGTTGAAGATGACCTAGAGTATAAATAGAAACAATAGAAAAAATATCGAAAGAATTTAATTTAATTTAATTAAAATAAGTTTTAAAACAATAGTGACACTTGGACCAATTAAAATAGGGCAATAGAGAAGGCAATACGGGGAGGTAATAGGTGATCCGGACTGCCGGACTTGTAATCGAACAAAACCGTAAAATTTGACACTTGGTAAATAAGGAACCTCTTTATCCTTGGGGTTCTTGTTGTTTTTGGATCAATCAGCCCATTTAGATCTTTTACACCTTCCGGGCTTGAGAGCAGTACCAGCCCATTTCTTCATTCTCTTTTCTTCCTTCTTGTGATTTGGGCCAGATTTTCTTAGTCTTCTAAGCCCAGGGCTCACTTCTTCCTTAGACCGGACGGCCCACTTCTTTCCTCTCCTTTGCTGGCGGATAATGAGGCAAAACGGCGCCCCACTCCCTTTCTTTCCTGGCGTGTGAACAATTCAGAGCAGCAACCTGTTTTCCGTCTTTTTCGCGCACAACCCTTACCGATCTCCTGCACAATCTTCTCAACGAACTCTTCACTCCCGACGCTCCCTCGTCTCAATTGCACGCAAGGAACTGGCACCAATGGGGCTAGCTATCTTTCTCCACCTCCGCGTTGCATCCCTCGGCGGCGCCTTGTGTTCTTCTTCGGCAAACAAAACAGTGATGAGTCCCTGCACTACCGAACCACCATCCCTCGAGTCGAGCCAACCCTGGACCGGGTGATCCACCTTCTTTCTCCTTCTTCCTTCTTCTCCTCGGTGTAGGCGAGGCATGCTCAGAGTCCCTCTTCTCTTTCCGGTTTAGCAGTAACCGAAACTGAAGCAGGGAGCCGGCCGGAGATCTAGTCGGCAACCGTACCTCGCCAGGTTACTGTAAAGTCGAACCCAATCTTTGCCAATGAAGGAAGGTCGAGCCATCGTCTTGCTGCTGAACCTGCAGTGGGCACCCAGACCTGCCACCATCGTCATCCCTTCCTTGCGGCAGAAGCAGAGCGGTGTAGTGGTCGGACCTGGGACTTCCTCGGGCACTTCTTCGCTGCAGCAAACGAAGGTATCATTCCTATCCTTGTTGTTCCCAACTTGCAGTACATAAAATGTTAGAGAGATGTGTATAAATGTAGGCCGAGAGAATCGAACCCGTGATTTGCTGTTGCCAAGGCTTTAGGTCGACTTTGTTGCCCGTGGGTTTTGAACCCAGGTCTCCAGGTTTCAGGAATGTTTCTGGTTTTTGCGAGTTGTAGGATTCGAACCCAGGATCAATGTTCCATGTTTTGACTTAGAAAAATCTGTGTTGACTAGCTGCCTTAGGGACTAAGTTTCGATATGTTAGAATAGTGATCTACCGTTGAATTTTTAGTATGTTATAGTTGGACATACGTAGTTTATAGTATTAAAATTTGGGAAAGATCCAACGATCAGATCTTGAGTTATAAGCTTCCAAAGTTGACTCAAAACCTAGTTTTGGAAGTAAAGTGTGTGTGAAGGCATCTTTGGGATTTTGTGTGGAACTAGTGGAACGTTGTTTATGGATTGTGTTTGTTCTAGTATAGAGTGGGTATAACCGAAAGAGTGTAGATATTTTCGTTGGAAATTTCAGAGTTTAGTAAGAGGCACTGATAGGTCAAAGTAGGGCACTCGAGGTATTCTTTTTAAAATAGCTTTCTAAGGTTTTGGACATAAAGTGTAAAGTTTGAGCAAACCCTCAACCGAGAGAGTGTAGATATTTTCGTTGGAAATTTCAGAGTTTAGTAAGAGGCACTTTTGATAGGTCAAAGTAGGGCACTCGAGGTATTCTTTTTAAAATAGCTTTCTAAGGTTTTGGACATAAAGTGTAAAGTTTGAGCAAACCCTCAACCATAATATGAAGATTTGAGGTATATAAATTGCTATTAGGCTTTAGAGAAAGAGTTGGAACCGTTTGGGCACTTTTTTGTAATTTTAGAAAAGTTAGGGGTATTTTCGTAATTTTCCCAAAAGTGATGGTTTTTTTTATCTTCCTTATAAGAACCTCCTAGATAGTCTAGGAACCTTCTAGAACTTCACATTTGAGTGAACTATATTGTTAAGACGTTTCTCGTCTTTATCAAGTTGTTGAGATTGTTTACGTGCGGATCGAACTTTAGCGAGTTTGGATATCGGACCAGTTGAGGTAAGTTTTATGGACTTAGCTAGTTTTTCGATATGTTGGTTTGCGCTATTTTAGTTATGTCTGTTGGATTGTATATTAATTATAACTTGAGTAGGATTTTTACGTTATAGACCCAATTGTATGAAAACGGGTCGTGGCATCACTGCTCATCGCTTATAAGTGATGGGAGGATTCTCTGCAACCAGTCCACTCGGTAAACGGGGTATGCATGGCTCCAGTCCACTCGGTAAACGGGGTATGCATGACTCCAGTCCGCTTGGTAAACGGGGACTGAGGCGAAGGTCGGGGTAACCTTCGTGCCACACAACAAAGTTGAATAATTAGATTTAATCACTTAAATAAAAGATAATAATGTGGATGTGTGTGTGAGAGATTGTGCTTGTGTGTTTATTACTACTTTGAGATGTGTTTGTGCTAGATTAGTGCTACTAATATTAGAATTTCTAGCTAACGGTTTTCACCGTCATGTTGTAGATGATTTGCAGGATAAGACTGTTGTGGAGTGATCTAGAGATAGTGGTTAGCCGGGTTTTTCGTATTTGTTAGTTTTAGTTGAGATTTCTATTTTGGGCAACTCTTATGCAATTTCAGTTTTAGACTTCGTTAGTTACCGGCTGTTCCGTTTTGGTTTTCTTTTTCTCTTTCATGACTATTTAATGCATACAGAAGTATTTCGATTTCCTTTTATTTGTGTCTTGTTGAAGATCCGGTAAAGTTGTTGTCAAACTAGGGTCGGGGGCCCATTGTGAGGTTCTAACCCCTAGCATTCCGAGTTCCTAGAATTTGGGGTGTTACAATCATATTGCCTATTTAAGAGTTATGTACCAATTAAATCATTTGGTGAAAATATATCAATGTATCTTTATTTTATATATAGATATATACACTTTAAAGTAGAAGTAATTTTTTTATATGTAAAATTCATGTATATATATGAAATATGTTATACTATTATTAATATATTTCATATCACACAATATACATAGTTAACTTAGTTAAGAATATATTTATAAATCTATTTGATATTATTGAAGAAAAAAAAGTTATTGTTGATTATTATATAATTTTACCTAAATTTTATATTTGTTTTACGGAAAGACTAATTGCACGGCGATAAAATTAACAAATGCACAACGTTTATGGGAACCGTAACTGCCACGGTTTTGAAAACCGTAACCATAAAAAAATATCCACGGTCACGGTTTATGGAACCGTGGCGGCTACGGTTTCCGAAACCGCGAGTAGGAGTTTTTTTTAAAAAAATTTCTCACTGTCACGGGATCCGTGACCGTGTTAGAATTTTTTTTTTCTTTTTACCTTTTCTGCTACGGTCACGGGATCCGTAACGTGACGGTCACGGATCCTGGATGCGTCGTGCAATTGTTAATTCTTCAGCCGTGCCTTTAAAATCGCCCTTATTTTATTATGATATTGATTTTTTTTGTTATATTAATAACTATATTGTTTGCATTTTTACCAACTCCGTGCAAGCGTGGGTACTAAGCTAGTTCTATCTAAACCCTTGATTCAAATTAAATGTTAAGATCAATACATATAAATTAAACTTTTGATAAAAAAGGGAAATAAGATATGCTTCCCTTATAGCTTATAATAGAAGCGAATATGTTATTTTGAAAAACAAAATACACATTGTGGGAGTTGTAACTATTTATAAAAGAAAATTTATATGTTTAAAAAAAAAAAATTTATAGTCATTACTAAGACAATAATTAAAATAATGTTGTGGAATAACTTATTGAAGGAAAGAAGATGAGCTCCAGATACAAACATTGCCACGTGGGACCAAATGAAGGCGATCATGCGAGCCCGATTTGTTCCACCTTTTCATGGAAGAGACCTACGCTAACGGCTGGAGAACCTGAAGCAAGGTTCTACGAGCGCAAAGGATGTTTATGCAGCCATGAAAATGGCTATAGTTCGAGCCGACGTACAAGAAGATGAGGAAGCTACCATGGCTCGTTACCTTAGGATATTAAATCCTTATTATTTAGCTCACGAGATAGAGTTGTATGCTTATTCTAACTTGACAGATATACTACATCTCGTTGTGAGAGTTGAAAAGAAGTTGAAGATACGGAGTCAAGATAGGCGAGCTCATACTACGGCGCGGAGAGGGAATTCAAGCCGAGACTATGGGCGAGATCAAGGCAGTGCCGGCCGAGGTTCAGCCAGCAACAGCCATATCATGGGCGTAGTTTAAGGATGTTTAACATAACTAAAGGAACGTATAAAATTCATCAGTGACTATATGTCCCTTCTCAAATGTTCAATCAAACCTTTCTTATATCATAAAGAGATGGTAGATTCGTGGTACATACAAAATCATTATCAAGATTATGTTTCTTGCACATATCTGATCTCATCTTCTGAATTTTCCAAAGATTTTCAACGTCCCTTGAAACATTCAAGTAATGCCTAGAAAACTGAGTGCATGTATTTTTGAGCTTATAAAAAGCATCATGACAATTTATATAAAATTGCCATAAATCCTAAAAACAATTTAAAAGTAATAACAAGAATAACACAAAAAGAAGTTCCAAAATTAATAGTTCAATAATGTAATAAACCGGCCAGCATTTTGAAAATACTCGATCAAATAACATGTATGGCCTACAAACATCTCATAAGAAGCCAAAATTTCCCAAATTCCCAAGAACCTACGAGCAAAACTTGACCAGTACAACAACCTAATCATGTGTCAAACATCTACACTTTCTTCTCATTAATTAAACACAGGAAAAAAAAAACACCCAAAACAAATCAGTTTCAGAATTAAGTAACGTGATTGAATGGAAGAATTATGTGAAATTCTAGAAGGCTTACTCTTACAAGGTTTGATATGTCAATGTATGATGATCGAACTTATACCTATTCTTTGTGAGGTAAATTTGTATATATTTCAACAGCGAAACAGTTTAGCAGAACCAATATTGAGTGCAAATTTCGGCATTACAAGTTTATATAATATGATATAATCGGTCATGAATGCAAGTTTGGTCATAGCAATACAACTCAAAATAGAAAATAGCCGGAAATAGTAAATAAAGACAGTAATGATCATTACAACATAAGGTCAGTCAAAACGGAAACAGAAACAGTTTAATCATAACACCAAAAACAGTAATGATCATCACAACATAAACTCGATCATCTTCATCTCTCACTTCTTCCACAATAAATAAGAAACATACTATTTCTTGAACGTTTTGGGTGCTTGATAGAATAAACGAAGTTTGCAATATCATAAATCTTACATCTAAACTCTAAAGTATCTAATGAAGAAAGAAAATCCAATTTCAACACTTCCTCTAAAACTTTGTTGGTCTTATTGTCAAGTTTTTTCTTCCTTTCTTCTTCACTACTCCAGACTTGAGCCATTGCACTCAAATTAGCATTCATGTCTTGAAAAGCTTTTCTAAACTCAATAGATATTGATTGTAGAGAGGTAACCAAATCCCCAACATTGTCCATTATCTTCATTGGAGTCTTGAGTTTTTTTTGTACTATCACAATAGATGAATATTTCCTCTTCTTTGAGCTACTTTCAAATTGCATGGACTCAGTTTTAGTTTCGGCTTGAAAATAAAATCCTTCATTGCTATCAAGTGTAGTAGATCCATGTCCGAAATCAAATTCTATATTTTGAAACGCTTGTGCAAAAGACTCACTTGCTTATCTTGTCGCTTTATCCTTGCCGTAAATTTCAACGAGCATATCAAAGTATGAGAATGGAACTCCTTATAACCCTTTTGTCTTCTTATGAGTATGTTATAGTACACATATGGCATTAAAAACACATAGAAATTAATTAAATTACCAAATTAAAGAGAAGTAAATTGTCTTGATCCATTCACCGTACACACATCTATCTACTAGTAACAACTTCTTTTCTTGATCCCAGCTAAATCCAGAAATACCAAGCATCTCAGTCATCGTGCAATACTTCTTAAAGCAATGTTTTAGCCTTGACTCGATATGTGTTCAGCCTTCAATCCAGAATTTGGGTGTTTTGCTAAAATTATGTTTTTAATTGGTTCATGCATCCAAACTTGAACCATTCTCACGTCACCATCTAGGGTTTTGAGACAACTCCAATAATGATTAAAGTAGTGTATCATCCTCTTGTGATGCCCAAAATCTTCTTTTTTTATCTCTTCCTCTCATAAGTTGTCCTTCCATCTAGAAACAATTCACAACAAATATCATGGTCAAAATAGAAATATGTTGTTTAGTTTTATTATAGTAATTTGCATAACAACTAGTAATAACATCCTGATTAGAGCTAAACATGTCCTAACAATAATTTGTGTAACAATTAATAATAATAACCTGCATAATAATTAGCAATATGCATAACAATAATCTGAATAACAATTAGTAATCTGCGTAGTAGTAAAGGTGAAAAACCCAGTCCCCTATGCACTTAATTTCTCTCGTCAACAACATGGTCCCCTATGAACTCTCCAAATATCATGGTCAAAAATCAAAATATATGATTGCCCAAAATTAAGTTTGCCATTGGATAAAATCAAACATGAATAACTCCAAAGTTAGTGCTAGAATTGATGAATGTCAAAGATATAATACTGAAGGCCCCAAGCTTGGATACATATATGTGACTGTGAATATGAGTATGAGTATGTGTGACACAAAAAAAACAAGTGCAAATTTACCATTTGTTTTAGATTGTAGAATTTTGCAGGGTTGCTTGAAGATGAGATGGGTTTTAACCAAAAGACAAAAGATGCAAGTCGTCATGAACTAGATGAACCAGAACTAGTCTCATGTGATTAATTTGAGACCAATATATAGGATATGCTTACATATATACACAGACTCCAGATGAACTAATACTATCCCAAGATGCTACATAAGTTAGAAGCTAAAAGAAGCGAAGAGATCAGTTGTTGTAGAAGGAGAGGAACTGTTGTAGAAGCCAAAAACAGAACTAGATGAACTTGAACTATGCCAAGCTATAAAAGCAAAAATAGCTAAAAGACAAGTTGTAGAAGCAAAGAGAGTTGAAGAAGCCATAAGGGCTCTACAACTGAGTGGACCTGCAAAACCGAATCATTAGAAGCTGGAAAAGGAAAAGCTATTAGGGAACAAATTTTAAAGGGTTCTGTTTCAAAAGGGGGTACAATTACTACTAGTAGAAGAGTTCAAATTGGTTGTAGAAGATTTAACAGGATTGAATGAGCAGGAGAGTTTAGATCCATTTATACAAGTCTTGAAAATCTGCAATCACACATGCTATGTTTTCATGCAATAGCCTGTCAATTTGTGTTTACTTCAATAATGGAAATCTTGGCATTCTTGTTGTTGCAATTCTTACTTTAAGGTGTCTTGTCAATCATGCCTCCAATTTTCCATCAAGCGCCATGTATACATACTGCTAAATGATGAATTTTAAAAAACAAAAGTTTTTTTTTATGCATATATCTTGACTGATAAAGTGTCATTTCTACAAAGATAGCATATTCTATCAACATAAAACTCATGCTAACAGTGGCTATCACAGAAAATTCAGCAAGCTTAGCATCACTCACACAACAGGCTCAATACCACTCACACAGACAAATGGTTTGTGTTGGTAATAATTGTCTTGATACTATACAGTAAAATTTACTACTTTCACATAATTAGATTGAAAAAGCACAAGCATCTAACCTCAACTTCGACAACAACACTAGCTACTTGTTACGAACCTTGTATAATTGCACTTTTAAGCTTAAAATCCAACATCAAACCCCAAGAAAAGTGGAGTAAAGAAGTGGAGTAAAGTATCTGAAATCTAATAAAAATTTATAAAAAGAAGAAGTTGTTTAATGTTCAGGCCAGTCACACTAATATATTAATTAATCACATTTTATTGCCAGCAAATAAAAAACAAAATTTTGCATTCATTAGATCGATCTTAATCAAAGACGTATCATTTGTCTTAAAACAAGAGAAAGATAGTACAAGAATGTAAGCTCACTAGTACAAATCATAAGTCTCTAGGGACTTTTTTTGCATTACGGTAGGGAGTTTTGTAATTCCCCTAATACTTTTGGCCGAGAACTTTTTCTCGGGAGTTTATCTCGAAGTCATGAGAAACAAAAACACTCTAGGGACTTTTTTAAATAAGTCCCTAAAGATGTCTCTCGGGACTTTTTTAAAAAAACTCCCTAGAGACATCTCTCGAGTATTTTTAATAATTCTCTTACGGGACTTTTGAAATTAAGTCCTGAGAGTTTTATTTTTTTACTGGATTTTTTTCAACACCTGAGATAAATGTCCCTAGAGACTTATGATTTGTACTAGTGACTATAAATTGTCATCAACTATCTAATATATTGAGATCTCCAAGCATTAAACATATCTTGTTGATAACATGATTTATCGACCTGTTACACTCATGCATTTAGTTAGATTTCCCCTTTCCGCATTCATATTTTGGCCTTAGTTTGTGCCATTTATGCTTGTTTAGTACTATTTTGCAAGAATAGATGTCTGCACACACTATTTGTGGCTTTGTAGGTGATTTGGCACATTATGGAGCTAAAACGACGTATTTGAGGATCAAGCCTCGAAGTGGATGCATTGGAGCGAGCATACGTGTGCGGGAAAGGACCAAGAATCGAGCTAAAGGCGCGAAGGAACGAAGCAGATCGCATCTCGGACCGAGATGGACCGATCTCGGCCAGACCAGACCGAGATGGTCCATGATCTCGGCCGCGATTCCATAATCTCGGACCGAGATGGTCCGATCTCGGCTGAGATTTCTGAAGCCCCGATGAGTTGAGCATTCTGTTGTCAAATCTCGGTCCCGACCAGGCCTGATCTCGGCCGAGATTTCTGCCTGAGATTTCTTGTTCGGCGATTTTATTTTATTTTCGGATCTGATTTAGTACAACCCATTCTTTGGAAGGTTATTTGGTATAAAAGGGAAGCTCCAAATAATTTTTAAGGGTCCGTCTTTTGTGCGGGGAGTCGCCCAGAGTTTATCCTAGAGGGGGGAGTCGTCTCCTTCCCTTCCCTTCTTCTTCACCATTGTTCTTCATTGGTTTAGGTTAAAGATTTAGACTTTCATATTCAGTTTTATTGAGAAGACATTGTTGAGTCGAGATTTGTTAAGATTGAAGGTTTTCATTTATTGAAGTTAAGTTCTTTATATTCTCCTTTGTTATTTATTTATTTGTCTTTCTTTGATATGATTGTTATTGCCTAGAACCTTGTGGTTCCAAGGTTGACAGAGATTTGTGTATGCATTGGATTATGATGGAATGTTGTGCTTTATGTTTTGGCTTTGACTTGCTTGAAATCCTAATGGTTGGTTTGAACTTGAATCTAGTTAGAATCCTTCTAGCTAGTAACCTAAGTTGGAATTGAGACTTACCCGGTGATATTCCTTCATAGATACATGAGAGACTGATCATAGGCAATAAAAGTTTATATTTTATTGATTGAATGTGCTTAGATTCCTTGCTAAGTAGGGTAATACTTGAGACTTACCCAATAATGGTTTACCTTTCCCTTAGTTTGTAGTCTGGTTTGTTCAGAATTTCCTACCTCTCTACCTTGAGACTTACCCGGTAATAGGTAGTTGGTTTGGAATTAGATAGTCTTGAGACTTACCCGGTAATAGAATGTCAGCCTAGAAACGTTCATCCCTATGGTTTTTCTACCATATATCTTTATGAGTCTTCATGAATCTATATGTATAAACAATGATCTTGAACCCTTGGAATCCATTTTCTTCCCTTTAACTTGATTATCTTTGTTTTTTCCTTTTTCTTTGTTTGTTTTGACTTTCAATTAATAGTGACAATTAATTGCGAGTCCTTTAAATCTTTTTAAAACCCTTTTGATTTCTTTCCCTTATCTTTTTCAACCTCTTGTCTTTATTTGAGATATATTATATATTTAATCACTGCTGCAAATTAATCCTCCCAGTCCCTGAGATCGACCCTGGAATACTTGTACCACTTCATACGATCCATACACTGTGGGTTTGTTGCTATTTAGGGAAATATTTACAAGTTATAAATTTAAACCTATTCCTTCCTAGGTTTGCTATCATGTGAGTTTCTATCATTATTGATAAAGGTTTATATGGGTGTAAAAATAGCGAACACTTATGCTAATGCATATTTATAATTAGTCCAACCATATGAACACTATTAGAAAACGGGGTCAAAATCGACACTTTTTAAAGCCTTTCTCGACGCTTAAAAGCGTCGTGAATAAAAATGTCGACGCTTAGTAAAAGCGTCGAGATTTCCAGCACTGTGTTTGGTCGACGCTTTTCGGTGTCGAGATTCTCGACGCATTTTGCTGTCGTTGATACTAATATCGACACTTTGTATATAGCCAACAAGCGTCGGGAATGGTGATATAGCAGGAAATACTCGACGCTTAAAAGCGTCGTGAATTACAAATTTTTATTTAAAAAAATTCTCAAATTTCAATTCTAATACAAAAGAAAATTTGATACATGGAAGATTATGATACAAAAATCTCAAATTACGTACGAATATCCTATTTGATATTCAAATATGTATGTATACAAAATGAAGTCAAATCTCATGAAAGATTAAGCATGACTCTTATAGGGACATGATAGTCTAACATGTAGAATTCATCACATATACTGACCTTCGAAGGTCAGTATGTGTGATGGATTTTACATCTTTTCTTCCTCCTTGTACATCATCATTGTCATCATCGTCATAATCAAAATCAAAATCGGAATTAAAATCAAAATCAAAACTAGAACTAGAATAGAATTCCTCCACCTTCTCCAAAGGTTCATTAAACATGAGTTTTCTAATTAGATTGTGCAACAAACAACAAGCTAAGACAATACAACCTTGAGTTTTAATTGGAAAAACAAATGGCTATTAAGTATTCTCCATCTTCCTTCAAGGACTCCAAACATACTCTAAACCACATTTCTAGCTCTAACATGCTTCATGTTGTAAAATTCCTATAAACTACGAGGTTGTCGGTTACCTCATTCCCTAAGGTGATAACATTGTCCCCTATATGACGCAAAAAAAACCCTTCAGAATTTATGTATCGTCCGTCCACTAAATAATAGTAACCTTCAACAAAAAGGCTATATATAGGCTAACAATATGTTTGAGAAAATGTGCCGGTTACCTCTAGGAACCCTTAACCCATCTTGCCTAGTGAGTGCATTTCGAAGACCTTAGCCATCAAGTGTTGAGCCTTCTCATCCCGTCAATACATAATTAAATTTCATGTTAAGAGTGCAAACTCCTAAGACATTCATGGAAATTATGTCTTTCCTTGTACGGTACTTGTTTTTTCTCCAAAAGGTACAGTCACACTAATATATGTCTCATCTAATGCTCCTAAGAAATTCTACACAACGAAGGTAATCTAATTAGTTACAAAAATATATATGTTAGACTTGTTCCTAGAATGCAATTGGATATGTTAATACCTTGAAGCATTTCCACTTGTCATCTTCACAATCATCAAAAATAGGTGTCGGTAAATGTTCGGGGAGTTTCAAGACAACTATTAAACAATGATTAAAGTGTCTATTTACAGTTTCTCCACTTCGAATAAAAAAAAAAAGTGCAACTGACCTATTTTTCTTGTGATGCGCCAAAGCGTACAGAAAAATAGTCATTGTCTCCTCAAATTGACATGTTTTTTTTCCTACTCAACCCTCTTCAATAGCTCTAAGCATCTCACACAACACATTAAGGGCTCGTTTGGTTGGAGGATTGGAAAGGAAACGAAATAAAAGAGGAAATAAGATGGAAAGGAAATGAAAAGGGTTATTTTTATTTTATGTTTGCTTATTTTCAAGAAAGGAATGATTGACCTCAATATTACTTTTTTCTATTTGGTTCAATATAATCATTCAATGGAATCGTTTACTAGAAGTAATATAAGGGAACATCAATGTTACTTAATTTTGTATTTAATTATTTTTGTTTGGTTCGTATAAATAGACATTTTACATTAAAAAAAAAATTGGTGATTAAACAATGTTCGCTCTAAAACGAATGCTTAGTTTTAAATTTATAGAAATCGTAATAAATACTGAAAACTATTAGTGAACCCACAGTGTATGGGTCATTACATAGTATGGTAAACAATCATCATCCAAGCCATAAACTAGAAAGATTTAACCTAGATTCAACACAATCAACCTTAGGTTTTACACAAATATGTACCAAAACAAACATGCAAGCTAAACAATCATCATCCAAGCCATAAACAACTCTCCATTCACCCTAGAATCACAAGAATTCTAACCAACAATAATCATGATAAAATCTGGAAATAAAATGGAAGAAAGCAAGCAATTCATATTATTAAAATGCAAGAGAATAAGGATATAAACTCACTTGTTCAGTCTTCAAACATCTAGCAAAACAAAACACACAATAGTTGCAACATTCACATGCACAAATCTGGAGGAAAAAAAAATCAATCTTTTACTTCTCAACAAGCTAGAGGATGAAGAAGGAGTTCAAGAGGTGCTCCCCAATATCTGAAAATGCAAAAAGGAATAGAAAATGATATGCTTCCCCTGACCAAAGGGCCTGCAAAGAGTCTTATATACTCAAGGTATGCAAAAAGAAGAGATTTTAACCGCAAAAAGTTCTGAAAAAGAAATCTGACACATGCAAAGAGGAAATCTCGCCCCACCTGTTACCAATCTTGGGCCGAGATCAGGGTAAATTGGGGCCGAGATTCAGGCTTGTCTTCGTTTTGTCTTGGAACTTCTATAAATCTCGGCCTGAAGTCTATCAATCTCAGCCCGAGATTTGGCCCGAGACTACTCTCGACTTCATCATCTCAACTACTCTAATCATTAACTCCAAATCTCGGGCGAGGTATTCTTCTAATCACCCGAGATTTGCACAGTCTTTGATTTCTCCTCAGCTTGATATCTTGCCTTCATTTGCATCTCCACCGAGCTCATGGCACGCTCCACTCCGAGGCTTTATCCTTAAATGCGTCATTTAGGTCCAAATTCTGCCGTTTCACCTAAAAAAACCCACCAAAGTGTGTGTAGATATCTATACATGCAAAGTAAATTATAACAAGTGTAAATGGCAAAAACTAAGGCTTATTCATGCTAAACAAAAGGAAAAATCTACCTAAATACATGCCTAAACTATGGTAATAAATCATGTTATCAAAAAACACCTATATGCAGTAACACCTACTTGGAATGAAGAAAATTTTTATCACACGCAACAACAATACCATATACTAGTGTTTACAAAAAGACGATATCATTCTTATCTTTGGAGGAGGTTGCTTTAAGATCCCTCTCCCCTAGATATCGCCTCACTTTATTTAACTGCAAAACCATATGATGGTGTTTATACAAGTGTCATGTTGCTTCTTTTCTGAACACGGATTTGATTTTTCCGAGTTCTCATTCCATTATGCTTCTTTGCTAAACAAAACTTTCTTATACCATAAGCCGAGAGAGAAGTGTTGGGCAAGATCCGCTGAAGGGAAGGGTGGCAGAGAATGGGTCAAATCTGGAAGAAGTGTTGGGCAAGATCAAGTTGTATCCAATTCAAGTCTGACAAGGCTGTAGAGGAAGCTCTAGAATCTAAAAATGGGTCAAATCTGGAAGAAGAACCATGGTTGAGTGAGGGCCAAAAGCTGAATTCTTCTTAGGTTAATTTCTATTCTCCCATCGGTCGATAGAATTCGGATTTTTAGGAAAGGCAACATCCTCCCAAGATTTATCAACAATCTCTAAATCAACCCTTGCCTCGTCTATATCCTTCTAACTCATGGCATGTGTTTTCCACAAATGTTATGAAGGAAGAACAAATTACATGCGTCTATTACTCTAATTAAAAACCTGTTCCAATTCAAAACAAATCTTATTACCAATCTCATTACATGTGTTTATTACTCAAATTGAATTGTATGCGCCTTTGACAATTCGAGGGTGCTTTTTTCGGCACAAAGAACGGTCAATTCTGAGCACAAAGAGAATGAGAGCAAGTGAGTAAGTAATCAAAGTATTGGAGATACGGACTTTCAAAATGTGTATGAGAGATCCAAGGGAATCGGAGTTATGCTTATTGTGAAGGATCATACGGATGAACCTGATGAAGGCTTTTTAGTTCAAGTCACAAAGAAGGATGGAAGACGATGAATCCTTACATGGATTCATCTAGTATTCTAGTCAGTTGATGAAGCATATATTGGTCGGGGGTCATGAAGTCAAAGAGAGAGAAATAGCATGTGCAATGTATAATGGAAGAGAGGCTTTCAATCCACTCAAGGAATCAGGTTGGGTAACAAATTGGGTTGATAGTTTGAAGCCCGATCATTTCATATGTCTAACCAAGCATAATTTATAAAAGTGGGCTGGAATTAATCATTAATGCAACCCTTTTTACAAACCAAACGGGTCATAAACACATTTATGTTCATACAAAGTTCATATGCAATATACATCACTTTCTTGTATCAATCTACTCAACCAAGTCTTAGGCTTTTCATAAACTTTTTCCTCCCTTGTAGTTGAATACTTCTCCTAACCGATATACTCATCATGTACCACATCAAATACAAGATCATCGACATACTCACTATCACAAAAATTCATGGAGTTATCTTAACCTTCTCATCCTTGATTGATCCATAGATAAGTACAAAATAACTAAACATGGCTATGGAAGTTTGAGAAACCAATAATTAAACATAAGAAAGCAGAAGCACTTCTATAAGAGACAAATATGCACTTCAATTAATTGGAACTAAAAAAATAAAGATAGATAAAGTTTAAGAAAAAATTATGTGTGTCACGATAAAAAAACGCAGAACAATAGTTCACAACAGTACATGGTAGAGAACCCATAACAAGGTTTTGTGCTTACCAAATTCACTTCTAAACAACAACAAAAAGAAAAGAAAAGAAAGTAATAATGTATAACAATACATAATAAGATATAGAAGTAAGAAAACAGAAAACCAATACCAAGTTGGAAGTCATCAACCGAACCTTAGACCTTAAACATAATACATCCCTAAATTAGACTTTCTTGCAGCAACTAAGCTTGAAATTAATACCAAGATGTTAAAAAATTAGTCAATAGAAAGAACTTAGAACAAGGATGTGTGCTCACCAAATCCAATTCCTCACTAGTTTCAATAGATTTAGCACTCAATCACCACCACCTGTAACACAACGAATTAGAAGAACGAAACTGGAGAGTACAAAGAATGGATATAAGAAGAATGGGGATGTCTGTAATTACCTTTATCAACGACTCACATGTGAGAATCCGAGCTAAAGAGAACGAGAGTGGAGAAGAAGGAGATGTGAAGAGCATGAGAAAAAAGAGGAGAAGCAAGTCATCGTAGAAGTTTATCGGGGAGAGAATATGAAGATGATGTTAATATGTTAACGCTTGAAATGAGACAAGTAACAAATGAGTGAAACCATTAGAGGCCAAAAACGGATTCATTACTTTCAAACCTTAAACAAATAATCTTACTTGGGTCCAACCGTAATCAATCCGTATCCGTGGCCTTTTTTAATCAACCAATCGGGCCCTAATACTTAGCTAGTTCCTCAAACTTAGCATTGATTTTCTCATCCATGGACATAGGGAAGGTAAGGGATTCTTCAATTAAACCTCATACAGGTTGTTGACATCACCAAGAGTTGTCCCCCAACTTCACCATCGTTGGGAGGAAGTGTTTCATCATTGGTCATTCTAATTTCACATATTGCTTTTGACTTTAGAGCAATTTGGAGCTTTCTTTTGAGTTACATGTTAAAATTACAAAACTCTTGGTTTTGACTGTAAGAGCCTTAGTCTTTTGGAGCTGATATAGCTTAGCCGTCCCTGCGGGTTAGTGGAGCCGCCCCTGCGGCTTGTGTAGTGTTCCGCCCCTGTGGCCAAGGAACTCGCCCCTGCGATTTCCTGCGGCTGCAGCCGACTTTGTTGACTTTTGACCCGTGCTTTACCCTTTTGTTTCTTCCTCCTTAAGCTTCTTCTTTGGCCTCGTGATCAAGGGTTTTTCATCTCCTTTCCCAGCTATCCTCACGTCCTTCTTTCCTTCCTTTCCTCTCCTTGATTTTGATCTTGAATCCTTCTTGTTTTGGAAGAGAGTTGTGGTATGGCCTTGCTGAGGTTGATGTTGTGCATGGTTGTTGAGCTTGTGAGCCAGCTGAGAGTGTGTGGTTGACCCTTCCTTACTGCCTAGGACCACAGTTGTGGTAATTCTTCTCCTTCTTCTTCTTCTCTTCTTCCTTTCTTGAATTCCTCTTCCTTAGCTTAGGATTATATGTGATTGGATGTGTATTGATAGTGGAATATGTATATATATGTATGTGTGTGGCTTTGGAATGATGAAGACGTGAAATCGTCAAGTGGAGAGCCGAAGAGGAATCGCGGGATCACACTCTGCACTGTCGCCGCCCCCGCGTTCCAGTGCCGCCGCCCCTGCGGGATTCTGTCATCGCACTCGCCCCCGGAAGCCACCGCCCCTGCGGCCACGGTCACAGCGCCCGCACTAGCGTGCCTTCGCGCCTGCGCCTGCTGTCTTTCCGCCCCTGCGTCTTTTTTGTCACGCAGGTGCGTCTTGTGCAGGATCTACTAGAGTAGTATGGATCCTTTCCTTTCCTAGTATGAGCGGGTTAGATGCATGCTAGGTACGTATATGAGGATAGAATGATGATGAGTATGATATCGTTTTATGCCGGTTACGGCTTTGAGGTTTAGTTGTTTATCGAGGTTATGAGTTGGATAAGATCCTTATGGATCCCTTGGGTCTAGGTGTGACCCCTTTGATTGATAGGAGATTGGTATCTTGTTATGCCTTATTATTAGGCAGTGTTGTCCTCCAGATTGGAGTGGACCGTGTTTGAGAGTTGATCGTGGTTGAGACTACTTCTAAGGTTGAGGTAAGTCCATAGGACTTACTTAGCTACCATCCTTATACTGGATGTATGCATGAGTGGTTTGTGTTATATGCTTAATAGCATGCGATGTTGTTATTACCTACCTATGGTTTAGTGACTGCCCACTGTAGGGCTATGACAACTTGCCCTTTCATTCCGCTAGGAGTCTGGGAAGTTCTCTGCGGATCGTCCAGATCTGGTACATGGGACGGGCACTGTCTCCACTCCCTTAGGGTACACGGGGAAGTGATCCCAGATTACCACTCCAGCTGGCATTAGCACCGAGAGGCGAGGGTTATATTCCTCGTGTTACATATATTCATATACATCTATATACACGATTCGAGTGATTGACGTTATAAAGATAATAAACCGGGTAAATGTGTGATAGCATGATGAGGTGTTTATTATTCCCTAATGTGTGATTGTGCTTCTGCATCTCTATATATATGAGTATGGTTAGCTAACGGTTTTATACCGTGTTGTAGATCCTTTGCAGGTTAGGAGAGCTGCAGAGTGATCCAGAGGGGGTGATCCGCTGAGGGCTCCGTACACTGGGGCGTTATCGTGGGATATGGGATCTTCTATTATTGTACAATATGTTTTATTTGTACTCAGCGGTACTTCTGTATCACCTTTTGATACTTATATCTATCAGTTTTATGTTTTGATTTTAATCTATCTGTGCCTTGTTGTAAGATCCAGTGAACTTGTTGTCAGGCTAGGGTCAGGATCCATTGTGAGATCCTAGCCTAGTAGCGCCTCGAGTCCTACGGATTTAAGGTGTTACAAAGTTGGTATCAGAGCCTTAGGTTGACAACAATGGCACTTGCAATCTACAATAAAGTTCGAATAGATAAATAAACAGAACCCGAAAGGGGTCTGACTTTTCAAAAGGTCTTGGTTTTGAAATGAGTACAAATGTTTTGGGATAGTGTGTACGAGAAGCCATCACCCCTCTGAAGATCTCGACAGTATAGATCTATATAGATATTGTGTTGTGATTGACTTGATATATATATCTATACATATGACATATATATAGCCTTCTAAGTTAGGTGTACGCTGCAGATGACTCAGACTAGAGTTGTATCTGCAGATGGACGAGGTAGGGGTAGATCCCCTCTTCCTCCAGTAGAGGTAGGACAGAGTCAGATTCCCGCTGTTGATCCACCGGCAGCGGAGGATGTTCATGAGGTTATTGCTGAGAGTGTCATTCCTGAGACTGAGAACGGTATAGATGGGAGACATACACCACAGCGAGTCCAATCAGATGACTCAAGTTCCAGAGGAGCATAGAAGGTCTGAGAAGAGATAGCGAACTGGGCAGACCAGTGGTGCTGGTGGAGTTGTTGGTTCTGAACTAAACCAGAGACGCCCGAGTTACCCCACATCTGCACTGGTTGCAGCTACGGGTCGACGGTGCTTTAATTGTGGTAATCTTGGACATATGCGACCGGCGTGCACAAGACATACAGTAATTTGCTTCACTTGTGGCCGACCAGGTCACAAACATATTTTCTGTAGACGGGGTGGAGTTTCATCACAACAGGGTTCTTCTCCTGCTAGTGTGGCTGGAGGTGGGCAGAGGCCACCTCAACAGCAACAGACACAGGGACAATAAAGAGTCCTAGACCGTTCTACTACTCAAGGATCTGCTCCTGGACCGAGTAGAGGCAGAGGTCGTGGTGGGAGTACCACGGACACTAGAGGACCACAGGGTAGAGTTTTTGAGCTGAGGAGTGCAGAGGAGCCAGCTGCACCGACTGCTACAGGTACCATTCTGATTCGTGGTTTGCCTGTTAGAGTCTTGTTTGATACGGGTGATACGCATTCTTTTATATCTGATGCATGTGTTGAGCGTCTGAGTCTAGATACAACTGAGGGGATACCCTTTAGTATAGGGTTACCCGATGGTAGTAGGGTCAGAGGTATCCGTGAGATTCGTGATTGTCCCATTTATGTAGGGACCCGTGTATTGCTTGTTGACTTCTTTGTCATGCCATTATAACATGAAGAAGTTATTTTAGGTATGGATTAGATGGATAGACACCAGACAGTGTTAGATGTAGGTAGGAGGACTGTAACCCTCTCTACCGAGTTAGGACAGATAGAGGTTTTCCGAGGTTGGGACCTGGGAAAATCCGGCATGGTTATCAGTGCGATACGGGCAACGAGACTGATTGCACAGGTTTGTGAGGCCTTCTGGTGTTATGCCATGAAGGAGGGGGAGAGTCCAACACTAGAGGATATCCCATTTGTCTGTGATTTTGCAGATGTATTTGCTGAGCCATCTAGTTTGCCGCCTCAGAGGAGTGTGGATTTTGGCATTGATTTAGAGCCTGGTATGAGACCTATCTCGAAGGCCCCATACCGGATGGCGCTTGTCGAGATGTTGGAGCTGAAGAAGCAACTTGATGAGCTGGCTGAGAAGGGCTTCATTCGCCCTAGCGTGTCCCCATGGGGAGCACATGTCCTCTTCGTACGGAAGAAGGACGGATCGTTGAGACTGTGCATAGATTACAAAGAGCTGAACAAGATCTTGTACACGGGACGGGCACTGTCTCCACTCCCTTAGGGTACACGGGAAAGTGATCCCAGATTACCACTCCAGCTGGCATTAACACCGAGAGGCGAAGGTTATATTCCTCGTGTCACATATATTCATATACATCTATATATACGATTTGAGTGATTGACGTTATAAAGATAATAAACCGGGTAAATGTGTGATAGCATGATGAGGTGTTTATTATTCCCTAATGTGTGATTGTGCTTCTGCATCTCTATATATATGTGTATGATTAGCTAACGGTTTTATACCATGTTGTAGATCCTTTGCAGGTTAGGAGAGTTGTAGATCGAGTGATCCAGAGGGGTGATCCGCTGAGGGCTCCGTACACTGGGTGTTATCGTGGGATATGGGATCTTCTATTATTGTACAGTTATGTTTTATTTGTACTCAACAGTACTTATGTATCACCTTTTGATACTTATATATATCAGTTTCATGTTTTGGTTTTAATCTATCTGTGCCGTGTTGTAAGATCTAGTGAACTTGTTGTCAGGCTAGGGTCATGATCCATTGTGAGATCCTAGCCCAGTAACGTCTCGAGTCCTACAGATTTGGGGTGTTACATTGACCGGGATCGGACCTGAAATTATGGTTTAGTCCGCTTCTGACTATAATTATCAGATCCGGTCCGATCCGGGGTCATGATATTATGGTTTGGTCTAGTTCTAGAGCATAATGTTTCTTATGGTCCAACCTGAACCTTTTTTTACACTTATAACATTTGTTTCAAAGAAATTAGATATGGTCCGGTCCGGATTTGGACCGGATCATATTTAACCCATAAACATATTGATTTAAAAGAGAAAACAAATCAATACAATCCGAACCGTAGTGGACAGTTAGAGTCCGGTCTGATGCATGAACCGTTTCATAAAAGAAGTGATATAGTTCGAACCGTTTATACAACCCAACTCGTACTTGTAATAATATCTTGTTCTCTTTTATAAAGCAAAGCCCGGACGGTTTATCGTTAAGAACTAGTTTCCAGGGATGCCGTACGCACGCAAATGTTGTACATACATATCAAGTGTTCATACTTGAGTACGTACATACATATTAGCAAATAGCAATATTTCTTGAACAACACATGCATATTAGCAAATAGCTATATATTACTCAACATCCACTTACAACAATACATATAGTTTTTCTTTTATAATGAGAGTGGGAAGGGTGAATCCATAGTTGATACCCACCTCTTTTCCCATACGGTTAAATGAAGTACTACTAATCGTTATTTATTTATATATATAGTCACACGTAATCTATTCGAAACGCAGCACTTAACATCATGTATGGAAGTTAGAGACGGATCGATAGGTTTGGCCAGGCTGCCACCCCTCAGGTATCACATTGTTTACGATTAGGGTTTTTCCGGAGACTGCCCCGGTGAGTCGAAGGGAGAAGGGTGCATCAAGCTCAGAGCCAGAGTTTAGTTTCCATAGGGCTCCCCATAAATGTTGCATTGGGACCCACTTCCCGCTATCTCCGGCTTGTTGGAGCTCAACGGTCTTTAAGTCCCCATCCCCATCCGCGTACTCAATAACCGCTGCAAAGTAGTACGGGTTTGATCCTGAGTCCACACGGAACGTCAGGGTTACACCTGGATACTCACATTTCACCCTGCATTAATCGACAAACTTATGTTTACATACAAACTAGGATTATAAGTCGGGTATCCCATTATATTTATAAATAACCTGTAATATTATAGTCAAGTGATTTAACGTCAGGGTTACACCTGGATACTCAGGATTATAAGGTAAAAAGCAGTTGTTTTTTTAAATTTAATCTCCTCTTTATATATAATTTGATACCCTTTCAACTTCTTGCTCGTGTCAATTTATAAATTATGTTCAATACCTTTTATTTCACTATTTATTTTACGTCAAATATTTTCCATAATTCTAATTCAACTACCACTTAATCGAATATTTTTAATTCAGCCTCGTTTATTCCCTATTTTCATTATAAAACCTGTTTTTGTATAATTTTAGATTTCTATGAAAATATAAAATGAAAATTTAATAGTAATATTATTCAAGTCTTTTCAAATCAATACTTTTAGCCTCGTATATTTGCATAATTTCGACAGTATTTTCATTTAACCATATAAAACCAAAAAAGTATTAAATAAATCAGCCTTAATTTGTGATATTTTTGTAGAAAAAAATTGATATTTTATTTTCTTCTTTTTATAGTAAATAAGCACACTTTTCAAAAATAATATTATAAAATGAATTTTCTAAACACAATTTTTTTCAAGGTATATATGTTTATTGCTAAATTTTGTTTAGAATCCCCAACTGCCAATTTTGTACGTAATAATTTATTTTTTTAAAACTTGACCCCGTTGATAAAAGGATTTACACAGATGTACCTTCTGTACTGGATTTTAAGTACACCCAAATTACGGAGTCGATCCGCTTGGCCTGATTTAGCCATGGCTCCGAAAGCCGTTCCGCTTAGATCAAAGTGATCGGAGTCGGAGGTACAGCCCGGGCATGAATCGGTCACCGTGATTCTCACCGGACTATTAGAACAAGCCGCATTATCCATACATTTTACCTCGTAGCAAACACCACAGGCTTGGTCAGATTGATAAAGGGTGGGTCCAACTGCGGATACCATGTTCGACAATGGAGGATGCTCCACTGCATTCATATAACCACACGCTCCACCTACATCAAATAATACATAATTATCAATACATATATACTTTTCTTATATATATATAGTATGAGGTTTGATTATTTGTATATATAGATATATGTATACCAACGCTTCCAGCACCGTTGGCGGCGCCGTACCAGGTAGCACCGGCGGGTGACCAGTCGGTATCATATTGAGTAGTAGAGGAGACATTCAAGAGTTTTCTGCTGCAGCTATGACAAGTATTGATTAGAAGCAGGAAAAACACAACCAAATTGGTAGTCCTAGAAGAAGCCATATTTTGAAGACCCATAATCTCAGCTTTCAAGTTAGTAAACTGATCAAATGTAGTATAAGAATGTAAGACACTCGAAGCGAGTATTTATAGAGGGGAAGAGGAGGAAAATACCACAGTATTTTACGTATTCATGAATATCTTACATAAAAAGTAATGTATTTTTTTAATTTTTTAATGATTTATCTTTTTTTTTATTAGAATATTTTGGATATATAGTTGATTAAGATTTTATTATTTTAAAATTTTAAAAGATTTGAGTTTTTTAAAAAAACGATTATAGTATTGAAAGAATGATTACCTTCCATTATCTTATGTGCAAGAATCTTGAGTTTGAATGTATAAACTTTTAAATGAACCGCGTAAATCTATTATTTCTTTTTGTGATTATGATAATATTCGTAATTTATTATCAGACTATATTTGGGTTAGAAATTTTATTTTTTATGGTTAACTAACTGATCATGCTAGGGTTCAGGATTCTTGAGTTTAGAGTCACCAAATAATGCAGTTTTTGTTCGTGAAAGTAGTCACTTTTGAATGATCAACATAAATTTATTTTTTGATTTTTGTGGTTATAATTAAATCCTTTTATGATCGTAACATTATGGTTATAATTTTATTCTTTATGATTCCCAATGAATCATACTAGGTTAATAATTCTTGAATTTAGAGTCATTGAATAATACTTCGTATTGTTTATGTAAACACTAAGTTGTGCATTTTGCTATGCTCTATTTGGTTGATTAGGTCATACATTGCCATGTGCTCAGTTGAGGATCTATGGGTGCCATCAAAATAAATTTGTGTTAGACTTTCTCTTTTATTGTGTACTTTTATTTCACTTTTATAAATTTATCATAAATTAATGAATAATAGATTATTTTAAAATTAATAATAGGGAGTGGTTCAAATACATTCATTACTTGTGGTAAGATATTATGGAGCATTCTAAACCGTTAGATTAACTTCATATAATGGTCTAGATATTTTTTTTTACCTATTTTACAATAATATACGAGGTGCAACGAAAATTTTGTAAATTTAAAATGTGCGGTTTTATAATTTAAAGAAATGCGGTGACATTTTTTTCCTTCTAGCAGGCATTTTTTTTAGTTCGAAATATTTGTGCAATTCCTCAAATTTTTGTTCAATTATTCATACTTTGTGTACTAATGGTTCCTTTTAACAAACACAATGTTTTAAGTAACGGAATAAAATGTCGAAATAATGATACCCAAATTATATTAGTATAATTTTATTATCATATTGTTAGTTCAAAATTTTTATTCTATTAGTTTAAATATTTTATATTATTAGTTCATGTATTATTTTAAATGAAATCGACTCGATTAATTAGATACAAAGAAATCAAATCAATTATCTTAGAAATCGAAGAAATCAAATCGATTAAACTGAAATCGAAGAAATTGAATCGATTTACCTAGAATCGAAAAAATTGAATCGATTAACCTAGAATCGAATAAATGAAATAAGGAAGAAGAAATGGAATCAATTAATCTGAAATGGAAGAAATCGAATCGACTAAACCTAGAATCGAAGAAATCGAAGAAGAAATGAAAAAGGGTGAAGAAGAAAGAGTGAGGAAGAAGAAAAGGGCATGATGAACGACGTTGTTAACAACTTTTAACCTAAGCACTTAGTTTGGGAGGAGACTTTTAATTAGATCCATTCAAGATTTAAATCGGACGGCCCAAAACCTTTCTCACTTTTGACTCTAAGACCCCTTTATATATGAACACTTAGGTTAACGGCCGTGATTTTATCCCCTCATGGTCAGTGAACACTTAGGTTAACGGTCGTTAACAACGTCATTCATTCACTCTCTTTTCTTTTTCCTCCTTTCTCCTCCGATTTCTTCATTCCATATTCTCTAATTCGATTTCGTCAATTTGATTCGATTTCTTCATCCGATTGTCGTTAACAATGCCGTTCATATATTCACGCTCCTTTCTCCGTATAACACCCCGAATTCTGAGAAACTTGGGATGTCACTGGCTAGGACCTCACAGTGGGTTTCGGCCTTAGTTTGACATCAATGAAACACGGACCTTGCAACAAGGCACAAATATTCAAAGGCAAATATCTTTTAAGGAAAACATGTTCGAAAAAGTACTCAATAATAAAGGTATTTGACAGCCAAGTTTAACGAAAATAACTACACATTCTACTAATCTTATCACTAAAATAAACATTACTCCCAATATCAATCCCTAGTATAGAAACCCGGATGACCACTCCACTTCCGATTACTTGGAAGAAACCTAACCTGCAAGATCTACCAACATGGTATAAAACGTTAACTAACAGTTCTAATAATAAGGGAACTAAAACACACACACACATATAAAGAAAGTGGTAAACACATCAGCATGTGCAAACAAGGTCCCAATTATTATCTTTTCATTTGGTGATTTGTCATTCTAATTTGTTCAACTTTTCATAGTAGCACGAGGATCCTCCAACCCTCTCCCCGTCCCCGTAAACCAACAGGACTGGTTTCAATGCATTTCTCCCGTGTACACTATTGGACTGGTTGCGGGGAGCCTTCTAGTAGCCATATGTGTTGGACAGTGATGCTACGACCCGTTATAATACACTTGGGCCTCTCTTTAATAATAAAAGTACGGTGGTCTAGTTTGGTTCAATTATTTAACATACTATATACACACTACCCTAGCTAGTACACACTTAAGATTATTATTGAAGCTAAGTGAGTCCGATGAACTCACCTTATTCGTACTTGTCTCAATAACTATTCTCGATCTGCAATTCAATGATCTCGAATTACTAATTAAGATGTTACAACATCTTAGTGCTTCTCGTTCTACAACTCCATCATTAACAGAGTACAATATCTAGAATCACTACTCTTATCATTCCTTAAGACCTAGGTTCCACAAACCTAGACGTCCATTCCGTAATTCCGTATCCTCATCATTTTGTATGTATTCTAACTTCATTCCCATTATTGCTTACAATCCAACATTCTGTAAGTTCTAATCATGCTACTCATCATTCAGATTCCGCAATATTCCATCATTTCACTTATCGCTAAACATCCCATTCCAAAATCCGTACATTCTACTCCGATCTAGTTCTCTACTATTTCCTCTATTTCATTCCACTTCTAATCATACGGACATATTTATAAATTGTAGGAATTAAATAATTACGGAATTTAGATCGGGATTTCGATCCTCACCTAAAGCACTAAAATGGGGCTGAGAGCAACTCTGCTCGTACCGGGCGGCACCCGTTGGCGTCAAGTGGCGAGGCAAGAGGTCACCGGTTCGAGCCTCCTGGGGTGCAATATGGAAGGGCAACGCTCAACAAATGGGATCTAATGGTCAGGAGTTCGATCCTTGGCAAATGCAAGGAAGATTTTTTAGATCATGGCCAAAGAAACATGAAGATCCCAAGTTCGACACTCCCCGCGGCACAACAGAAGAGAGGCGGATGTAATAAGAACCTGAAGGTCAGCGGTTCGAGTCTCCTTGGCCACGATCACTCATCAGTCTTCTAGCATCTCAGAATTCCCAAGTTCGAGTCTCACTCACCACACCTTTCATCACAATCTCTCTTTCATTCATTCACTGTGATTTCATGTGTCAATTCTGCAGCAGTAATAGAAAGGAGGAACTTACTTCGTTCGGTGCTACTCCCGTCGTGATGGTTCTCCCGGTGACTACTTGTGACGGTGTAGGAGCCCATTGGAAGCGTGCAAGTGGCAGTGGTTGCTTGCCGGTGTGGCGTCATACTTGAGCGGAGAAGTGGAGAGGAAGGTAGGAGGTAAGAAGGTGATCACTTTCAAATGCGAAAACTAGATAGCGGAGTAGCGGCTACTCGGCATGATCGTTGAGGTACCAGGACAGGCTCTCCGTCGGTTTGCCCTTGTAGTGAGCGGGAGAAGAGGAGAGGAGAGGGTCGACGGAGAGGAAAGTTTGGTGTAGGAGTGTAATGCGAAGAGGCATGCAAACCAACGCTCGTGATGGTCGAGGGAGTGGAAATGGTTTGAGGTATCTAGGAATTACTCTCGATCAACCGGCGTCTTCAATGTCCTCATGTAACCGTCGTCATCAAGGCCGACCATTTAATCGTCTCTTAAGCGGCATGGACCAGGAGAACGATGAAGAGGAAGGAGCACCGTTGGACATCATTTTATTCGTTTGGCCGATGGCGTGATAAGTGGGCCGCTACCGTCTTGGGCCGATTTGAGGAAGGAGCCGAGTCTAGCCCAAATCTACGGATGCACACAAGGCTTGGGTGGTTTTCTGTATTAACCATGGGGTTTCTTCGGTTCACCGTTTTGGTACTCGAACCGGGTCATCGGAATAAAATTTAATTTAACAAAATTTCCGATTATTCCACTTCTTCCTCCTTCGACTTCTTCATTCCATATTCTCTAATTCGATTTCTTCAATTCCAATTTATCTAATTCGACTTCATTCAATTTCTATTATACTTATATGCTTCTCCTTTAATTTCGATCAATCGATCGATGTATCACAATGGGTGAAACAATGAGTTTGAAATTTCTGCGATTTCAATAGAAGTCCTATACTTGAACAAATATTCATTATACTTGGAAAAAAAATCACGTATTTAACAAATATACATTATAGTTGAATAAATAGGGAGTACACTTAAACATATATGCAATATAGTTGAACAAATTGGGAGTATACTTGAACAAATTATTGTAACTTTATTTTTTTCTTCGCAAAATCAAATTTTGAACAAATTAGACATCTAGTTAAACAAATTCGACATATAGTTGAACAAATTCACATATAGTTAAACAAATTATTGTCACTTATTTTTCTGCACAAAATCAAGTTTTGAACAAATTGAACATCCAGTTGAACAAATTTGACATATATTTGAACAAAATGACTTTTTAGTTAAATAAATTGACTTTCAGAAAATGTATTTCTTCTTCTTCTTTGAGAATGAAAAATACATACACTAAAATTGTAATGGAAAAACTATTTTCCTAAAACCAACAGATTTTATCACTTGAAAACAAGATCCAAAACAAACCAAAATGCCAGAAATAACTCCTTAAGAGTAAGAAACTGAAAACATAAATGAGGGACATAAGGAGTCATTGCCTCGCCGAAATATTCGAACACAAAGGAATGAAGACTAGGAAATGGGATTGGGGGTTGTTGAAGATTGGGATAGTGAATTAGATTCATTAATTCAATTTCAAATAGTCAAATAGATTGAAATGGAGACGGAAGAGTAGGAGATGTTGAACGGAAGAGAGGGAAGACCAAATAGTAGAGAAACATACTTGAGGGAGTAGTTGCCGGCACATGTCGTTGCCGGAGGGAAGTCAGGACTAGAGTATCGGGATTCTGGAGTCGGGACTCGGGAGCAGCACTCGAGCAGCCAACTACAACGATTGCAAATGAACAACCACAATCCTAGTTCTTCTTGTTTGCATCATCTTTTTCTTTCCACGCAAAAAGCGTTGTGTTTGTGCTTGACTAGTGGTTCCCCCCCCCCCCTATTTGGACCGCATTTTTGCGATTCGGTTCAACAACCGAACCCAAAACCAAAAATACTGAACCGAACCGTAAACCAAAAATACATATTACTTGGAACGTATACCGAACCGAACATATGCGGTTCCGGTTCGGTTCATTCCACAATTCGTGGTTTCGGTTCGGTTCTTCTGAACCGTCCGAAACTTGTTCTACCCTACATTTCAGTATACATAGAACTGGGTGATGACGAAGCGGAGTGAAGAGAAGAGTTGAGACCTTTGTTGGGATTTAAAAAACTGAGAAGTCTTAAGAGGTACTAAGGGTGTGTTTGGTAAGAGATATAGGTTCATTTGAAGATTAATCTAGATGGAGATTGTAAGAGATTAATCCCCGATAACCTTGTGAGAGAGGGGTTATTTTTTGGAATCATAAGAGATTATTTTCATTCATAAAAACCATTTTAATGATCGCATCTACAATCTCCATCTCTTACCACACACACTCTAAAATATATTTTCTTCAATATAATCCAAAATAACCCCCAATAATGCCTTACCAAACACACCCTAAGACTCAAGACTTGTAGTAATCCAACCAAAACCTCGATAAAATTTAGAGAAAAGTTGAAGTCCTTTTTAGTGGAGGGACTAGAAAGACAAGTTGTTTTAATCTTGGATGATTGATTAGTTGATTAGGGTCTTCACTTGATTTATCTTAACAATTTCATTTTATCGTTTTATTTCCGCTGAAAACCGAGTCACTTCTAGTACTAATGATCTACGATCCAATACTTTTCCATACCCAACATTTATAATTAGTCCACAATTCAAATTGATCGGTTGGAATAGATTTTGATTTGATGTTTGAAATAATTTTTTTGATTAAAATTATATGTTGCAATCAATCATAGTGGGAGATTAGAAAATCTTGTATTAGTATTTCGGGAAGATCTTCTCTATTATGTTTAGTTAGATTAACTAAAACCATGTTCCCTTCTTACTAAGGTGACCCTCTTCTTTGAAGCAAATCCCTTTTTGTGAAAATCCATCAGGAAAAAAAATAATAAAAAAAAACTTTTAGAAAATAAATAAATAAAAGAATCAAAATACATAGTAGTTATTTTAGCCGAGCAACTATAAATATAGACATTAAACCCCCGTTTGATTGTAACTCCGGAAACGGAAACGAAATGAAAACGAATCTAGTCTACATATGTACTTTGTTCATGGAATATTTCGGTTGGTTTCATGCAAAATGTACTTGCTTCCCCCTACTTTGTTACCCTATAAGGTATTCAAACTAATCAAATTATACTCCAATTAGTTCAAACCACAAGGAATGATTCCCAACAACTTCATGAACAAGGGTGTACGTATGGACTAGATTTGTTTCCATTCCGTTTCCGTTTTCGGAGTTCAAACCAAACGGGCCCTAAATATATTAAATACTTATGATAATGTGCTTTCGTTTTACTTATTTGTTGATAAATTTTCCACTCATTAATTATATTTTACTAGTTAATCAAAAATTTAAAGGTAAATATTATAGTTAATTGGAGGAAATACATTATTTTAATCATAACATCTACATCATGCAATATTATGTTGGAAAAAAAAAAATTGAAGTTGATGATGCAAAACTGTTAATTTTCAACGCATCATTTATACACACATGCAATGATGGTGAGACCTTAATCCCTTCAATTATTTATTTGAAGATTTTGGTAATTAAGCATTACTAATTGGTAAGTAGACAATTTTACGTGTCACCAAATCTTGCGTGGGCCCTGAAATTCCGCATGTATGTAGTAATATTTGTACACAATTTACGGCTCTGATAGTTTCATTGACAGGGAAATCTATCCGTTGACATAGCCGTTAATGGAGGCTGGCGGTAGTTTAAATACTTGAATTACATGCATTATTTACGTACATCTTTTAAAGACTGTCCCTGCCATAATGCGTGATTTGGATCGATTTATTTGACTAATTATGTATATCAATTATGATCTATCAAACGGTAATACAAATTCACACTCCAACGAAAATACCATATCTGGTTGATGTATTAGTCGGTTAAGTTTCTTGCTAGACAGATTTATCTTTTTTAATATATTATGTATTTATGTTAGTTTATCATTTATTATATTATTTTCAGTTCATAGGGGTCAAAAGCCTGGAGGAAGAGAAAGAGAATGGAAAATCGGCCCAGTCCCGGCCCAAATGAATCGTTCTCCAAGCCCAACTTCAGCAGGTCATTGTTGCTTCATGGGCCGGTCCAAGATAAATTCAAGCAACTCATCGCGCGGCCCATCAGGAAGCCTTCCTCGTTCTTATTAGTTATCACGATGGAGTCTTACTCATATCTATCCAAACCATTAAACGGTTAAGATATTAATTAATTTTGTTAATATACATATTATTTACTAATATTAATTATTAAAAAAATAAGTTAAGATATTGATTTTTCTAGTGGATATATTTTTTTTAATGATGTGGTACGGGTTACTGCTTATACTTTTTAATGAAAAATTTTCTATAAAAGAAATAATGGCAAATCCATAAATATCTTCTGTCAATATTGTAAATAAATTGAAAAAAAATTAAGGTGACTAGTTTTATCACGCGGCATGTGGACAAAGTGCGTTCTGTGGTAGTATGTTATAAATTTATAATATACTTGTGTTGTTCCCAAGTCAAGGTACGCGTATATTTAAATTTTAATGGTGAATAATTTATTAAGATTTTAATTAAAAAAATAATAATGTGTGGTAAGTTTTTATTAATTCACACAAGGAGAAGATGAAACATTATTATTAAGTTAACTATAATTTTAGTTAAAAAACTTTAAAAAAAAAAGATTACTTTACACAATATTACATATTTTACTTTTGCACCTCTTTTACAATACAAAAGCGTAAAATAAATTAATGTTAGTAGAATATTTATGAAGATGGTAAAATGAAATGAAAAAGTTATAAGAAAATAAATATAAATTTTGAATAATATATAAATGTTAAAGTAGAGTACATTAAAAAAAAGTTCAGTTAAAAAAGATGATCTTAGGTAGTTTTAGATATTATCATTAAAAAAAGGAATGTAATATTTATATTATAATAAAATATACACTTTTGAATTTAATAATTTTTTCTAATTAAGATATGAACTATATATTTACATGTTAAAATTATAATAATAAATTATATAATAATCTTATATATAAAAGTGAAAATTTCCCCCAAATATACTGAATTACATTATTTTATAAATATATTAAAATTTGTGATAAAAATAAAAATAAAAACAACGTGTTTATTACTATATCAATTTATTGAAAAATCAAAATTATGAAAAAGTGACATGTGACAAAATTGGATGAGGAAGTTACATGTGGCAAAAAAAATACTTTGGCTTTAATAGTACTACTAGTGTAGTTCCCGTATATTGACACGGGTATTTTTATTTTTTTTTGATAAGCAAACAACAAACTAAAATTAAGAACCACACAAGTCTGACACCGATATTGCTCCCAAACCTAATGGAGCCTCCATCACAGAAGTAGAAACGAAAATATTAACAGAATGTAAACTAGCTAAAAGATGAGCAACAGAGTTCCCTTGGCGACGAACGTGTGACCAGTTGACAATATGAAGGTACGAAGTCAGGTGTAGTGTCTTCTCAACAATCCTTCCCACAACATCACCATTGAACTATTGGGTCTTCAAACGCTGAACTAAGTTAAGATTATCTGTTTCGAAAACAACGTACCGAATTAAACGTTGTTGAGCAACCTGAACTGCCTAGAGGAGAGCCTCCGCTTCAACCACCAGTGGAGCTAAGTGTGATTGTACCGACCGGCTGCCAAGGAGACAAGTGATCCCCATTTCATCACGTGCAATAAATATGATACTACAACTCCCGTCAAAATATACCGATGCATCCGTATGAAATTTTATGAAACCCGAAGAAGGAGGTGTCCATACCTTCTCCGAGTGCAGGCATAACCGGAACCTTAGTGGGGCGAACATGAATTATACGGAATTCATCAAGTTCGTGCATTGCAACCTCAATCACCAACGCACCCTCCCGCTTGAATCCCCATAATAAGATAGCATTCCTCGAATTCCAAATAGCATATAATAGACAAAACACCTCAACCGCCTTATCAGAGACTTGCTTGTCAAGAAAATCAAAAACCCATTCCCGTACATCAGCTCGGACATCGTCAATATTGTAAATCGCAGTGAAACTGGACCAGACTTTTTGCAAGACTACACTTCAACAAGACATGGGTTTCAGTATCAGCCCTAGTACAAAAAAAGCACAGTGGATCCACAGTGCATCGCCTTCTGTAGAGATTGTACTTACACGGCAGTATTCCTCGACACAATCTCCAAATAAAATCACGAATACGGGGAGGAATACGCAAACGCCAAAGCTTGCACCACACATTAGTCAAAACCGCAGAAGAACAAGACGAACCAACTTGTCTCCTGGTTGCCATCAACATGTGATAACATGATCTTACAGTAAACAAGCCATTATTCTCATAAAACCAATAACGACGATCCGAAAAATCACGGTCCAGTAGGTGAATCCGCGAAATAGTATGTACATCCTCCTCCAAAAAAATTTCTCGAAGAATATTCATCCTCCAACCCCGATTTTCCCAATCAATAAGATTGAAAACTCGTGTTGAGGGACAAAGGGTAGGAGATGGGATAATCTCACCATTTCCCACCCGCCACAAAACTCCCCGGACCAAAGCATCCCTACCTTTCAACACACTACGCCATGTGTAACTTGGAATAGATCCAACACCTGCATCAAGGAAACTAGAATTTGGGAAATACCTAGATTTGAGAAGTCGCGCCAGAAGGGACATTGGGTCAGTCAGAATCTTCCAAGCTTGTTTAGCCAACAAAGCTACATTGAAGGTCTCCATATTGCGAAATCCCATTCCGCCATCCTCCTTAGGAAGACATAACCGATCCCAACTAAGCAAATGAAGTCGTTTCTCCTCCCCAGAACCCCACCAAAAGTTGCACATAAGTCTTTCAACATCCCGACACAAACTCACAAGAATAGCAAAACACGACATCGTATATGTCGGAATTGCTTGGATACCATCCTTAAGCAATACTTCCTTGCCGGCGTTAGACATAGATGAAGCCTTCCACCCTACCATCTTCTTACAGACACGTTCCCGAATATTATTAAAAATAACCTTCTTTGACCTTCCCACCATAGTTGGTAACCAGAGGTATCGTGCATGATTGCCCACCTCAACAATACCAAGATAGGACTGGATATTATCCCTCAAATCCTCTGTAACATTGGGGCTGAAAGAAATCTCAGACTTGTAGTAGTTGACATGTTGTCCCGAAGCAACTCCGTATAGCTGGAGCATATTAACAATTGCTTGGCTCTGTTGACAATCAACTTTACTAAAGAGAATGCTATCATCCGCAAATAGTAAATGATTAATAATAGGGGTTGTTCTAGCAATTTTAATGCCTTCCCACAAACCATTAGCAACATGAACATTTATCAAACCTGACAGTGCTTCTGCACATAAAAGGAAAAGGAAAGGGGAAAGAGGGTCACCGTGACGTAACCCTCGCGAAGGACTGAAACGCTGAGTCAGTACTCATCCATTAGAACCGAGAAAGAAACTGAAGTAACACATTTCATGGTCAACGAAATCCAATCCTTAGCAAAACCCAATTTTACCATACTTGCTTGTAAGAAGTCTCATTCTACTCGATCATAAGCTTTGGCCATATCCAACTTAATGGTCATATAACCCTCCTGTCCCTTACTCCGCTTTTTCATATAATGAATGAGTTCAAAAGCCGACAAAATATTGTCAGTGATCAAACACCCTGGGACAAAGGCACTCTGCGTGAGAGAGACCACCTTTTGAAGACAATGTTTCATCCTATTTACCATTGTCTTTGAAATCAATTTGTAAGATTGAGATCATCAGGGATAGCTTCGCCATTCAAGACATTAAGAACAAAAGAAACCACCTTTGTACCAACCACATCCCAATTCTGCTGGAAAAATAACTCCGACATATCATCAGGGCCAGGGGCCTTGGAAGGATGCATACTAAAGAGTGCACCTTCAACTTCCTCCCGAGTAAATGGACTTAATAAAAAAACATTATCAGCCTCGGTAATGGACTTATTCACTCCAACCAGAGCTTCTCCCGTTCTATCAAAACCCGACGTAGAAAATAAGGCCTCTTAGTACTCTAAGGCAACTCAATCCCGACTATCCCCACTGCGCCATTCCATACCCGCTTCATCAGCAAGCCTTGTAATATTGTTTTGCCTATGTCATCCATTGGCTTTCCTATGAAAATAGAGAGAATTTCGACCTCCCCACATAACTTCATTAGAGTTAGCCCTCTGATACCATATTTTTTCTTCAATCGACATAAGCTCGTGTTCCCGACGTTCCAACTCTCGTCTACGTGCAACCAAGCCACCCCTCATAATACCCTTATTAATGTGACGGAGCTCAAGACGCACCTCACGGAGTCGATGAAAGATGTTGCCAAAGGTCGTACGATTCTAGTCCCGTAAAGTACGGAGACATCTTGATATTTTTTGTGGAACCTGACCGGCCAAAGTACCCAATGATGGACATCGCCATGCATTTTCAACCACAGATTGATAATCAGTATGTTCAGTCCAGAAGGCCTCAAACCGGTATGGCCGAGTCCCGGATCGCTTCAACTCCACATCACCTTCACTTTGCAGCGGGTATATTAACACTGGTATGTGGTCCGAACCTTATCGATTAAGATGCATCAATTGGACTCCTGGAAATCTGTCAACTCATTGTTTAGTAGCAAAAGTATAATCAAGTCTTTCTTCTATAAAATCACCGTCAAGATGACCATTATCCCATGTGAAATGTGTGCCATTAAACGGTACTTCCCGCAATTCACATTCCGCTATTGCATCACGGAAAGCAATCATATAACGGATATCCGGATCTCTTCCCCCAAATTTGTCCTCCTTAGTCAATACCTGGTTAAAATCACTTGTACAAATCCATTCAGCATGCATGGTTGTCCTCCCCTAGATTCTTTAACAGATTCCAAGAGTGATGTTTGTCAGAACCCCGCGACCATCCATAAAAACACGTAAGACGTCATCCTTGATCATCCTTGTCCTCCTTAACGATAAAATCAATGTGGTGAGAAGTATATGTACGAATAGTAATATCAAACCCATCTTTCCACATTAAAGCTAAACCTCCTGATTGCCCTTGACTATCCACGATAAAACAGTGATAAAATTGGAGATGAACTCGAATTGGTTCCATTCGGTGTCTGTCATATTTTGTCTCATTTAAAACACCATTGTGGGGCCTTCCCATCTCACTAAATTAGCAAGACGAACAACTGCACGGGCCTTCCCCAATCCCCGGAAGTTGTAACTCAAAATATTCATTGGACCCGGCGGGGGAGATCATTAACCTCCCCGGCCGATACTACGAGAACATGAGAATCATCGACAGAAAGTCTCATGCGTTTGGTGTGCACAACTTCCTCTGTAGATTGGTTAGAAGGAGAATTGTGTGATGTTTCCTCCGCAACCCCCATAGCAGCACTTGTCCTTGATATTGCCCAACGCTTCCATGAGGATTTCTTCCTGCTGTCAGTAGGAGGGGCCTCAGGCTCGCCACCCACATTAGCTTCCATAATAATAGAAGGTGTTGTAGTAGTCCTGCGAGTCTCAAGGTTAATATTTTGAATGACTTCAGTTGCCTCTCGCGAGACACTCTCAACGTGGGGTCATTCCATCCTTCATCACTCCCTCCAAGGATATCAAAGAGTCGAGTTGAGGCCTCCGGTCGATTAGGACTATCATCACAATTTTGTTCATGATCAGCATGTACATCGGTCCCAAATAATTGCCTATCCAACGTTGCATCCGCTATGATCGAACATTGTCCCTTGGAGGCCACTAGCAACCCGAAGGAGTTCTCCATACATTTGTTGATGCTTGGGAATAACTCCCATGGAACATTCGAGTTCAACATGGCCTATACATCCACACGTATAACAATAGTTTGGGAGACGCTCATACTTGATTGGTACCCATACTCTAAAAGATTGTAATTGTAAGACTAACCCTCGTCGTGACGGTTTCTTGATGTCTATCCAAACCCTGAAGCGGAGATATTCTGCGCATGACACCCCTGAAGCCAAATCAGCATGTATCAGACCACCAAAAACAATTCCCACCATATCAGAGATGACTGATAGGCGTATATTCAAAGGTAAGTCATATATATTGCCGTATCCAGAAGGGTATTTTCTCAAAGACTATCTGTGATGGTTGCTCTTCCCCTGGGATTTTGAGAGCGAACTTGATCCCTATCTTCCCCTATAACAAAACGGAACACAAACAGATTTTGTCTGATTTCCCTAAAAGTGAAACCGTTACGAAGCCGCCAAGCACCCTTCATGGTTGCCTTCAAAGAATAAGCATTAGAAGGCCGTGGTGTGAGTAAACTTCCTACCAATGTGAAGGATGCAAGATCGGCACTCGCATTTCCAGGCGGTAAACATAACGGTGAAGGAATTGTGTCCTTTAATTTAATGTGCAATGACTAAACTTGGAATAGGACAATTAACGAAGATAATTCAATTCGATTATTTTAGGAGTCGTAGTGCTTTGCTAGAAGCCAACTACGATTAATGGGATTAAACGAGTTAAACTCATGACTATTATAAACGGATCCTATAAGGTCACACACTTTAAGTTGACGGACTAGATCAACGGGAATGATGGTTGAATATTAATATATATATTGTATATTATTAATATATTCATGATATATATTTATGAAATAATTCTATTAGTGTATGTTACAAATTAATGGAGACTAATAAATTGAGACTAATTAGTGTGTATGACCATGTTACAAATTGAGACTAATTAGTGGGGTATGACCACGTTACAAATTGCTAACTATTTTGTAGAGACTAATTAGTGAGAGGTTAATTAAGGGAGTTATTTTTCTTTTCCTAAACGTTAGAATTGGAAGAGTCATGACTCCCTTATCCTAATTATATATATATATATATATATATATATATATATATATATATATATATGTATATATATATATATATGTATATATATATTATTTTCTTGCAAAGAAGATGAGGGGATCGTAGCTTTTACTTTGGCAAATTGCAAGTATTGACCACCATTCCAACCAAGCAATTCGATTGCTCTCCCTTAGTCCTTTCGTCCTAGCAGTCAAAGTCAAGGGGAGATCTAGACAGGGCTCGAGTGGACCAAGTAGAGGAGCAACACGTGGGGCTCTCATCGTTTTTGTTCCTACCCGATTAGTTCCGGTTCACGCATCAACAGGTAGTTCTAATTAACAATGATTCTATGAACTATGCATGAAGATCCTACAATTAGATGTTTAGATATGATTTGAAATTCCGCTTAACACATCTAATAAACCTTCAATGGTATAAGAGCCAAGGTTGCATATATTGATAGGATCTATGGTTTAATTGTTATTTTTATTCGGATCTTACTTTAAATGGTGGTTATATTTTATATGGATAAAAAAAAAAGTAAAATTGTGATGGAGATTATGATGATTTGAGACATGAAATTTTATGAATTGATATGAAAATTGAATACCATCAATCCCAGTCGGATTCGATCCGATTCGGTGATGAAAAGGCCACAAAATTGAACGAAATGATGGATAATTTCCGTATGTATATTTTGTTAGCCCATCGCAGTTGCATATGCGATATGCATTTAACATATATAATTTTAAATTTGATTTTATAATATATAGAGGGTTGCGAAAGTGAGCTGACCATATCATGATATTTATATTGTTTCCTAAAATTTAGAAAATCCCACTTAAGATTAAATATTTGATATTATATCTTTTTCATACAATATAATCCAATTATTTCATTTTTATGATTAATTTGATTAATACCATATTAGGATTTAATTTTAAATTGAGATAAATTATTATGCTTGCTTTATATTATGATATATTATTTGCATAAGGTGACTAGTATGGCCCATATATGTGATTTGTTTATCGTTATGTTTTCTTATACACGATCTGCGCATCGTTTGTGTTGTTGTAATTTAATTTCTGAAATTAGAGTAATTCTAAATTATAATACAAGAAAAAGTACAAAACATAAGAAGGTCTAGGAGGGAGATCCATGAAGGATACAAGATGAAAATATTATGAAGATTAGATCTTTATTTTTTTTCATCAAAGGGGCCATGCTAGGATCACAATTATTGCATTTTGAATGTTATATTTTAAGTTTTTATATTGTTTCTTTTGTTTATGATTTTTTTTTCACTTATGAATAAAAGACAAATATAAAGACTTAAGTTCCAAAGGTAAATTAGGGCAATGCCTTTTCATATCATAACCCATTAAGTTCTGAATTTTTTGGTTGGATAGGCTTCACAAAAGTGAGGGTGTTCTTCCATAATCTTGGACAAAGTGCGGGTGAATCTATACGGGGTTCATAAACCTTGATATGGTAGTACCCAACGAGAGACCAAAAGACAAAGTTTTGGATCTTGAGGCATGAGATGATTTATGCATTGGATGCGGATCATCAACCGAGAATTATAAAGAGTTATAATTAGTAATTGTTACTTACCCTGAACACATAGGACTTAAGGCAGTGCAAAAGTACGTTGAGTCTTGTCTGGGATGGGATCTTGGAATATTTTATTCAAAGGGATGAAAACAAACGAATAAAATGCGCTTTTGCTTATTTTAAATTGTTTAAATATAAGTATTTGCAAATTTCAAACATAAACTGATTTGTATGTCATTATATTTTGTAGATAATGTCGAACGATAATTTGAAATTCTCTATGCGATCAATTGTTGAGAAAAACAAGCTTAATGGAACGAACTTCCTTGATTGGGAAAGGAATCTGAGAAAAATTCTCAGGTCCGAGGGACGTGAGGACATCCTAGATACCCCTATCCCTTCTGTGACCGACAACTCATTAGATGAGGAGAAGGCAACAAAAACTCGGGTGAGGTCTGAGGCATTACCTATAACTTGCCTCATGCTTGCTGCAATGGAGCCTAATTTGCAAAAGAGGTTTGAGCATTCTGATGCTTATACTATCATAACTGAATTAAAAACGTTGTTTCAAGATCAGGCAAGGATAGAGCGATATGAGACTCAAAAAGATATACTTGATAGCAAGCTTGAGAAGGGAAAACCAGTGAGTCCTCATGTGATTAGCCTGACTGGGCTTTTTAAGAGGATGGAAAATCTGGGGACCCCATATGACCAAGAGTTGGCCACTGATATTGTTCTTAGATCCCTACATGATGGTTTTGCACCATTCAGAATGCAATACCATATGAATGGTCTAAAACATGATATGAATGAGCTTCATAGCATGCTTAAAAATGCTCAGGGTAATATTGTTAATGACAAGAAGAAAGAGGTTTTGAATGTCAACAAAGGAAAGGGTTTTAAGAAGGCGGCTAAAAGTAAGAGCAATAACCAAGGGAAAGGCAAGCAAGTTGCCAAACCCAAGGGTGGTGAGAAGCCAAAGGTGGCTGCTGATCATGACTGTTTTTTACTACAAGGCCAAGGGACACTGGAAGAGGAACTGTCCCAAGTACCTAGAAGACAAGAAGAATGGAACTATGAGTTCAGGTGCTTCAGGTATTTATGTTATTGACATAATGACAACAAATGTTCTCACATTAGAATATGACCCCATTTGGGTATTAGATACCGCTTGTGGTGCTCACATTATTGCTTATGTGCAAGAACTAAGAAATAAAAGGCAAGTAAAGAAAGGGGAGATAGACCTGCGCGTTGGAAATGGAGCAAGTGTTGCTGCACTTACCGTGGGGGATTTTAGTTTTTCTTTACCTTCTGGTTTAATATTAGAACTGAATAAATGCTATTTTTGTAAGAGCCTTAGGTTTTGGAGCTTGTTTTGGTCTTGGCCACCCCCGCGGGTTTAGGGAGCCGCCCCTGCGGTTTCTTGCGGCTGCAGCCGACTTTGTTGACTCTTGACCCGTGTTTTACTCTCTTTCCCTTCCTCTTTCTTAGCCTTTCCCTTGGCTTGCTGAGCAAGGGTTTCATCTTCATTCTTCAACTTTTCACGTTCTTCTTTCCCTCCTTTCCTTCCTTTGATCTTGTTCTTGTTCTCCTTGGTTTGGAAGATTTTTGTGTGGCCTTGTTGAGGTTGATGTTGTATGTTGTTGTTGCTGAGCTTGGGAGCTAGCTGAAGTGGTTGTGTTGAGCTCTTTCTCCTGTGTAGAATCCAGCAGTAGGTAAGCTCCATTCTTCTTCTTCTCTTCTTTCTTTCTTTGATTCCATCTTCCTCTGCTTAGGATTAGATGTATTGAATGTATATTGATGTTAGAATGTGTATGTATATGTTTGTTTTTGGATATGGAATGGAGAAGACGTGATTTGATCACGTGAAGAGTAAAAGAGAAGTCGGGACTCTACGTTCTGGAGAGTCGCCGCCCCCGCGTTCCAGTGCCGCCGGCCCGCGGGACTTTGTCACCGCACCCGCGCCCGGAAGCCTCCACCCTTGCGGCCATGGTCACAGCGCCCGCCCCGTGCCTTTGTGCCTGCGCCTGCGCCTGCTGCCTTTCCGCCCCTGCGTCTTTCCTGTCACGCAGGTGCGTCTTGTGCAGGATCTACTAGAGTAGTATGGATTCTTTCCTTTCCTAGTATGAGCGAGTTAGTAGCATGCTAGGTATGTGTATGAGGATAGAATGTTGATGAGTATGATATCTATAGGTGCCGGTTATGGCCTTGAGGTTTATAAGTTAGTTATGATCCTTATGGATCCCATGGGTCTAGGTGTGACCCCTTTGATTGATAAGAGATTTGATATCTCTTTATACCTTGTTGTTAGGTAGTGATGTTCTCCAGTTTGGAGTTGATCGTGGTTGAGATTATTCCGAGGTTGAGGTAAGTCCATAGGACTTACTTAGCTACCATCCTTATATTGGATGTATGCATGAGTGGTGTGTATTATATGCTTGATAGCATGCGATGTTGATATTACCTACCTATGGTTTAGTGACTGCCCATTGTAGGGTTGTGACAACTTGCCCTTTCATCCCGCTGGGAGTCTGGGAAGTTCTCTGCGGATCGTCCAGATCTGGTAAACGGGACGGGCACTGTCTCCACTCCCATAGGGTACACGGGGAAGTGATCCCAGATTACCACTCCAGCTTGCATTAGCACCGAGAGGCGAGGGTTATATTCCTCGTGTCACATATATTCATATTCTGATATATATACGATTTGAGTGTTGGACGTTATAAAGATAATAAACCGGGTAAATGTGTGATAGCATGATGAGGTGTTTATTATTCCTTGATGTGTAATTGTGCTTATGCATCTTCTATATATATGTGTATGGTTAGCTAACGGTTTTATACCGTGTTGTAGATCCTTTGCAGGTTAGGAAAGCTGCAGAGTGATCCAGAGTGGGTGATTCGCTGAGGGCTCCGTACACTAGGTTGCTATCGTGGGATATGGGATCTTTTGTTATGTACAGTTATATGTTTTGATTGTACTCAGTGGTACCTTGTATAAACCTTTTGATTTATATATTACAGTTTTATGTTTTGGTTTTAATCTATTTGTGCCTTGTTGTAAGATCCAGTGAACTTGTTGTCAGGCTAGAGTCACGATCCATTGTGAGATCCTAGATCAGTAGCGCCGCTAGAGTCCGATCCATTGTGAGATCCTAGATCAGTAGCGCCTCGAGTCCTACGGATTCGGGTGTTACAGTTTTGTTTCATGCATTACCAAGAACCTTATTTCAGTTGCATTATTACATTCCGAGGGATTTGATTTCAGCATTAAAGATGGATTTATGTCTATTTTCAGAAATAATATTTTCTATGCTAGTGCATGAATGAGTAATGGACTTTTTGTGTTGGATCTCAAATCGAATGTATATAATATAAATAACAAAAGGCAAAATCAAGTAGTTTGAGTGAGGCCTACCCATGGCATTTTCGATTGGGCCATATTAGTGTGAATCGCATGAAGAAGCTCCATAAAGATGGACTTCTAAAAGACATGGATTATGAATCCATTAATACATGTGAATCATGTCTAATGGGCAAAATGACAAGGTCACCTTTTAAAGGAACCAATAAAAGAGCTACTGAATTGTTGGGCATAATACATACTGACGTATGTGGGCCAATGACCACAAAAGCTAGAGGTGGCTACATATGCTTCATTACGTTTACTGATGACATGAGTAGATATGAATATATTTACTTAATGTCACATAAATCAGAATCCTTTGAAAAGTTCAAAGAATTCCAGAATGAAGTAGAGACTCAAAGTGGCAAGAAAATAAAAGCACTTCGATCTGATCGTGGTGGTGAGTACTTGAGCCACGATTTTGATCATCATTTGAAAAAATGTGGGATAGTTACACAATTTTCTACCCAAGAACACCACAACTTAATGGTGTGTCTGAAAGGAGAAACAGGACCTTGTTAGACATGGTCCGATCAATGATGAGTTTTGATGATCTTCCGGTATCCTTCTGGGGATATGCCCTCACTACCGCTGTACTTACATTAAACAGGACTCCGTCAAGAACTGTTGACAAAACTCCATATGAGATATGGACTGGAAAGGTTCCAAAGTTGTCTTTTCTGAAAATATGTGAAGCTTATGTAAAAGTTTACAAACAGATAAGTTTGCCCCAAAATCACATAAATGTTTTTTTATAGGATATCCAAAAGAAAGTTTTGGATATTACTTCTACAATCCAACTCAGCAAAAGGTGTTTGTTGCAAGGGATAGTGTCTTTTTGAAAAGAGAGTTCCTTTCCAACAAGTCAAGTGGGAGAAATATTTATCTTGAAACAGTTCAAGATGATGAAGAACAACAAACTCAACAACAAGATGACATGGATGATGTCGGTGATGAGACGATTACTTTTGAAGCAAGTGGATTTTCAAACTCAAAACTGACAAGCATGGAAATGTGTCTGTTTACAAGGCAAGACTAGTTGCCAAAGGTTTTAGACAGATTCATTGTATAGACTATGACGAGACATTTTCACCAGTTGTCATGATTAGATCCATTAGGATAATCCTAGCTATTGCCGCATATTGACTATGAGATATGACAAATGGATGTCAAAAACTGCTTTTCTAAATGATTTTTTGGAAGAGGATGTGTACATGACACAACCTGAAGGTTTTGAAGATCCAGATGATGTTGGGAAGGTATGCAAGCTTTAAAAGTCCATTTTGGACTTAAGCAAGCCTCCAAGAGTTGGAACATTCGATTTGATGAAAAGATCAAAGAGTTTGATTTCATTAGATGTGAAGAGGATCCTTGTGTTTACAAGAAGTTTAGTGGAGTAAGGTAACCTTCTTAGTCTTGTATGTGGATGACATACTACTTATTGGAATGACATTCCTAGTCACACTAGGGCTAAGGGTCTCAAGCACATTGGAGAATGAGTTTGAGTTTGCTTTTATATTACATTGTGTATTTATGAGTGTTGGACACTAAGTTTTATGTTTGACTTGATGATTTTATGATATATGATGTTTTATCCTTATTTGTATATTGTTTTGATCGATATTGAATAATATGTCCAAATAATTCATTATATACAAATGGGATCACTTTAAGTATTCTAGTGAATGAAACACCATTAAGTGAAATGAAGTTTTGAATTATTGAAAGTCTATAGTTCGAAATCATCAAATGAACATGGATGATTTATTAGTAACTATATTGTAAGTTGACTGATAGCGCCAGGTTTCATGGGCTATAGAGACATGGAGATGTCTAGTCATTTACATATATGTGTATAGATGATACATGTAAGACTGACCAACCTTAAGACTCTCCAAAAGACATTGTAGAGTTTTAAGTTAAATCATGATTAGTAGATTCCTCAAACATGAGTATGTTGTGGTCTCACTTGATGATTGCTATTTCTTTGACATTGTTAAACGCTTTCCATAAAAGGGAGTTATAAAGGTAGTAGTTAGGATTGCCAAAAGTTGAGTGGGAGCCATAGTCATACAAGATTGAAGAAGTCCTCCTGCTTCATGTATATTGTGATACATTGAACAGGATTGGTGTCTCGCCACTTGAAGAGGGAGAACTAAAAAATGCATGGTCATGCTCGGATGATTATTTGCATACTTGTTTAAGGACAAGTGGGAGATTGAAGGAATTGTGTCCTTTAATTTAATGTGCAATGACTAAACTTGGAATAAGACAATTAACGAAGATAATTCAATCCGATTATTTTTAGGAGTCGTAGTGCTTTGCTAGAAGCCAACTACGATTAATGGGATTAAACGAGTTAAACTCATGACTATTATAAACGGGTCCTATAAGGTCACACACTTTAAGTTGACGGACTAGAGATCAATCGGAAACGATGGTTGAATATTAACATATATATTGTATATAATATATTCATGATATATATTTATGAAATAATTCTATTAGTGTATGTTACAAATTAATGGAGACTAATAAATTGAGACTAATTAGTGTGGTATGACCACGTTACAAATTGCTAACTATTTAGTAGAGACTAATTAGTGAGAGGTTAATTAAGGGAGTTATTTTTCTTTTCCTAAACGTTTGAATTTGAAGAGTCATGACTCCCTTATTGTAATAACCGGAAATTTATTTCCGAGACTCGATACGAGATGTTCGGATTCAACCAAACCAACCAGACCTAAATCGTTTTTTAAGTTCTTTCCACCCTATTTTTTTTGTCATTTCATGTGGATGATATTCAACCCCTTCCATTGTAGCTTCTTTATCTTATTATTTCATGGGTATACTTACCATAACTAACCAAACAAAATCTAGAATCTACCCTAACCCATTTCCTACCCTTCCTTACTTGTCTTTATATGCTACCTTGCTAGCTGTCACATAAACAAGAATGGTACCCTGTAGCTGATCCCTTTACCACGTCTAAACAGCTCAACCGCACTCTATCTTCACGTAGTACACAACAACCCACCTCACCTTCTTTCAGCTGCTTTGTAACCTTTTGTACATGGCAGCAACGCAGTCATTTCCCTCCTTTGGCCCTCTTCATTCCACCATACCTCCCTCCTGCCTCTTCAGCCTCTGCGAACTAGTGAGCTTCAGCACCGCCGGGCTATGGTCGCCACGCACCTCAAGGTGTCTCCTTCTCTTTCCGCCACTACAGCCTCACCTTCCCGCCTTTCTCCTAGAAATCGACACGCAATAACCACGAGCAACCCTAGCTCGCCTTCTCCGGACCTGAGCTGATGACCGGCAGCAATCCGAGCTTCACCCGAATCGGAGCAAGGAGGAGTAGCAGCAACAACTCCTCTGCATCTAGGCGTCTGGGGCGGCAATGTTTCTCCTCCAGGCCGGGGCAACTTCCGGCCATCTTCTATCAAGCACCACAGGTCGTGGTTTACTCCTCCATGTCGAGCCTGGACAGCACCTCGACCCCTCATTCTCCAAGCGGGCGACAAGCGATACATCTCCCTTTTGCAAGCTTGCTGCGAACATCAAGGCTTCCTCTATTGTGAGCTTGGACGAGCTGCAGCAACAGATGCAAGCTCAAGCACGAAGAACTCCTTCCCTTGAGTGTGTAGCTGGTAGATGCTTCATCTCCTTTCTCCTTCAGCCTCTTAACTCCTCTTTCTTCCTCTTCTTCTACCTTTGCCTTTCTTTTGTTTGATACCAAGGATGGCATCTCCTGGTGCAGTGGTGAGCGGGAGGACAACCGGTGGCAAGCTAAGACGAAGTCAAATCCAGCATGAGGACTCTAGAAGGCTGAGGCAGGAAACCATCGATCCCTTGTCCTTCCACGTTCAGGTTAGAGTGTGTCTTAGTTAATTTTAGAACCATGTTAATTGTACTGTTTTGGAGATTCAAACCTTAGATCTAGAGCCCATAAGAGCTAGAAGAAATTTGTGGCTATTGAGAGTTGAACCCGAGTCTATGGGGTATAGTGTTTATTCTGGAAATTTTGCGACTTATAGGGCTCGAACTCTTGACCCTTTTATACTACTTTTGTATTTAGAAATCTGGTTTTCAGCGAACTTGGAGAGCTTATTTCGATGCCTTAGAATCGTCAGATTCGGTTGAAATTTGAATATGTTATAGTTAGGATATGGTAGTTTGTGATGTAAAAATGTTAAGAAGATCCAACGGTCGGATCGGAAATTACGGCTTCCAAAGTTGGGTGAATATGTAGTTACGGGATATACTTGTTAGGATGGTGAATTTTGGGATTTTGTATAGATTTGTCGACTTGGTTTTTAGAAGTTTTGTTGCTTCCTTTATGTTGTAGTCATGGCCTAGTATGCATAAGAATTATTTCGGAATTTTTGAAGAACGTTTGATGTAGTTAAATCGAGGTCAAAGTATTGAGAATCTAGGCGACGTTTAATGCTTTCTTTAAGGATTTTCTTCTTGTATCGAAAGTTCGAGAATCTTTAGAACTCGTTTAGGATCGTTTAGTGGATAATAGATATGGTTAGACATTTCCGGAAGTTTAGAGACTCGTTTACCGTTTTAGAATTTTAAAGGAAATTCAGGGTCATAACCGTAATTTCCTTAAAAGTTAGATTTTGGGACTTAGGATGTAAGTTGAGTTTACCTCACACCCGTTATAGATATTTTAGGGTTGTGAGATGTTGTTGGACAATAGTTAGGTACTTAGACCCGTGTTGGGCCCTTTTCGGAATTATAGAAAAGTTAGGGGCGTTTTGGGTAATTTTGATGGAAGTTAGGGTTTTGGCCGTTCTTTTATTTCCAACACTTCCTGAATGGTCTAGAAGCTTCTTAGAGATTCTTAGATGTTAGTTCAGATGCTTAGACGTTTCTGTTTTCACCAAGTAGTTGAGATCATGTGCGGACGGATCGGGATTTTAGCGAGTTTGGATATCAGATCAGTTCAGGTAAGTCGTATGACTTACTTAGCTTCTATTCTTTGTATTAGCATGTATTGCTAAAGTGATGTTTGTTGAGTGTTTAATAATTATAACTTGACTAGGACGACGTTACCTTTTATTAGACCCAAGTGTATGCATAACGGGTCGTAGCATCACTGCTCATTCTCTGCCTAGAGATTGGGAGGTTCCCTGCGACTAGGCCATCTTAGTATACGGTGATGTGCATAGTATCCATCCCGGTTGGTACGGGGACAGGGGTGAGTTTCGGGAGATTCTGTGCTACAAAATAAGTTGAACTAATAGAAGTGAATCACCTTAATTAAAGATAATAAAACAGTTTGAGTGTAGCATGCTGATGTGTTTACTTTCCGCTTTATATGTGGTTGTGCTTTAGTATACGTTCTAATGCTTTGAATAGTTAGCTAACGGTTTTATACCGTCTTATGTTAGACGCAACAGGTTAGGACAACTGTTGAGTGATCCGGAGTCGGTGGACAGCCAGGTTCCCGTACGAGGTAGTCGGGATGATGGGTTTCTTTATTTTCATGAACTAGATTCGTTCTTTCTTTTGGATTCTAGTTTATGTAGTGATGGCTGACTTTCTTTTCGCACTATTTGATCTCTTGCATATTTTCGGATTTTTATTTTGGTTTTACTATGTTTTGCCTTGTGGAAGATCCAGTGAGATTGTCGTTATTGTAATTTGAACGGCTCTTGGTTGTTACATATTATTTTGTAACGGCTATTGGTTGTTACATATTCCTTTGATAAGTTAAGGGGGTCTTAATTGTTATTAAGACGGGAAATAATTAGTCATTATTCTCCTTAATCACAGCGTCTATCCCTTAATCTCCTCAATGTAACTGACATATTGGAGCAATATAAATATGAGTTTATTCTATGTGAATAAATGACTTACTACAATACACTTCTAGAAAAACACACCAGAGCTTACCATTGATCAGTGGCTTTGGGATTTGGGGCGTGGATACTTCTGGTCTGTTATCGGTTAACGTGGTGGACTGAGGACAACACTACCAGTACGAGTACCGTTAAGGTTAGTACATTCTCCAACAGTGGTATCAGAGCCAAACGTGTTTCGGCCTCTGTCCCGATTATCGTTTTGTACCGTATTTTATCCCGTTTTTTTTCTTGATTGTGTATTAAACACCAGACTTCGAGTTTGTCTCGTACAGGTTGCACACGTGTATGTCACGCGTCGATCATCCCTAACCCACACATAGTTATTCCCATTTGAGAACATCGCTGTAAAACGCCTTCACCGGTTTTGTATCGGCATGAGTGCGTCAGGCTATGATTGTTTCTAGTCGGTGACAACAACTGAGAAAACGCCTATGTGGCACACACTCGCGGATCTGTGTGATATTTTTTTTATGGGAATAGTTTTTTTGGAATATGTGTGAGGAGATAGAGTTTTAAAACTCTTCCTTTTTTTTCTTGGTGATAAGAAGAAAAGTTTTTTTTGTAAGTTGTGACAGTATATGTTATCATATTTCTTTTTTTTTTCATATTTCTTGTTTTTTTTTCCGCTGCCTATTACTACTTATCAAAATATATGCTTGCATGTACGAATGAGTTTTGTATATCGCTACTCATTTTTGTGAATACAGTTTCACTTTATAAAATATATACGTAATAATGTAAATTTGTTTTCATTATATTTTAATGTCTTAGTGACGTTATATTGCTAATTTGTTTGGCTTAATTTTATGTACAATTGAATATGTTTCATCATACATTCTTGTAATAATGAAAGATAAATTATGAAACTTTATAGTTTACGTTCTTTGTGTGATGATTATGAGCATAGTGAAATTTTCGAACATAAGACATAAATAAAAGAGTTTTTAGTAATTTATCTTATCTACCGTGCTTAAATGTTCATATTATATTTATATACTTACAGATGGCTAAAAATATGATTGGTGATTTGTCCACCTTTGAGAAACTTGATGGTACAAATTATGATATTTGGCATAGGAAGATTCTGTATCTTCTTAATGAACGTGAGGTTTTAGAAACCATATCCGCTATCGTAATGAAACTTGTTGAGCCATAAGATCCTCTTGATAAGAAGTATCTTGAGGATATGAAACTCCACGATGAGTGGGTCCGAAAAGATCGTTCTGCACGCTTTATTATGTTGTTTTGCATGCATAATGATTTGATCGGTGAGTTTGAGACATGTCTGACTGCTAAGGACATGTGGGATAAGCTTAAGATCAGGTTTGGTCAAACTTCAGCAACTAGGCTTCGTGCCTTAAACTTGAAGTGGATGGATTATATGATTGATCCTAGTCACAATGTGACCGAACACTTGCGTATCATGAGTGTCATGGTACGTGATCTTAAAGCTGCAGGGCGTGATGTGCTTGATGAGGAGCAAATAGTGAATGTGCTTCGCTCTCTTCCTTCTGATACCGAAGAATGGAAGAATTTCAAATTGCTCATGTCTCACAGTGAAAACATCAAGACATTCGCTGAACTTGCAAAACATGTGGAGATGGAGGTATAGCGTCAAAAGGCGTTAAAGCCCTCCACTTCTAATGTTGCGCTTGTTGTACAAGGTAAGTCCAAGTACAAGAAGCCTAAGCCGACCAAAAAGGGTCGACGCCCAGCTCATACTCAAGGACCACGTGGTGGTGTCAACAAACAACAAAAGGCAAAAGGTCATCCTAAAGAGACCAATTTAGCGCGTGTGAAGTGCTACAATTGTGGAATAAAAGGCCACTTTGCTCGAGAATGTCCCGAGCCAAAGAAGGTACTTGTTTCCACCTATACTCATGAATTATTTGTGTTTTCTCATGCATTAGTTGCTCATACACTTCCTAATTGGATTGTAGACTCGGGAGCAACCAAACATATAGTTCGTGATCGTGAAGGGTTTTTGGATTTTCACCGTTTTTCGGTGGGTTCACAAACCGTCATGCTTGGGAATGGCAGCGAGGAAGACGTCCTTGGAATTGGAACATACCAACTCAAGCTTCGTGGAGGCAACAAGTTGCTCCTTCATGATGCTCTTTATGCACCCGGGGTGCAAAGTTGTTTAGTTTCAGTGATTAGTTTGTTGAAACTTGGTTTTGTTTTTAACTTTAGTAATGATAGTTTGGACATTTTATATCATAGCGATGTTTTTGGTCATGGTATTTTGAATAATGGTTTTTTCGTCCTCTACTTGGATGATTTTTATGATAATAATCCGTCATTTGCTTTAGTTTCTCGTTTTAATATTGATTCTGAATCTGTTAAATGGCATGCTAGACTTGGTCATGTGGGCCAAGAACGAATGAATAGACTAGCTAAAGATGGTCTTTTAGACCAACTCACTAGGGTTAAGTTGCCCAGGTGTGAGCCTTGTCTAGCTGGTAAAGCTACTAAGAAACCTTTTGGTAAGGCTTCTAGAGCTTCAAGTCCTTTAGACTTAATCCATTTTGACATTTGTGGGCCTATAAACGTAAAGGCTCGTCATGGTGCTGTATATTTTCTCACAATTTATAGATGACTATTCACGTTTTGGTTACGTGTATCTGTTATCTCATCGTTATGAAGCGCTTGATACGTTCAAACTTTTTGTAGCTGAAGTGGAGAACCAATTAGAACGAAAAGTTAAGACTTTTCGAACTGATCGTGGTCGTGAATACCTTTCTGATATGTTCAAAGGGTTTTGTGAGGAAAAGAGTATAATTAGACAACTTACTATTCCTTATACTCCACAACAAAATGGTGTTGCGGAAAGGAGGAATCGTACCTTACTTGACATGGTTAGGTCCATGATGGCTCAAGCCAACTTATCTATTAGCTATTGGGGAGATGCATTGCTTACGGCAACCTACATCCTTAATCGCGTACCAAGTAAGAGGTACCCCTTACTCCAATATGAGTTATGGAATAATAGAAAGCCCTCTTTGGACCACCTACGTCCATGGGGTTCGGCTGGCTATGTGCATAATTCGACCCATAAACATGGCAAACTAGGTCCAAGAGCTACCAAAATGGTGTTCATAAGATATCCGGATCACTCCAAAGGATATGTGATGTATGGTGAACACCCAAATGGTGGCATGACAGAAGTTGATTCTCGTAATGTCAATTTCCTTGAGGATGAGTTCCTAAGTATTGGTGAAATAAAGAAAGATCTCGAGTTGTATGAGTTACAACAACCATCTCTAGGTGAGGGAGAGGATTTTGATACTCTCAATGTCACTAGAGATAGTTCAATCTCGCCCAATGGAATAAATTATGAGATTAGTCTTATAACTCCAAGGGATGAGAGCTTGCCTACTAATGAAGATCGACTTGAAAACGAGGATGGTCCTCAACCTTCAAGTATGGAACAAGAGGTTAATCCTCAAGTTTCAAACCCCACGTCTACAGAGGATAGTGGGAGAGATTCTTCAACTAGTAATGCAAACGGTGCTGTTGAACGAAGGAGTACACGAGGGAGAGTTCCTCGTCGCTTCTTTGATATTGAAGAGCGAGCACTTCTTTGCACCGTTTCCGAGATCGATGAGCCTACTTCTTTTAAAGAAGCTATGAGTTCGCCACACAGTGTAGAATGGATGGAGGCTATGAAGGATGAGATGGCTCTATGTCGACGAATGAGGTTTGGGAACTCGTTGACCTTCCGCCTAAACTTCGATCAATTGGAAACAAATGGGTTTTCAAGGTGAAACGTAAAGCGGATGGGTCCATTGATAAGTTCAAGGCCCGATTAGTGGCGAAAGGTTTTACCCAAATTGAGGGTGTAGACTACGATGAGACATTTTCTTCTGTGGTGAGATTTGCCTCTATTCGCCTCTTGCTAGCCCTAGTCGCCCATTTGGACTTAGAGTTGTTCCAAATGGACGTCAAGACTGCTTTCCTCAATGGAACACTGGAGGAGGAGATATATATGGATCAACCTATTGGGTTTGTTTCAAAAGGTGGTGAAAAGAAAGTGTGTCATCTTAAGCGATCCATATATGGTCTTAAGCAATCTTCTAGGCGATGGTACTTTAGATTCCATGAAGCCATTACTGCTTTTGGCTTTTACATGACTGATGAAGACCATTGTGTGTATGTTATGAAATCTAAAGAAGGGATTATGTTTCTCTCTATATATGTTGATGACATACTCCTAGCTAGTAACAACATGGAGATGATCAACGCTGCCAAAGGATGGTTATCCTCTGTTTTTAAGATGAAGGATATGGGTGAAGCTAGGTTTGTCCTAGGTGTGGAGATTATGAGAAATCGCCCTAAAAAACTTCTTGGTTTATGTCAAGAGACATATATTAAGAAGGTATTGGAGCGTTTTTGAATGAATAAGTCCAAACCCATTGATACTCCAGTTGATAAAGGTCAATTCTTAAGCCTTGATCAATGCCCTAAAACAGATTTAGAGAAGAAACAGATGAGCGATGTTCCTTACGCTAGTGCAATAGGGAGTTTGATGTATGTCATGTTATGTACTAGGTCTGACATCTGCTATGCGGTTGGTTTGGTGAGTCGTTACCAAAGTAACCCGGGTCCTGCACACTGGCAAGGAGTCAAGAGAATCTTGCATTACCTTTGTGGTACAAGTGACCTAGTCCTATGTTATCAAGGAGGGGACTTGAGTTTGAAAGGATACTCGGATGCTGATTGGGGAGGTGATTTAGACGAGTCTAAATCGACCTCGGGATACGCTTTTGTCCTTGGTGGAGGTGCAATATCTTGGTGCAGTAAGAAGCAAGACTGCATTGCTTTATCGACTATGGAAGCAGAGTATGTCGCTTTTAGCCTCACCGTCCAAGAGGCGATGTGGCTAAGGAGTTTTTTTACAAGATCTTGATCTTACTCCTAAAGTTGATGAGCCTGTGGAGATGCATTGTGACAATACCGCTGCTATCCAATTTGCCCAGGATCCGAAATTTCATAGGAAAACTAAGCATATTAAGAGGCGTTATCATTTTGTTCGAAACGCCATAAAAAATAAGGAAGTTGCCATTAAGTATATATCGACTAATGAGATGATTACTGATCCTTTAACTAAACCTATTGCTAGAGATGTGTTCCGAGCCCATGTTAAACGTTTGGGCTTACGAAGGTTTTAGTTTTTGGTTGTATCTTCTTTTGTTTTGATCGTAGACATGTTGTTTGTGTTATGGACATGTTTTGAGCATTATGGAATAAAAGTGTTTTTTCTTTAATTGTTCATGAGCATTTGTTGCATTTTTCTGGCACGTAAGAATGCTACCAAGCTCCTTGATTGACCTAGTCACACAGGTAATCGCCTTGATGCTATAGTAGCATGCAAGATGAGATTGAGTCTTGATTAACACTTTGTGTGTACGAGAATGTATTATTACACTTGTGATGTGTAGATAATAAGTTGACTCATTACATAGTCGCCTTATTATGTATAAGATGAGACTCTCAAAGAGTCATGTATGAAATACATGTCTTTCGTACTATAGCTTAAAACCGAATAACGAGCGTGGGATTGGACATTGAGTATGTCAAATCAAGTGGCTCAGGTTAGATACTTAGGTAGTATCTAGACTATTATTCGCACGACATAGAAGAGTGGCATGCCCTTAGTGGGAACTATGTCGTGACACATATATCATACTATGTGTGTTTTCCGACCATTATAGGAGTGACAGACTTTTTCCCACTCTATCACTGTGTGAACCCTATGGACCGTAGTGTCTATTGTTGTACGAAGCCCTTTTTGACTTAGAGCTATGTTAAAAAGTCTAAACACGATGTTGCTACTTTCGTATGATTACATAAATCCGGAAAGTTGAGGCGTAATGGGTCATATTAAGAAAGCAGTTGTGTCGAGATGTTTTTTCATTAGTGTCTAAGGAAGGTCAATTCAACTGCACCATGTTAAGCCCGGCCGGCAGTTATATTAAGTGTATAACTTTGTAACATGTTAATAGCATAAAGGGACAGTGTATGCTGCGGTGTTGTTTGAATGACCTAGGGAATCGTTGTTATGGTGAAAGTGTTATGTTAGTTTGATGGTAGCTTAATATAACATTACTTGTTACTTTTTGGTTGCACACCCCATTTCCTGTATGAATTGTGTTAGTTTGTTTATTGTAGTAAACTTGGTTGTGTGACCAAGTGGGAGGCTTGATTGATTGTCTAGCCGAGTGGGAGTATTGTAATTTGAACGGCTCTTGGTTGTTACATATTCTTTCGTAACGGCTATTGGTTGTTACATATTCCTTTTATAAGTTAAGGGGGTCTTAATTGTTATTAAGACGGGAAATAATTAGTCATTATTCTCCTTAATCACAGCCGTCTATCCCTTAATCTCCTCAATGTAACTGACATATTGGAGCAATATAAATAGGGTTTTATTCTATGTGAATAAATGACTTACTACAATACACTTCTAGAAAAACACACCAGAGCTTACCATTGATCAGTGACTTTGGGATTTGGGGCGTGGATACTTCTGGTCTGTTATCGGTTAACGTGGTGGACCGAGGACAACACTACCAGTACGAGTACCGTTAAGGTTAGTACATTATCCAACAGTCGTCAATCTAGGGTCGGGACCCACTGTGAGGTCCTAACCCGTGACACCCCGAGTTCTCAGAATTTGGGGTGTTACAACATGGTATCCGAGCCTAGGTTGACCACAATGGCACTTGTAATCTACTAAAAGGCCAATTAGTTAAATAAACAGAACCCGCAAGGGGTCTGAACTTTCAAATGAATTTTGTTTTTTTTTAAATCATGCATAGTCGGATGGGACAGTCAGTACGCGAGACCACCACCACTCCGCGGATCTCTATAGTTTAGTTTATAGTTATCAAGTTCTTAGTGAGCAATAGTGTTTTATCGGTAATCGCTTGTACTTATGTGTGTCATAGTCTTGATGTTTATTTGATCACATGCTTGAGTGCTATCCATCTACTTGCTTGCTTAGCGTTGTGTGTAGTATGAGTATTTGTATGAGTACTTTTATGAGTATACATATTTAACGGGTGATAGCACCTTCATGGATAGTCTTAGGTATGCCGCACGATCATAATTTAAGCTAGACGATCCTCTTATACTTTAAGTTTCGGGACGAAACTTATTTTAAGAGGGGGATTGATGTAATAACTGGAAATTTATTTCCGAGACTCGATACGAGATGTTCAGATTCAACCAAACCAACCTGACCTAAATCGTTTTTTAAAGTTCTTTCCACCTTCTTTTTTTTTTTTTCATTTCATGTGGATGATATTCAACCCCTTCCATTCTAGCTTCTTTATATTATTATTTCATGGGTTTACTTAGCATAACTAACCAAACAAATAAAACATAACTTTACATAATAAAAGATCCCATATCCAAGTATCAAAAGGTGATACAGAAGTACCGCTGAGTACAAATAAAACATAATTGTACATAATAAAAGATCTCATATCCCACGATAACACCTCATAAGTAATCTCAACTCGATCAACTCCAACTGTGGAGAACAACACTACCTAAAAACAAGGCATAACAAGATATCAACTCCTATCCATCAAAAGGGTCACACCTAGACCCAAGGGATCCATAAGGATCATATCCTAACTCATAGACCTCAAAGCCATAACCGGCATACATATATATCACAATCCTCATTACTCTATCGTCATACACATACCTAGCATGCTACTAACCCGGTCATACTAGGAAAGGAAAGGATCATACTACTCTAAGTAGATCCTGTACAAGACGCACCTGCGGAACGGAAAGACGCAGGGGCGGAACAAAGAAAACCGCGGGCGCGGCAAGGCTCGACCGCAGGCGTGGTGACAGTGGCCGCAGGCGCGGCGCAGGCGTTGTGACAAGGCTCCCGCAGGGGCGGCGGCTTCCAAGTGCGGGGCAGCGACAGTGCAGAAAGTGATCCCGTGAATTCTCTTCGGCTCTTCACGTGATCAAATCACGTCTTCTCCATTCCAAAGTCACACACATACATACACATACACAATACAACATCAATCTACATCCACATACATCTAAACCTAAGCTAAGCAAAAGAATCAAGAGAGAAGAAAGAAAGAAGAAGCAAGAATTGAGCTTACCACTGCTGTGGTCTAGGCAAGGGAAGATCACAACCAACCTCACTGGCTTCCAAACTCAGCAACACACATCAAGCTCATCATCCAACAACAACAAAGTCATAGACAACTCTATCAAACTCCAAGGAAAACTCAAGAAAGATCAAGGAGCAAGAAGGGAGAAGCAAGAAGGACGTGAAAAGCTGAAGAAAGAAGTGAAGAAGAAACCCAAGGTAAGAAGAGGTAAGGAAGAAAGTAAAGCACGAGTCAACCGGTCAACAAAGCCGGCTGCAGCCGCATGAAACCACAAGGGCGATTCCCTAAGCCGCAGGGGCGGAAAGCTACACGAGCCGCAGGGGCGGCTCCCTGAACCCGCGGGGGAGGCTAAGGCCAAAACTAGCTCCAAAGACTAAGGCTCTTACACCTCACCCCCCTAAAAACAAGTTTCGTCCCAAAACTTGTAAAATCCTCAAACAACTCGGACTGAAAAGCCGAGGTATAATACTCCCTATATCCTCAAACACAAACATGGAGGAAATCATCAACTCCAACAACAAAAACATTGTCCAAGGCATAGAGGAAAACCATCTCTAGCCAAACCATAAACACATCACAAGGCATAGAGGAAAAACATCTCTAGCCAATACTATAATCATATCACCGGGGCGTAGAGGAAAAACATCTCTAGCCATAACATACTCATTACAGAAGGGTATGGAGGAAAAACATCTCCAGCAATACTATGTCCATCCAAATAGCATGGAGGAATAACCATCTCCAGCTAAACCCTACTCATATCACAATAGCATGGAGGAAAGAGCCATCTCCAACTATAAACAACAACCGTACTAGCACAACAAGATCTAGTAAGATCACACATCAAAGCTAGTACGAAAATAAACATATCATATCATATAAGCACATAAGCATAACACTCACCAATATAGTACTAAGATCTACTCGTCGATCCTACTGGTACATCTATCTCGGCATAAAACTCTGGATAGTTCCTCTGGATACTATCCTCAGTCTCCCATGTAGCCTCATCAGGTCCTCGTCTCGTCCATTGTATCCTCAGCATAGAAATGTCCTTCGAACGCAGGCGTCTCATACCTCGTTCTAGGACTGCAATAGGGTGCTCAACAAAAGTGTGGTCCGGCTCAACCACCAAATCATCATAACTCACGATGTGTCTCGGATCTGGTATATACTCCCTCAGCTGAGACACGTGAAATACAGGGTGAACACCCTCTAACCTCGGAGGCAAAGCCAATCTGTATGCTACGCTCCCAACCCGATCCAGAATCTCGAACGGTCCGACATATCGAGGGCACAACTTCCCCTTAATGCCAAAACGTCTTAACACCTCATGTTGGAGGCACTCTCAGCCACACATGGGCTCCCACTCTGAACTCTAGAGGTTTACGCCTCCTATTTGCATATGACTTCTGACGGCTCTGGGCAGTCAGCATCCGCTCTCTAATCAGTGCTACTCAAGAAATATCATCCTGAATCTAATCAGGTGTCAAACCACTAACACTGCTCTGCTCATCCCAGCATAACGGAGTACGACATCTCTGTCCATACAGTGCCTCATTTGGGGTCATCCCAATAGATGCATGCCAGCTGTTGTTGTACGAGAACTCAACTAGTGGGAGGTGATCCGTCCACACTTGTCCCCGGTCCAACACACAAGCTCGCAGCATATCCTCCAGTGTCTGAATGGTCCTCTTCGACTGACCATCTGTCTGAGGATGGAACGCAGTAGTAAAGTGCAAACTCGTCCCCAAGGCAGTCTGAATCTGCTGCCAAAACCTCGAGGTAAATCGTCCATCTCTGTCTGAGACGATCGTCCTCGGTACACCATGAAGTCTCACTATCTGCCTAGTGTACTACTCTGCTAATTTGCTCACCGGCCACGTTTTTTGAATAGGGATGAAACGTGCCGTCTTCGTCAATTTGTCCACTATGACCCAGATGGCATCAAAACTCCGGTTCAGTCTCAGTCCAGTCACAAAATCCATTTTGACATCCTCCCACTTCCTCTGTGGAACAGGAAGTGGATGGAGTTCACCTCCAGGTCTGAAATGCTCTATCTTGACCTCCTGACAGGTCGCACACTGTGCCACAAATCTGGCTACATCGGGCTTCTGCCCTCCCCACCAATAAAAACGTCTCAAGTCCTGGTACATCTTACTCGTACCTAGGTGTACTGAATAAGGCGTATAGTGAGCCTCCTGTAAAATCCTCTGACGTAGATCCGCATCAGCGGGTACACAAACGCGACCGCGGCACCTCAATACTCCATCTGCTCCTAGCAGGAACTGTGGTGCCTCATCCCGAAACATCCTCTCTCGGATCCTCATCAGTGTCGGGCAGGTCTCCTGCTTCTGTTGGATCTCACCCAACAGATCAGGAAGAACCTCTAAGGTACGCAGCTGGGCATCCTCATCAGGAAACTGGATGTCCAACTCTAACAGATCAGATCTCTCTATAACTGATGCTGAACTGTCAACCTTGCAATCGCCTGCTCTGGAGGCGTCTTCCTACTCAAGGCGTCGGCGACAACGTTCGCCTTCCCTGAATGGTACAAAATCTCCAGATCAAAATCCTTGATCAGCTCGAGCCACCTACGCTGGCGGTTATTCAATTCCCGCTGCATGAAAATGTACTTCAGACTCTAATGGTCTGTGAAGATCTGACATGAAGCACCATACAGGTATTGTCTCCAGATCTTCAAGGCATGAACTACCGCTGCCAACTCCAGATCATGAGTAGGGTAGTTCTCCTCATACCTCTTCAGCTGTCTAGACGCATATGCAATCACTCTGCCCCGCTGCATCAATACACATCCCAAGCCTAGCTTGGATGCATCACTGTAAACCATAAAATCCTCTGTACCCTCTGGTTGTGCCAAAATAGGAGCAGAAGTCAGACGTCTCTTCAGCTCCTCACAACTCCGCATACACTACTCAGACCACACAAACCTGGTAGTCTTCCTCAGCAAACTCGACAGTGGACGGACAATCACAGAAAATCCCTCCACAAAGCGTTTGTAATAACCGGCTAGGCCAAGGAAGCTATGTACTTCGTTGACGTTCGTCGGTGTAGTCCAAGCTGCTACTGCCTCAATCTTGGCTGGATCCACCTTGATCCCTTCAGTTGATACAACATGACCCAGGAAGGCTACCTATGACATCCAGAATTCGCACTTAGAGAACTTAGCATAAAGTTCTCTATCCCGTAAAACCTGCAATACAATCCTCAGCTGTCCTGCATGCTCCTCTCTACTACGAGTGTACACCACAATGTCATCCCTAAAGACTACCACAAACTGATCCAGGAAGTCGATGAAGATGTTGTTCATCAACTCCATAAAAACTGCTGGGGCGTTCGTAAGCCCAAATGGCATCACTACAAACTCGTAGAGTCCGTATCTGGTCCGGAATGTTGTCCAGTGCACATCCTGCTCTCTCACCCTCAACTGGTGATATCCTGAGCACAGGTCAATTCTGGAGAATATTATCGCTCCCTGAAGCTGATCTAACAAGTCATCAATACGAGGCAGTGGATATTTGTTCTTGATGGTCACCTTGTTCAGCTCTCTGTAATCTATGCATAGTCTCAACAATCCGTCCTTCTTCCGTACGAAGAGGACAGGTGCTCCCCATGGGGACACGCTAGGGCGAATAAAACCCTTCTCAGCCAACTCCTCGAGTTGCTTCTTTAGCTCCAGCATCTCGACAGGCGCCATCCGATATGGAGCCTTCGAGATAGGTCTCGTACCAGGCTCTAAATCAATGCCAAAATCCACACTCCTCTGAGGCGGCAAACTGGACGGCTCAGCAAATACATCTGCAAAATCACATACAACTGGGATATCCTCTAATGCTGGACTCTCCCCCTCCTTCATGGCATAACACCAGAAGGCCTCACAACCCTGTGCAATCGGTCTAGCTGCTCGTATCGCACTGATAACCATACCTGATTTCCCAAGGTCCCAACCTCGGAAAACCTCTATATGTCCTAACTCGGTAGAGAGGGTAACAGTCTTCCTACCTACATCTAATACTACCTGGTGTCTATCCATCCAATCCATACCTAAAATGACTTCTTCATGCACTAATGGCATGACAAAGAAGTCCACAAGTAATACACGGGTCCCTACAGAAATGGGACAGTCACGAATCTCACGGGTACCTCTGACCCTACTACCATCGGGTAACCTTATACTAAAGGGTATCCCCTCAGTCGTATCTAGACTCAAACGCTCAATACAGGCATCAGAAATAAAAGAATGTGTAGCTCCAGTATCAAATAAGACACTAACAAGTAAACCATGAATCACAATGGTACCTGTAGCAGTTGGTGCAGCTGGCTCCTCTGCACTCCTCAGCTCAAAAACTCGACCTTGTGGTCCTCTGGTGTTCGTGGTACTCCCACCACGACCTCTGCCTCTACTCGGCCCAAGAGCAGATCCCTGAGTCGTAGGGCGATCTGGGACCCTCTGTTGTACCTGTATCCGTTGCTGCTGAGGTGGTCTCTGCCCACCTCCCGCTGCACTGGCAGGGGAAGAACCCTGTTGAGATGAAGCTCCGCCCTCTCGGCAGTAAACAACTTTGTGACCCTGTCTACCACAGGTGTAGCAAGTCACTAGTGGTCTCGTGCACTCTGGCCTCATATGTCCTGGATCACCACAGTTATAACACTGACGTCCCTTATCTACAACCGGTGTAGATGAGGGGTGACTCTGGCGACTCTGGCCTCGCCCTGAACCAGCAACTCCACCGGTACCACTAGTCTGCCCGGTACGCTCTCTTCTCAAACCCTCCGATCTGAGAAGCTCTCCTCTAAGTAGCCCGCTCCCTCTCATAATCAGAAGCTCTGTCCTTGTAGTCTATCAAGGACTCACAGTGAAACTCTTCCATGTAGGCTCTAGTAGTATCCCTCAGTCGTCGGGAAAACAGATATAAAAGCTGATCTGCAGGAGGTACAACTGGACCCAGCAATGCCAGCTCCTCCTGGAACCTCCTGATAACCTCTGAGACTGGTACATCCTCGAAGCAAGCCTCCACAAAGTCCCGCAGTTTATCCCTCCTCAGTGAGGCAGGGTAGAAACGCTCTCTGATCATAGTCCTCATCTACTCATAACTGGTAACCTGACCCCGTACTGATCTCCACTAGTGTTGTGCCAAGTCCCGAAATAAAGTCTACACTAACTCGATTTGTCTATCCGCTGGACATCAAATAGACTCCAGAGCTGTGTCTACATGCCCAATCCATACTCCACCTCTAACCCCACCTTCCCAAAGAAAGGGGGTACACCCATCTGGTGAAATGCCTTCAACCAAGTGTCTGGTCTAGGCCCTCTATACTCCTCCGTAACTCTAGCAATCTCAGCAACAGGTGCCGGTACAGCTGGAACCCGAGTAATTGTGTGGGATCTCTCAGATGGTCCAACCTGTCCTGGCAGAACAGGAGCACGTCTACCTGCCCTGGCACCCTGTTCCACATGTCTGATATACTCGCGGAAGGTTGGTCCCTCCATGGAGACACGATCAGAGTCATCTGACTGGACTCTCTGGGATCCTTGTCTCTCAGCTGCACCGTTCCCAGTCTCAAGAACGGCACTCTCAGCAACGTCCTCGTGAACCTCCTCCGCTGCACATGGATCAACAGCGGGAGTCCTACCCGTCCTCTACCTAGAGGGGGTCTACCTCTACCTCGTACAGCTGCAGCTAAGGCTCTAGTCTGAACCATCTACAGAGGACGTAAACCTAACTCAGAAGGCTATATATATGCCATATGTATAGATATATATCAAATCAATCACAACAAAATATCTATATATATCTATACTGTCAAGATCTTCAGAGGGGCGATGGATCACGTACACGATATCCCAAAACATTTGTACTCATTTCAAAACCAAAACCTTTTGAAAAGTAAGACCCCTTTTCGGGTTTCGTTTATTTATCTATTCGACCTTTATCGCAGATTGCAAGTGCCATTGTTGTCAACCTAAGCCTCTGATACCAACTTTGTAACACCCCAAATCCGTAGGACTCGAGGTGCTACTGGGCTAGGATCTCACAATGGATCCTGACCCTAGCCTGACAACAAGTTCACTAGATCTTACAACAAGGCACAGATAGATTAAATACAAAACATGAAACTGATATATATATACATATCAAAAGGTGATACATAAGTACCGTTGAGTACAAACAAAACATGACTGTACAACAAAAGATCCCAAATCCCCGAAAACAACCCAGTGTACGGAGACCTCAGCGGATCACCCACTCTGGATCACTCTACAGCTCTCCTAACCTGCAAAGGATCTACAACACGGTATAAAACCGTTAGCTAACCATACACATATATATAGAAATGCAGAAGCACAAACACAAATCAGAGAAACTTAAACAACTCATCATGCTATCACACATTTACCCGGTTTATTATCTTTATAACGTCCAATCATTCAATCGCATATATATATATATATATATATATATATCTGAATATGAATATATGTGACACGAGGAATATAATCCTCGCCTCTGAGTGCTATAGCCAGCTGGTGTGGTATAAGCGCACGATCCCGTATACCATAAGGAGTGGTGAGTGCCTTCCCGTATACCAGATCTGACCTAACTACTGAGAACCTCCAAAACACCACTACGGGATGAAAGGCAGGTTGTCACAACCACTATAATGGGCGGTCTCTAAACAATAGGTCGGTAATAATCACTATCGCATGCTATAAAGCATATAACAATCACCACTCATGCACACATCCAATATAAGGATGGTAGCTAAGTAAGTCCTATGGACTTACCTCAAACTCATAAGTAGTCTCAACTACGATCAACTCTTAACCTGGTCCACTCCAATCTGGAGGACAACACTACCTAGTAACAAGGCATAACAACATATCAAACTCATATCCATCAAAGGTGTCACACCTAGACCCAAGGGATCCATAAGGATCATATTCTAACTCATTAACCTCAAAGCCATAACCGGCATAAACGATAACATACTCATCATCATTCTAACCTCAAACACGTACCTAGCATGCTACTAACCCGCTCATACTAGGAAAGGAAAGGATCATACTACTCTAAGTAGATCCTGTACAAGACGCATCTGCGGAACGGAAAGACGCAGGGGCGGAACAAGGCAAACCGCAGGCGCGGCAAAATGCTCGGCCGCAGGCGCGGTGACAGTGGCTGCAGGCAAACGCAGGCACGGGCGCAGACGTTGTGTCACGGCTTCCGCAGGGACGGCGGCTTCTAGGCACGGGGGCGGCGATAGTTTAGAATGTGATCCCGCGATTCCTCTTCGGCTCTTCACGTGATCAAATCACGTCTTCTCCATTCCAAAGTCACACACATACATATACATACACATTCCAACATCAATCTACATTCAATTCATCTAATCCTAAGCTAAGGAAGATGGAATCAAGGAAGAAGAAAGGAAGGAGAAACAAAGAGCTCACCTCTACTGCTAGTCTAAGCAAGGAAAAGATCCACAACCACTAGCTCAGCTGGCTTCCAAGCTCAGCAGCAACATCTATCATCATCATGAACCACAACAACACACAACTCTCTTACAAACTCAAGAAAACTCACACAAGATCAAGAAGGAGAGAAGGAAAAACAAGAAGAACGTGAATTGGCTAGGAAAGAAAGAAGTGAGGATGAACCCTTGCTCAACATGGTAAGAACAAGTAAGTAAGAGAAGAGTAAAGCACGAGTCAAATAGTCAACAAATCCGGCTGCAGCCGCAGGAAACAGCAGGGGCGGAAATTCCTGGCCGCCTGGACGGATCACTACACTAGCCGCAGGGGCGGCTCCACTAACCCGCAAGGGCGGCTAAGGCCAAAGTGGCTCCAAAACTAAGGCTCTTACCACTGGTCTGCCCAGTCCGTTGTCTCTTCTCAGACCCTCCGGTCTGAGAAGCTCTCCTCTGACTAGCCCGCTCCCTCTCATAATCAGAATCTTTGTCCTGGTAGTCCATCAGGGACTCACAATGAAATCCCGCCATGTAGGTCCGCGTAGTATCCCTCAGTCGTCGGGAGAAAATATATACAAGCTGATATGCAGGAGTTGCAGCTGGACCCAACAATGTCAGCTCCTCTTGGAACCTCCTGATAGCCTCTGAGACTGGTACATCCTCAAAGCCAGCCTCCACAAAGTCCCCCAGTTTCTCCCTCCTCAGTGAGGCAGGGCAGAAACGCTCTCTGATCATGGTCCTCATCTGATCATAATTGCTAACCTGACCCCGTATAGACCTCCACCAGTGCTGTGTCAAATCCCTGAACAGAGTCTGCACCAACTCTATCTGCCTGTCTGCTAGACATCGAATAGACTCCAAAGCTGAGTCTACATGCCAAATCCACGGCTCCACTTCTAACCCCACCTTCCCAGAGAAAGGGGGTACACCCATCTGGTGAAATGCCTTCAACCAAGTGTCTGGTCTAGGCCCTCTATACTCCTCTGAACTCTAGCAATCTCAGTAGCAGGTGCAGGTACAGCTGGCACCTGAGTAACTGTGTGGGATCTCTCAAATGGTCCCTCCTGTGCAGGCAGATCAGGAGCACGTCTACCTGCCTTGGCAGCCTCTTCCACACGTCTGATATACTCGCGGAAGGCTGGTCCCTCCATGGAGACACGATCAGAGTCGTCTGACTGGACTCTCTGGGATCCCTGTCTCTCAGCTGCCCCGTTCCTAGTCTCAGGAACGACGCTCTCAGCAACATCCTCGTGAGTCTCCTCCGTTGCACGAGTACCACCAGCGGGAATCCTACCCCGTCCTCTACCTAGAGGGGGTCTACCTCTACCTCGTCCAGCTGCAGGTAAGGCTCTAGTCTGAACCATTTGTAGAGGACGTAAACCTAACTTAGAAGGCTATATATATGCCATATGTATAGATATATATCAAATCAATCACAACAGAATATCTATATATATCTATACTGTCGAGATCTTCAGAGGGGCGATGGCTCATGTACACACTATCCCAAAACACTTTGTACTCATTTCAAAACCAAAACCTTTTGAAAAGTCAGACCCCTTTCGGGTTCTGTTTATTTATCTATTCGACCTTTATCGCAGATTGCAAGTGCCATTGTAGTCAACCTAAGGCTCTGATACCAACTTTGTAACACCCCAAATCTGTAGGACTCGAGGTGCTACTGGGCTAGGATCTCAAAATGGATCCTGACCCTAGCCTGACAACAAGTTCACTGGATCTTACAACAAGGCACCGATAGATTAAAACCAAAACATAAAACTGATGTATACAAGTATCAAAATGTGATACAGAAGTACCGCTGAGTACAAATAAAACATAACTGTACATAATAAAAGATCCCATATCCCACGATAACGCCCCAGTGTACGGAGCCCTCAGCGGATCACCCCTCTAGATCACTCTGCAGCTCTCCTAACCTGCAAAGGATCTACAACACGGTATAAAACCGTTAGCTAACCATACACATATATATAGAGATGCATAAGCACAGTCACACATCAGGAATAATAAACATATCATCATGCTATCACACAGTTACCCGGTTTATTATCTTTATAACGTCCAACACTCAAATCGTATATATATAGATATCAATATGAACATATGTGACACGAGGAATAAAAACCTCACCTCTGGGTGCTCATGGCAGCTGGAGTGGTCCCTCGTCACACCCACCCGTGTACCCTAAGGGAATGGGGAGTGGCCAACCGTTTACCAAGTCTGACCCAACCACAGAGAACCGCCCAGACTCCAAAGGGATGAAAGGGACAGCTGTCATGACCCTACGATGGGCAATCACTATACCATAGGTCGGTAATCCTCATAACGCATGCTATAAAGCATATAACAAACATCACTCATGCATACATCCAATATAAGGATGGTAGCTAAGTAAGTCATATGGACTTACCTCAACCTCAGAAGTAATCTCAACTCGATCAGCTCCAACTCTGGAGAACAACACTGCCTAAAAACAAGGCATGACAAGATATCAACTCCTATCCATCAAAAGGGTCACACCTAGACCCAAGGGATCCATAAGGATCATATCCTAACTCATAAACTTCAAAGTCATAACCGGCATACAGATATATCACAATCCTCATCACTCTATCCTCATACACATACCTAGCATGCTACTAACCCGCTCATACTAGGAAAAGAAAGGATCATACTACTCTAAGTAGATCTTGTACAAGACGCACCTGCGGAACGGAAAGACGCAGGGGCAGAACAAAGCAAACCGCGGGCGCGGCAAGGCTCGGCCGCATGCGCGGTGACAGTGGCCGCAGGCAAACGCAGGCGCGGCGCAGGCGCTGTGACAAGGCTCCCGCAGGGGCGACGGCTTCCAGGCGCGGGGGCGGCGACAGTGTAGAAAGTGATCCCGTGATTTCTCTTCGGCTCTTCACGTGATCAAATCACGTCTTCTCCATTCCAAAGTCACATACATACATACACATACACATTCCAACATCAATCTACATCCACATACATCTAATCCTAAGCTAACCAAAAGGAATCAAGGAAGAAGAAAGAAAGAAGAAGCAAGAATGGAGCTTACCACTGTTGTCGTCTAGGCAAGGGAAGATCACATCAAGCTCATCATCCAACAACAACAAAGCCATACACAACTCTATCAAACTCCAAGGAAAACTCAAGCAAGATCAAGGAGCAAGAAGGGAGAAGCAAGAAGGACGTGAGAAGCTGAAGAAAGAAGTGAAGAAGAAACCCTTGCTCCCAAGGTAAGAAGAGGTAAGGAAGAAAGTAAAGCACGAGTCAACCGGTCAACAAAGCCGGCTGCAGCCACAAGAAACCGCAGGGGCGGTTCCCTGAACCGCAGGGGCGGAAAGCTACACGAACCGCAGGGGCGGCTCCCTGAACCTGCGGGGCGACTAAGGCCAAAACTAGCTCCAAAGACTAAGGCTCTTACAATTTTGATGGAAGTTAGGGTTTTGGTTGTTCTTTATTTCCAACACTTCCTGAATGGTGTAGAAGCTTCTTAGAGATTCTTAGATGTTAGTTCAGATGCTTAGACGTTTCTGTTTTCACCAGGTAGTTGAGATCACGTGCGGGCGGATCGGGATTTTAGCGAGTTTGGATATCGGACCAGTTCAGGTAAGTCGTATGACTTACTTAGTTTCTATTCTTTGTATTAGCATGTATTGTTAAAGTGGTGTTTGTTTAGTGTTTAATAATTATAACTTGACTAGGACGACATTACCTTTTATTAGACCAAAGTGTATGCATAACGGGTCGTAGCATCACTGCTCATTCTCTGCCTAGAGATTGGGAAGTTCCCGGCGACTAGGCCATCTTGGTATACGGTGATGTGCATAGTATCCATCCCGGTTGGTACGGGGACAGGGGCGAGTTTCGGAAGATTCTCGTGCTACAAAATAAGTTGAACTAATAGAAGTGAATCACCTTAATTAAAGATAATAAAACGGTTTGAGTGTAGCATGCTGATGTGTTTACTTTCCGCTTTATATGTGGTTGTGCTTTAATATACGTTCTAATGCTTTGAATAGTTAGCTATCGGTTTTATACCGTCTTATGTTAGACGCACAACAGGTTAGGACAACTGTTGAGTGATCCGGAGTCGGTGATCAGCCATGTTCCCGTATGAGGTAGTCGGGATGATGGGTTTCTTTATTTTCATGAACTAGATTCGTTCTTTCTTTTGGATTCTAGTTTATGTAGTGATGGCTGACTTTCTTTCCGCACTATTTGATCTCTTGCATATTTTCGGATTTTATTTGGTTTTACTATTTTGTGCCTTGTGGAAGATCCAGTGAGATTTTCGTCAATCTAGGGTCGGGACCCACTGTGAGGTCCTAACCCGTGACGCCCCGAGTTCTCAGAATTTGGGGTGTTACACTTATCCTAATTGTATATATATATTATTTTCTTGCAAAGAAGATGAGGGGATCGTAGCTTTTACTTTGGCAAATTGCAAGTATTGACCACCATTCCAAACAAGCAATTCGATTGCTCTCCCTTAGTCCTTTCGTCCTAGCAGTCAAAGTCAAGGGGAGATATAGACCGGGCTCGTGTGGACCAAGTAGAGGAGCAACACGTGGGGCTCTCATCGTTTTCGTTCCTACCCGATTAGTTCCGGTTCATGCATCAACAGGTAGTTCTAATTAACAATGATTCTATGAATTATGCATGAAGATCCTACAATTAGATGTTTAGATATGATCTGAAATTCCGCTTAACGCATCTAATAAAGCTTAAAACGGCACCGTCTCCTCATCCGTGAGGAATAAATTCTTCCCCTTATCCATCTGATAAACTAAAGTAACCGCCAACCAGAAACACTAAACGCTGAAAAAACCAAACGCCATACTCTCACAAATGCACCGACACCGGAGAGAGGCAAATCTTGCGAGAAATCAAAAACTTGAATCGCCCAATAGATCGCCCATAATTCTGGAGAGGTTTTTGTGTAATTCAATGTTGAGTTTGGGAGTTTGTTTTTGGGGTATAATTTTAAATTTTACTAGGTCAATAATTTTTAAGAAAATTTTTCTACAAAAATACGACGTGTCATACAATTTTATCATTAACCCGGAGAGAAGTTGAAACTTTTTATAATTAAACTAATTACAGTTTTAAATCAACAATAAAAAGAGACTAATTTAGACAATATTACATATTCTAATTTTGCGTCTTTTATACAATACAAAAGTGTAAACCTATATTAATATTATTAGACCATTTATAAAGATGGTAAAGTGAAATTAAAAAAATTAAAAATAAATTTGATTAATATGAAAATGTTAAAATAGAGTATTTTTTAAAAAAATTCAATTAAAAAATAATCTAAGGTAGTTTTAAAAATATATTTTAAAAAATAAAAGAAATGTAACATTTACAATACATTTGTTGCTTTAGTGATTAATTTCTAATTAATATAGGAACTCTATATATTTATATGTTAAAGTTAGAATAATAATTTATCTAACAATAATAAAATAAATTTTTAAAAATTTCCCACAAAAATAATGAAAAGAATATCTTACAAATATGTTTTTTTGTGAGAATTTTTAAAAAATAGGTTGATGATTGTGATAGGAATATAAATGAAAACAATATATTTATGTTTATATTAATTTATCAAAAATTAAATTTAAAAAAAATGACATGTAATAAAATATGAGGAGGTACATGTGACAAAAAAATGTTTTGTCTTTCATAGTAGTATATAGAATATAGATATATAGATATAGATTTGTGTTATCATTATTATTTTATTTTAATTATTATTTTAGAAAATAAATTACCATCTACTTTCTAATGATAGAATTAGGTTATTTTAATGATATTCTATTTTTCATATTGTTCATTGTAGTTCTCAAACTGAAGCATACTAATATCGAGTCTTAAAGTCTTTAATTTCATGCATTTGGAAATGATTCTTGCACAAAGGCATCAATCCCATGTAAAATGGATGGAAAACTAATCCTAACATGCTTGGAGGACATAGTCTCGAATCATGTTGACATTAGTTTTTTTTAAAAGGTAAATTTATAGAAAAATGAGAAACAACGCGAGTCCACTGAGACAATTTTATTAACAAAACAAAGTTTATGTATATGATTGTGGCCTGTGGTTTGTGGCCTAAAACAACTCACATATTGATGCAGGAACATCTAGCAGCTTGACTTCATCTCCTTGCACAAATGATCGCATGAGTAAGAGAAGACGAATTACCAAAGAAGAAGACCAAGACCACGATCTAAATGAGGAAGAGGTGAATGAGTGGAGCAACCGAGACGTGAAGAGGAGAAATGGCCGAGACATGAGAGACGTGCAGGAAGAAGAAGTGCGTCGGGCTGCATTTGAAGGAAGGAGCTTTCGGGCCAATTTAAGTGGTTAAATTAGGCCCGGCTTGCTTATTATTTTCAGCCCATATTTGGACATCTTTTTATTATTATGGGATTTTATTTAAATTGTTATTTTGGGCTTTTTAAGTTTATTAGTTCAGCTCATTATTATGATCTTATTTCTTAAAGATTTGATCTTATCTTTTTACCTAGCTTGAGCTCGATATTAGATTTGGCCCATATCCGTAAAAATCCTAGTAGGACGTCCCCCTCTGCCTATATAAGGCCATATGGGACGTGATTTTCAGCCAACTCAATTATCAATCAAACACAATATTTTTCAGTATTTTCTTCTCTCTCGTGGAATCGAGAACGAATAGGTGGAATCCTATTCAAACACATAGCGAGTGGATTCTCGTTCGCCCATCAACTTGGACTGTTTTGAGTTGTGTCACTTGGATTGCAAGTTGGTGCTCTCAATCATCTTTAGGTGACTTCTCGTGCTCTAGGGACAATCGCTTTCCCAATTGTGTGAGATTATAGCGGAAGGGCTTCTTCAATTCATTCCAAGCTGTGTGTTAGGGTCTTAGTTTCCCTAGTGTGCTCTTGGTTGTCTTAAGGGTTCGACCAGATCTATCCTTCTATCGGTCCTTCACCATCATCGGACCATTCCTCCATATATCCACTTTTTCTCCGTCACAATTTTTCTTTTAATTCTGGTGTTGAAAGATCGGGTAACCTCACGGCTAACCCCGTATCACATATAGTACTCCAAATAGACATGCAAACTAGAACCAAGCTCGGTACATACATATATAAGAAAAATACAGAAAAGTATCGAGTAGAAAACTCACTACTAAGATGCAATCCTCTCTCTATGTCTAACTCCAAAAAAAAGGCCTCGTGCAACAAGAGGTACATAATTTTGAATGGCATGAGGTATGTCCATGTCCGGTTAACTTTAAACCGATATATAGAAAATAAGTGGGAGTTTCTATATATTGTAGACTACATTGGGGCCACTAGAAAAAAGAAGGCAACAAGAGGATCAACTCTTATGAAATATTTGTCTGGTTTCCAGGTTAGAAGCTTATGCTTATTACAACATATACCTCTCTCATAAAAGGTTCAAATGTTTTCAATTAAATGTGACAACATAAATATTTAAATTAGTAAAGAGATATAATAGGTGTGGTGTGAATGAGAAAAAACCAATCACGACTCCTCTCCCAACATTTATTTTAAAGTACATATGTTTGAAAAAATATGTTCACTAGAAAAAGTATCATGTCATGATGGGTTCCTTACACTATCTAACAACAACTAAGTCTTATATTGCGCTTAATGTGTGTCTTTGTACCAGCGTTCAAGCAAAATCTAACTATAAATCCTTAGGGTTGGTTTGGTTTTAACTACGAAACGAAAACGAAATATAAACGAATCTAGTTTATACGTATATCCTTGTTCATGAAATTTTTGTGGAATCATTCCTTAGGTTTTGAAGTAATTGTAGTAGAATTTAATTGGTTTTGATACACGAGGAACAAGGTACACATATGAACTAGAGTAATTTCCATTCCATTTTCGTTTTAGGCAGTGGCGGAGCTAGAAGGTATTTCCAGGAAGGGCGAAAATTTTTTAAATTTTTTTATATAATATTTAGATTATTAATTTAAAATATTAATAACTTAAATTTAATAAATATTTAGTCTTATCTAATCTTATACATTATTGTACAACATTAGTCAATTATTAGTCAATTATCGGTTAGACCTAAATATTAAATTACTACTCAAATATGTCAACAAAAATTTAATTAATAAATATATCTTTAGTATCTTTATAAATAATAGTTATGATATTTTAACTTTTATGATATTTTATGTTTAACCAACATAAAACGATACAATGATATTTGAACCTTCACCCACTTCAATTCAAAAGTGTCCACTAGTTTCGAATCAATGGTCACCTTATGCATCCCCTTACCCTTTACCCAACTAGACAACTTTAACATGTTTACTCAATTGTCACCAGTAAAATAATATATGTTCTCAACATGAGCAGTGACCCTGTAACACCTCAAATCCGTAGGACTCGGAATGCTACTGGGCTAGGATCTCACAATGGATCCTAATCCTAGCCTGACAACAAATTCACTGAATCTTACAACAAGGCACCAATAGATTAAAACAAAACATAAAACTGATATATATATATATATATATACATATCAAAAGGATGATACAGAGTACTGCTGAGTACAAAGTCAAACAGAAATCCGTACAATAATGATAAACCCAAAACCCCACGATAACGCCCAGTGTACGGAACCCTCGGCAGATCACCCCTCTGGATCACTCTGTAGCTCTCCTAACCTGCAAAGGATCTACAACACGGTATAAAACCGTTAGCTAACCATACACATATATAGGAAGATGCTAGAGCACAATCACATATCAATAATATTAACACCTCATCATGATATCACACATTTACCCGGTTTATTATCTTTATAACGTTAATCACTCAAGAGTATATAAATCAGTATATGAAAATACGTGACACGGGGAATGAATATAATCCTCGTCTCTGCGTGCAATAGCTAGCTGGAGTGGTATCAGCGCACTTTCCCGTATACCATATGGAGTAGTAGGTGCCCTTCCCGTATACCAGAACTAACTAGCTTACATAGAACTTCCTAGACTCCACTACGGGATGAAGGGTAAGTTGTCACAGCCACTACAATGGGCGGTCAATATAACATAGGTTGGTGACCAACATAAAGCATGTTATAAAGCATATAACAAACACCACTCAAGCACACATCCAATATAAGGATGGCAGCTAAGTAAGTCCTATGGACTTACCTCAATCTCAGAAGTCGTATAACTACGATCAGCTCTCACTCAGGTCCACTCCAAACTGGAGGACAACACGGCCTATACAAGGCATACACATATATCAAACTCCTATCACACAAAGGGGTCACACCTAGACCCAAGGGATCCATAAGGATCATATCCAACTCGTAAACCTCAAGGCCGTAACCGGCATATCTATATCATACTCATCATAAACCGATACCTAGCATGGTACTAGTTCCCTCATACTAGGAAAGGAACTACCCAACTAAGGGTAGTCCCGGGACAAAACGCACCTGCGTGATCAAGGGACGCAGGGGCGGAATGGATAACCCGCAGGCGCGGCAGGGAGCAGCCGCAGGGGCGGTGACAAGGAATGCATGCGACGCAGGCAAGGCGCTGACACTGGCGCGGGCGCTGCGGCACGGCTTCCGCAGGGGCGGTGGTTTCCAGACGCAGGGGCGGCGACTGTGCAGAGCGAAACCCCGCGAGTTGTCTTTCACTCTTCACGTGATTAATTCACGTCTCCTCTCTTCCAGATTCACATCCATACATATACAAGTTAACATCACCCTATGATCAATACAACTAATCCTAAGCTAAGGAAGGAAGAATAAAGCAAAGAAAAGAAGAACAAAGAATAGGAAGCTTACCACAGCTGTGGTTAGCTATGGAATTGATCACCAACAAACTTACTGGTTCCCAAGCACAGCAGCACTCATCAAAAGCATCATCATCATCAAAACCACAACAAATCTCTTCTAAAACCAAGGAGAAACAAGAACAAGATCAAAGAAGATGAAGGAGAAGCAAGAAGGACGTGAGAAAAGCTGGAACATGGAATGAAATGGAACCCTTGCCCAGCAAGGTAAAACGAAGGAGTAAGGGTGAAAGGTAAAGCACGGTCAAAGGAGTCAACAAAACCGGCTGCAGCCGCCGGAAACCGCAGGGGTGGTTCCACGAGCCGCAGGGGCGGCAGTCAGGCCCGCGGGTGCGGAAAGGCCAATCTCGGCCAAGCCAATCTCGGCTAAGGACCAAGACTCGGTCCGAAAGAAAAGGGCTCTCACAACCCCTTCCATATCCCTCTAGCTACGTCACTGTTTCGGGAGTTACAACCAAACGAGGGCTTAATCTACGTACTTTTATTTGTGTGTGTGGACTTCTAAATATGTTCCTACCTAGGACATATACTTGAATTAACAAAATAAAAATGAAAGCTATCTCCGTTTGGCCCAACGAATTCTATTTAATGATTTGATCTTTTATCATAAGCCCATATGATATTGAATTTAAGTGGCCCGTAGCCTGTTATAACAAAATATCTCTAATAGTCAGATTATGTACTAAGCAAGGCAACAAGGATGTGTCATTATAAGTAATAAATTATCTACCTAATAGATTTTGCATGAGAACCTCTTATATATTTACCCTAGAGATGCTCAGTAGTATATGACCTTGTTCAAAAGCTCCACCATTCTCGTTCTTTATCACCTTGAAAAGTCTTGTTTTTTCCTCGGCATGTATTAAATGTTTTGAACGTTGTTATTTTAGTCATGTTTAGTTACACCATGAAAAAAAACAGCATTAATAAAGAGAATACATTATACTTCTAAGCTAGAATCACACCAAGAAAAAAAAACTACCAACAATATAATGTTTTAGACTAAAGCACATTATAAGAGTGATTACTGATTAGAATAAAAATGAAAATAAAATCTACTCTTCTACTACAACCAATGTTAGTATGTTACATTGAGAAACATAAAATCCGTTTTACACAATTCTATTTACTTCATTGATGAAATAAGTATTTATGTCTAAAGATGAAAGAAGCTCATACTGAAATAAAGGAAAGGAAGAAATTATTCAGCAATATCCTAGGCAATTGATAAATGTTGCAGAGCTGCAATTATCTTGATTTAGTAGCAGATATTTACACCACCAACGATTGCTTACCTTACACCTTCTAAAATAAAGAACATCTCATCCAAACTCAAGAGCACAAATTAATACACAAATCTACCTCAATCAAAAGTCGAAGTGGCAGCGGCCAACGGCCATGCTTAATGTAGAGTATAGAGGGCATGTAGCGTAATGATGATAAATATATGTACTGGCAGAGTAATAGAACGGTTAGTATATACAGTGATGTAATAAAGTTTTTACAGACAGTTAATAAAAAATTTCATTCATATAACATGGTATCAGAGTCATCGTAACTTTTCTCTCCAATTGTTCGATTTTTCGATCAAACAATTTAACTCCATTTCATCTACAATTGTTGGATTCCTTCGATCGAACAGTCTGATACAATTATTTATTCCTTCCTTCCTTGAATCTACTGTTCGTTCCATCTACAATTGTTTAAAGACAGTCAGAATACACAGAAATGCAAAGAGACGAATATGATATAAATTATTGCTAGGGTTACTTCTCATTTTAACTCAGTTCTTTGGTTCCTTCGGATAAGAACATATATTTTTGGAATGTATATTTCTCATCTGTATTAATTTACATCATATTCGTCTCTTTACATTTCTGTGCATTCTAATGCACTGCACAACATTGAAACATACGAAGACCGTGATTTGTACAAGGTTATACTTCATGATTTCTCTTGATTTCTGCAAGAATAATCAAACAAGAAAGTACTTCATGATTGTTGAACTGCAGATATGTTAATTCTGACTGTCTTTAAACAAGAATATTGGATGCGCATATGCAGGATTTATGAATGGCTTTTTAAGTTATCCTTCATGATTTCTCTATTGATTTCTGCAAGAATGATCAAACATGATCGTTGAACTGCATTTTTTTTTTTTTGCTTGATCAATTGATTTAATTCTGACTGTCTTTAAACAAGAATATTGGATGTGTAGATGTAGGATGTATGAATGGCTTTTTAAGTTATACTTCATGATTTCTCGATTGATTTCTGTAAGAATGATCAAACATGATCGTTGAACTGCTTATATGTTTCTACTTGATCAATTGATTTATTTCTGACTGTCTTTAAACAATAATATTGAGGAACATAAGAAAGTTTCTGAACTGAATCCCTGATTTCTCGATTTGGATGTGCAGATGCAGGGTGTATGAATGGATTTTTTAAGTTTCTCCAAGAGAGATGTACGTTTTAAAGGATGATCTAGTATATATCTATGATATTTAGTATATAGTTTAAAATTATCACTAGATTATATTACACTCATCTCAAAAGTATCTTTATAGAAAGTCTCATATATAAAGAACTTTTGTAAATTGCTAGATTGAAATTTTATGACTAAGTATCCCTATATACAACTTATCTCAAAAGTCTGAATTTTGATTGGACGAGAAACAGAAGTCAAGTCAATGTAGGATTTTTATAATGCTTTTTTTTATAGCTATTGTAGATAGTTTGTTTTTGGTGCTTGGACTGTGTTAGATATTGTAGACTGTTTACAACTATTGTTTTTACTAACGTAGGCTATTTCTTTGTGGTGCTTGTACAGTTTTTTAGCTAGTATAGTAGGGGTGAGAAAAAAAAATATTCGATTCGATAAACCAGAGATCTAATCCAGAAAAATCTGAATTTGAAATTATTCGACAATTGGTGATACGAGTCCTATACAAGAATTTTTTTTCGGATGATCGTATCTGATATTGATCAAAGATTTGCGAAAAAAGTTGGATCGGATATAATATATCCGACTAGTCTAGTAATACATACTCGGGCCATATCAGATATCCGGATTGAAGTTCGGATTGGATCTCCAATCCGGAAAAGTCCGAATCCGAAATTATATTGTTGATACGAGTTCGATCCGGGAATATATTTTTGGATGATCGGATCTGATACGGATCAATATTTTGAGAAAAAAGTCGGGTCGTATATATCTGACTAGTCTAGTAATAAATACTCTGATTATATCAAAAAAAATACGTTGGATCTTTGTGCCCCAGAAGTTTTAAGTCAAAGGCAAGACCATTAAAAAACTCGTCTTTACTTTACTTTCCCCCAATTAATTTTTGTATACATAAACAAAGATCCTGCAGCGCGCTCTAACGTAATTTCTGATCCTAAGTTATTTGGGCTTGTTCTGAAATACACATTTTCACCCGCCATGTTTACACATACTCGTTGTTGTGTCATAATTGAGGTAAATACAGCATAAGTTTTAAATTTTGTTTCGTTTCTGAGTTAAAATATGTTAAATAATTATGTTTTGTGTTTTGTATTTAAAAAGCGTCAATGTTTAGAAAGGGTGCATAATTTGTGGGAGATGAGTTGGGTGCTATTTGGAATTGTGATCGCGAGTGCTGCGGGCGCGAGTGCGCTATGGTGACATGTTTGTGATGTGGGTACGTCTAGAATGGCATGTTTGGTGGGAGTTGTATTGCTTCAGCTGTATTAATAATATGGCACCTGCTAGTCTGCGCGGCTCATCCTCATCTTCCTACCACCTACCTTAGGATCAGAAAATACGTTAGAGTGCGCCGTAGTGTTAGCCGCTGGTTGAAACTTATCTCCACCACCTTGTTATTCTTCGTCAGCAACTTGTATACGATCTTTGGAATCAATGACTTAGAATTTAACTTGCCTGGATTGACTCTAACCATGTCTTCTCTTATATTGGAGTATGATTTAGGAAAAGCAAACTTTCTGAACATGACGACAACCTATCAAAAGGCCCATAAATGTATAATTTGTATGGTGGGGACGCAAGTACTTTCAATTTCCATTACGTTTTTATACAGTGGGAACCTTGATTTTCATTACTCTCACGGTATTTTTGTATTTTGTGGGTTTGTATCGATGACCGGCCACCACCCTTGATCTTAGTCAAAAAGCACTAAATGTATAATTTGTTTAATCTTCTATGTCTATTTGTACAAGTTCTCAAAATAACATCATTCCTTGATAACCGATGTGGGATAGCTTAATCCAAAATATGACCAAATTTTAAAAATGGTGTATAAAAATAAATTTTTAGAAAAAAGTTTATTGTGTTTTTGTAAAATTAAAAATTCAAGTTATTTTTTGTATGATATATCAAAAAACATAGTTTAAATGTTATATATCAAGATAAGAGATGTGGTTTAGTAAACATATGTATATGCTTATAAGTGATTTAGTAAAAACAATTATTTCGAGAAAAATCGTGAGGCCTTCAGTTAACATCAACGTCATCTACTTTAGTAAATGTATATAGATTTATATATCATGTCCTGTATTTGTTAATAAAATTTTAGGAAAAAATCGTATTTATTATATTGAAAAAAATGTAACTTACGAATTTAATTGGCGACTCACATACGAGTAGGTTACAACGATCCACATATGAATATTTCATAATACCCTCATAACGATCCACATACGAATGTCAGTAGTCAAAAGGCCAAGAATGTATGACTTGTTTTGTAACACCCCGAATCTGTAGGACTCGAGGTGCTACTGGGCTAGGATCTCACAATGGATCCTAACCCTAGCCTGACAACAAGTTCACTGAATCTTACAACAAGGCACCGATAGATTAAATACAAAACATCAAACTGATATAAAAGTATCAAAAGGTTTATACAACGTACTGCTGAGTACAACAAAACATGAATATATACATGGTCAAAAGATCCCATATCCCACGAGGACGACCCAGTGTATGGAGCCCTCAACAGATCACCCTCTCTGGATCACTCTTCAGTTCTTCTAACTTGCAAGGGATCTACAACACGGTATAAAACCGTTAGCTAACCATACACATATATGAGATGAGCATAAGCACAAGCACACGTCAGAAATACTAAACACCTCATCATGATATCACACATTTACCCAGTTTATCATCTTTATAAATATAGTCCAACACTCAATCGTATATATAAATATCAATATGAATATATGTGACAAGAGGAATATAACCCTCGCCTTTGAGTGCAATAGCCAGCTGGAGTGGTACCGGCACACCTTCCCGTGTACCCTAAGGGAATGGTGAAAGGGTCCATCCCGTGTACCAGATCTGGCATGACTACAGAGAACCTCCCAGACTCCACAAAGGGATGAAAGGGTATGTTGTCACGGCCCTACAGTGGGCAATCACTAGCCCATAGGTCGGTAATAATCATAACTCATGCTATAAAGCAGATAACACACACCACTCATGCACACATCCAATATAAGGATGGTAGCTAAGTAAGTCCTATGGACTTACCTCAACCTCGAAGTCTCAAATCCAATTGGCTCCAACTTTGGAGATCAACACTGCCTAAACAAGGCATAACAACATATATCAAACTCATATCCATCACAGAGGTTACACCTAGACCCAAGGGATCCATAAGGATCGGATCATAACCTAACTCATAAACCTCAAAGCCATAACCGGCATAAACGATAACGTGATCAACCTCATTCTATCCTCACATACGTACCTAACATGTCACTAAACCGCTCATACTATGAAAGGAAAGGATCTACCTTACTCTAGGTAGACCCGGGACAAGACGCACCTGCGTGACAAGAGAGACGCAGGGGAGGAACAGGCAACCCGCAGGCGCGGTGACCGTGGCCGCTGGTAAGCGCAGGCGCGGAACGACGCAGGCGCTGCCGCTGTGACCGTTGCCACGGGGACGGTGGCTTCTGGCCGCGGGTGCGGTGACACGTCTTCTGCAAGGGCAGCTTCCAGGCGCAGGGGCGGCGACAGTGCAGAACGTAGTCCCGCGAGTTCTCTTTCACTCTTCACGTGATCAAATCACGTCTCTTCCATTCCAAAATCATACACATGCATATACATACATATACTAACATTAATCTATGATCAAATCATCTAATCCTAAGCTAAGGAAGATGGAATCAAAGAAAGGGAAAAGAGAAGGATGAAGAAACAAGGAGCTTACCACACTTGTGGTCCTATGCAGCAAGGAAAAAGATCACCCACACACTATCACTGACTCTCAAGCTCAGTAATCACATCCACTAGCATCAACATCATCAAAGCCACGTCAATTCTCTTCCAAACCCAAAGGAAATCAAGAACAAGATCAAGGAGGGAGAAGGAGAAGCAAGATGGACGTAGGGAAGCTGGGAATAAGTGAATAAGGAACCCTTGCTCAGCAAGGAAAGGAAGAAATAAGGAAGAGAGTAAAGCACGAGTCAACTGGTCAAAAAAACCGGCTGCAGCCGCAGGAAACTGAGGGGGCGGTTCACTGGGCCGCGGGAGCGGGAACCCGCTGGGGCGGCACACAAGCCCGCGGGGGCGGCGAAGGTCAATCTCGGCTAAACCCAAATCTCGGATAAGGTAAACTCGGTCCAAAAGACTAAGGCTTTTACATGTTTAATCTTCAAATCTTCAATGTCTATTTAAACAAGTTCTCAAAGTGTCATTTGTAACACCCCGAATTTTATAAACCCGAGAAAAGCTACGAGTTAAGACATCACAGTGGGTCCCGACTTTAGGCTAACAAAAACGTAACTAGGTCTTACAACATGTCTAATACGGGGTTACCCGTGAGGTTGTCCGATCATTCAACACCAAGAACTTAAGATAGAAGAGAGATGATGAGACGTGAAGATCGATAGAAAAACGTGGAGTATGATGGATGAATGATCCGATGAGGGTGACTGGATCGTAGCTGGATAGACTGGTTGAATCCCTATAAGGAACTCTTCCGCTATAATCTTATGCTGAAGGGAAAGACACGATTGTTCCCAAAGAACAAGAACTCGCTTAGAGATCGAAGAGAGATCGATCTTAGAATCTCACCAAGATGGACGGATCTCCCAAGGATCCAAACTAGGGTTTTGGACGTGCTTCTCACCCGTCCAGGGTTGAATAGGAATCACACCTATTCGTTCTCGAATCACACGAGAAAAGAAAATACTAAAAAGTATCAATTTTATTTAATCAAAGTCTGACTATAAAAAACTCAAGCCTTATATAGGCTGAGGGGTGCGTGGAGTCTAAGCCAAAACGGGTTGCGGACTTGATCCAAGATCGAGCCCAAACTAGCTAAAAAAATAAGAAAAGATAAGATCAAATATTTAAGAGATATGATCTTCTAAGGAAAGGATATGATCAAATCTTTAAGAGATAAGATCATCTAAATATAAGAACAAACAAAGGATGAAACTAACGAGTCTAAAAGCTCAAAACAATAATTAAAAGGCAAGCCCATCTTTAAAATCAGTCCAAATATGGGCTGAAATTAAAATAGATCATTGGGCCTAATTTAGCCACTTAAATTAGCCCAAATCCTTCCTTCTTTCAAGCCTTCTTCACGTGGCTTCTTGCACGTCCTTCGATTTCTTCTTCTGGCCCATGCATACGTGCTCTTGCATGCACGTATACAGTTGCGTCTCTCCCAAGTGAATCTCGGCCCTCTCAATGTGAATCTCTGCCAATTCCTTCTCTTCCCGTATAATAACCTTGGCAGCCTTTTCCATGCAAATCTAGGCCATCTTCTTCTTCGTGTTTCTTATGCATTCTTAACTTCAATGGTTAACTCCCATGCATATGATATCCATGTCATCTTCCATCTCCAATCAGTGGTCTTCAATGTATCTCCGGAAATGGTCTTCACATCACTTCCAAGAATGATCTTCTTATCTCTTCTAGAAAAAGGACTTCATTCCACTTCTAGGCTTGGCTTTCATTTCTCTCCTAGAAATGCGTTTAAGTCTCCCTCTTCTTCTTCTTAGAGTGATCAACACTCCATGCTTTCTAGCTTCCATAATGATGATCTCAACTCGGGTTAGGTCCTGAGATGCTCCTGCATCAATGTCACAAATAAATAAAACCAAAAATGCTCAGACTATGGAAAAACAATGTTATGCCAAAAGGACAACAACCTTATTAAGAAATATATAGCATCCTATCATAATGTTATTTATTAAATAAATATAGATCCATAAAAATAATGATAATGAAACATCCGGTCCTAACATGTACGCAGATCCGGCTGACCACCTACTCCAAATCACTTCATAGCTTCCTTACCTGGACAAAACCTAGCTATTAACATTTACGGTTAAAACCGTGAGCTAACAATCCTCAATAGTATGGCAAATAAATAGATAGCACAAAGTAAAATAAAACACAACGACATGCATTAGTTGCAATATTCCATTTATTATCTTCATTAGGTTATACACACTAGGCTCAAATTATCATTGGCACGAGCGGTCTTCGACCCTTGCCACTGTCCCCGTGTACCAAAAGGAGTGAATCATGTGCATCTCAATGTATACGTATATGGATTAGTCGCAGAGAACCTTCCCGAACCGTGTTAGGGCGGGGCAGTGATTCAAAGACCCGTTATACATACACTTGGGTCCTAAACAAGATCATCAATATGTTAGCTACTAAAGTACATTAATTAACAAAACAAGACAACACACTACCATCACATTACAAGTTAACTAGTGGAAAAACCACTAAGTCTCGAAGACTTACCTCCAATCGACAAAGGCAAATGAATCTAGGGAAAATGAAGCTTCTAGAATATACCCGATTCAAATTAAAAACCTAAAATATACCAATTACCATAATAAACATCTATATAATATACTCGGTAATCATGTAACGGATTAACCAAACTAACCCATATAAAGGCCAACGCCTTCTTCCTTCCTCTCCAAAATGAGTGAAGCAAGTGATTCAAATTCTTCTTCTAAACACAATGATTCTTCACCAACCAAAATCAATGACCCGCTACCGCCAGCCAAACACATTGACCCTCCTACTAATCACTTTTTTTTTTCTTTCCATCTCTCATTCCAAACCAAACCTTGCCAAAATTTTCAACCCTAAACGTTGTCAAGCTCACTGGTGATAACTTTCCTATGTGGAAAGACCTTTTACAACCCTATCTCATTTCTACTCAACTCAAATATGAGCTCGAGTTCACAACCTCTTTGTTGCAATATCCAATGCACGAATCGTTCAATCTCGTTAGAAGCTAGCCTCCCTCAAGAAGAGTGGTGACTCCATTTCCACCTATTTTAACAAAGATTAGGGTCTTGTCAATGTTTGCTGGTTTTACCCCCTTTAAATCCCTATCAAAAGAAATAGAAATTCACAAGGTAGCAAAACAACGGTCTGCTTTAAATTTATATACTCACAATATCTACTCTATAGTGCAGCGAACCCACAATGTATGGCTCATTCGCAATAAGAGCAAGTATTTCAAGGTCGATCACAAGAACTAAATTAGATGAATATGAAAGATGATTTGAATAGTATAAATCTAGAATAAGAAATAGATTTGAAAAGAAAGGAAAGAAAGAATCAAAGATTGAGAAGTGGTGTGAAGGATTTGCAATCAATATGTCCCACTTATCGATTGAAAATCAAATAACAAACAAATATATATATATATATATATATGGAAAGAAATGTAGTTCCAAGGATTTAAGATCATTGTTTATACACATTGGACTCGGGATATATAAATCTCACAATGGCATATATATGGTTGAAAAGCTCCAAGGATGAATGTTTCTCAACTAATGTTCTATTACAGTTACGTCTCAAACACATATAAATTTGCAGCCTAATACATATGGCTTTGAAGGTAAAGAAGGAGAAATCGCAAACAAACCTTATTTCTTAATTAAGGATCAAATAACCTTTTACAGTTACGTCTCAAGAATTTAATGTCTTAAAGAAGAAATAATAGCACATTCAATCCAATAAAGGTTGAACCTTTATTACCTAGGAAAAGGTTTTCTTATATATCTAAGAAGGAATATCTCAGTTACGACTCAACTCTAACTTAGGTTAATAGTTTAGAACAATTCTAAACTTCACAAAAATCAAACCTTTCCATAGGATTTAAAGCGATTTAATAACCAATTATAAAGAACAATTAATCCATCATATTCCAAGGTATAAACAAATCTCTAACTATCTTGGAACCACAAAAGGTTTCTAGCCAATGATATTCATAATCAAAATTGTATTCAAATCAATCAAAGAAAGCATAAATTCAAAATAAGAAAAGAGAATAAATAAAGTAACCAACTTTATTGAATCTTCAAAATAAACTGTCTCAAACTTCCAAATCGTATCCAAAATCTAAACTAAACTAAAAAGACTGGATCTTTCCTCTAAACTAATGATCTAACAATGGTGAAAATAGAGCGAAGAAGAAAAGTAGGAGAAGAGTTCTCCTTAGGTCTAATCTTCCGAATCTAAAGTGAATCTAGCACCAAACCAACGACTCCTAACAAACATTTGGAACCTTCCTTAAGTACCCAACAACCTTCCAAGAGAAATGGGTTGGGCTAAGGCTCCGAAATAAAATAAAATCGACGCTCAGGGAAGAATCTCGGGTGGCATGTCGGGCCGAGATTGTTCATGTCGGGACCGAGATTTCGTCTTCGATCTCCAGCGTCGTAGGGATCTCGGTCAAGTCACCCTGGATCTCGGTCTGAGATGTGGACCGAGATATGTAAACAGTAGCTACCATCACAGTCCGAGATTTGTGGATCTCGGCGAGATGGTTTCTTCACTCGGGCACTTGGTCTCTTTCGTTCTTAAATCGACTTCTTCTCATTTCCTTAGCTCGTATGACTGCTCCTAAGCATCCACTCCGAGGCTTGATCCTCAAATGTATCGTTTTAGCTCCAAAATGCGCCAAATCACCTACAAAGTCACCAAAAGAGTGTTTAGACATCTATACTTGCAAAGTAGAACTAAACAAGCATAAAAGACCCAAACTAAGGCTCAAACATGCATGCGGAAAGGGAAAATCTACCTATATGCTCTACTAAACTAGGTCGATAAATCATGTTATCAGTCAACAACATCAAAGCGGCTGGTCAAGTTCTCCTAGACACTGAGTTTGTCACTTATCTCCTGGTTGGCCTTGGGTCCGAATATGACTCAATGGTCACCTCTCTCACTACTCTTCCAACTCTCTCTCTTTTCCATCAGGTGCTTACTCATATCCTGAATCACGAAGAAAGGGTATTGCGTAATAACTACAACACCACCTTCCAAACAAAAGCAAACAACACCTCCATCTCAGTTCACCTCCAAAAGCCAACAACACTTCCAATAGAGGTTGAGGTCGTGGTGGTTACAAAAACAAAGGGCGAGGCAGAGGAGATACAAATGGGTTCTTGCAACAACCAAGGAGGAAGAGGCAAGAAATCTGGTAAGGGAATTTAGCTCTCAAATTAGATATCTCTAAGGCCTTTGATTGTATTGATTGGCTTTTTCCAGAACAACTTGGCTTTTCTCATAATTTGACTAATCTTTTTATGAAGTGTGTTACTTCTGTCTCCTGTACTTTTAAAGTCAATGGCAAAGTAGTTGGCAAAGTCAAGTCTTCTAGGGAAATTAGGCAAGGGGATCCCATATCTCCCTTTCCTTTCATTACTTGTAATGATGTTTTTTTTCTTATTTGATTAGAAATGCTATATCTAACTATATTCTTCATGGGATTAAAATTTGTCATGGTGTTCCTATTGTTTCACACCTTCTTTTTTGCAGATGACAGTCTTCTTTTCACTAAAGCTACTGGGGTTGATTGTTATGTTGTTAAAAACATTATTTCAACTTTTGAGCATGTTTTTGGGCAATTAATTAACCTTGACAAATCTTATGTTTCTTTTAGTCGTAATGTAGTTTTATAGGAGCAAATTCAGTTTGCTTCCATTCTTAATGTAAAGCTCGTAGCTAGGCACAAGAAGTACCTTGAAGTTCCCTCTCTTATTGGAAGATCAAAGAAAGCTCTTTTTAACAATATTATTGATCGCACCAGGAATAAAACACAAGGGTGGAAGAGCAAATCAATCTCTCGAGATGGGAAAGAAATCATGATTAAATCAGTTTTACAAAGCATCCTAGTATATCTCATGATTATTTACAAACTTTCCTCTTGTGTCATTGACAAAATTCATGCTCTCCTATCAAGTTTCTGGTGGAAAACTACTACAAATAAAAGGCGTCACTGGCGTAATTGGGAAGACCTATGTTTAACTTGGGTGGTTTAGGTTTTCGTGACATGAGTGTTTTTAGTACAAACTCTTTTAGCTAAGCAAGGATGGAGGATTATGAATTATCCAACTACTTTGGTTAGCACAATGTTTAAAGCTAAGAATTTCAAACATTGTAACTTTATGTAATCTTATCTTCCTAGGGTTCCTAGCTTTCATTGGAGAAGCATATAGGGAGAAAAAGAGCTTCTTTCACAGGGCACGGGTTGGAGAATAGGCAATGGTCTGAGAGTCAGGGTTTGGGAAGATGACTGGATTGTGAATGAGTCTGAAAGGTCTAACAAACCTATTATATCTTATTCCAATAATCCAGGCATTTCACTTCATGTTTCTGACATCATGAATGACCAAGGAGGATGTAATGTTTCTCTTATGAATGAGCTTTTTGAGGCCTCTGATGTGCAAGCCATCACACGCATGATTCTAAGTTTTAGAAGGCCTGAATATTGTCAGTTTTGGTGGCCTGAGAAGTGTTGAGATTTCTCTGTCTGAAGTACATATAAGTTGGGGAAGTGTGGCCATATTGAGTTGGCAGCTTCCGTTTACACGAGAAAAATTAAATCTTTGGAACAAATTATGGAGATTGAAGTTACCAAGTAAAGTTCTCTCTTTTGCTTGAAAACTATGCTCGAATTATCTGAGTGTGGAGATTGTTCTCTATAACAAACGTATATCTAATTCAAAAGCATGCTTTAGATCTTCTAGTTTTGATGGAACCATATTTCATGCCATCTTTGGTTGTCATTTTTCGCGTGAAGCCTGGTAGGGATCTCCAGTTTACCAATTATTGCCAACCTAGTACTTAATCAACCTAGTGATATCTTGACTACACTTTGGGACCAACATGAACAAGTTATGGTGAGGTAATTTATTGTTTGCTCCTGGATTTCGTGGACTTACAAGACGATGTTATATTTTTGTGAGAACAATGAACAACCTAACATCACACTCCTTCGTGAAGGCTTGAGAAAAATCATAGTGGACTATGAAGTTTTTGCTCAAACTTGTGTTGAACCAGTTATAGTACCTGCTGGTCACTGGATTCCCCCTCCTTTTGGTGTTATAAAAATCAACACAGATGTTACCATTGGTAATAATTGGCATGGTGTAGGTCTTGTGATCGAGATCATTTAGGTGTTTTGCAAGCTGCAGTTTCTTCTACAAAAGTTGGTACTCTTGATCCTTTAACAGCTGAACTTATTGCTATACAGATGGACCTTCATTGGGCTTTGGAAGCTGGCTATCATACAATTGTTATTGAATCAGATTGTCAGTTAGCTATCAATTTCACAAATTTTGAGGATCCAATTCTTTCTTCATGGGTCTCAGAAACTGTTCTTTTTCTTATACTAAGCGTAGTTGTAATACGGTTGCTCACTATCTTTCTAATCTTAGCATTAGTTATGAGTCTAGTATTACTCATTTTAGTTCTCCGGATTATCCTAGTGATCTTGTAAATCTCATTCTATCATACTTGGTTTAAGCAAAATGTATATATATGTTCCTTTATCAAAAAAAAAACTTTGTAATCCATCTTCACCGAATCAAATCACATTTCATATAAAAAGGTATTTTCCAAATTTAATATCATCCACATTAAGCTTTAAAAATAAAATTATATGATATTGTATTATTTTTCATGTCTACGAGAAGGCGGGAGAAATTTGATATCAATATTATTTACAAATTGTACTTGTGGGTTGTTGGACATACCGCGGGAAAGAACCCTAGACTTTGTTGTTAAGTACTCTATAAATTATCACGAACAAATACAACCATCTACAAAATTCGATCACTATTTTTCTCCATCTTTTTATCTTTTTGTGCATTGAAGGTGAAAGCTTCAAATCTCATGTCTTGTTAGTTTCTCAAATCTCATTAGGCTTGATGCCAGACGATGTGAATTCGATTGGTAGTTATAACTAACATACGTGTGAGTGAATATGAGTTTTACCTTATTTGATAGGAATATCCGACACCTCGTTTTTCCCTTAGTTTTTCTAGATTTATCTTGCTTATCTTAAACAACAATCTGTGTTAAGAAAGTCTGTGAATCCTTCAGTGACCGAGTTTGGTTGATTTTGCAACAAGTTGTTGAGAATTAGTAATTCCTATTTTTCTGTCAGCAAGCCTGTAACAAGGTTTGAATTACATAATATCAGCACAAGTTAATCAGACAGGGATAACTATAAATAATTGATCATCATACACAACAATTATTAAAAACTACCATGTAACAGGAGATGAGGAAAATCCAAATTAGCAAGCCTGTAACAAGGTTTGAATTTCACCATTATTGACATTATCATATACTTTAGTATTGAACCCTAATCTAATTAGTAATTCCTATTCTTTTGTCAGCAGGAGTTTTGGTGCACAATTGCTAGCCAAAGACAAGTAGTCGGAGCTGATAACAAGAAGGTTGAAAATCTCAAAATCTTTGGACATATTTTCATGTTTTTGATTCTGGGTATTTTGTTCGATGTTGTATAGAAACGTGATGCTGCAATTAAAGGACTCATTTGTCACGAAGAAGGTTGTTCCACAAGTAAAAGAGAAAGCAAATCCTACCAAGTTCAAGCCAAAGCCAAATGAGGAAGTGATTGTGCTTAGTCCTTCACAACTTATATCTTTCAATTCAACCATTAGATCTCAATAATATTTATTATAAAATTTTCTTTTTTCTAAGAATACTATATCAAACAATTTTTCCTAAATTTTTTTTTAAGGATTATAAGCCCAATCTATTTATATTAAATATTTTCAAATATTTTGGTATGTCATATTGACTATGTGTAAAGATGATGATTTGAGAACTTATATAAATAGAAAATTTGATGATTGAAAAATCATACATTTATTGGACTTTTGACTAAGTTCAAGTATAATTTTTATTCATATTGTCGATGACCTACTGTTTTATGGGTCGTTGACCTACTATTTTGTGGGTCGTTGACTATGTGAATTTTCTTTCGTTGACCTAATGTATGTAGGTCGTTGATCTAATGTATGTGAGTCGTTGACCTATCAATCATCAATCAATATAAACATGGTAGATCAATCAACATAAATATATACTAAAGTAGAGTGTATGATTGTCAACGTGACGCGTTGTGGTGCAAATATTTTGAAATACTACTCTCTCATTGAAAACTACAAAAATCTTTTTACAACAAATATCCGTGTACGCACGGGTCTTAAACTAGTAACAATAATAGTTTATCTTGAGAATAATATTAGATAGATTTATTTTTTTTAAAGGGGAGATTTGATCACTTTTGTTGTAAGACTTTTGAATGTATAAAGATGGGTGAAATGAAGACTTATTCATTGAAATAAAAATCACATCACATGGTACAGTGGCCACGTAAAATGTAAATGTAAAGCTTCCGTCATTCCGTGTGTGTGTGATGTAACGTGGAGAAGAGTAATGTGCACCGACGCCGGGAACGTGGGGGGAGCGGCCCCCCATATACTTGCAACCATCCGCCATTAACGCTCCTCCTCATACCCTTTAATCTAATTCATATATATTAATATATTATATGTAACATATCAAATTTAAATTAAGTTCACTATACATTAAGATGAGTAATTAACCATCAACTCACAAAATTCTCTTAACAAGTATATCAATATAATAATATAAAAGAAGATTATACAAACAATCTATATTTTTATTATTAAAAAAAATAAACATTTTTAATCAATATATATTTTTATTATTTTGGAATATTGAAATTAGAGTGATACAATAACTAGAGTATAACTTCTGAATCAAATAATTGAAATGAATTTGATATTCATTACTATAATTGAATTATAGAAATGTGACGATGTAGATTTTGATTAGATGTTATTTATTGTTTATAACAGATCCCTATAAAGCATGCTCAAATTGCAAGTTAAATGTCAAGATGTATGCTTTTAGATCTATCTTTTATATGTGAGTTGGATGAGTGAAAAGTGTCACAAATTTAGTTTCCTTCAAAATAATGTAAATTACAGATTTCTCATTATTTTCTTAGTACCAAGTTGGGGAAATTGCATCTTTTCGAGTCACGCCGAATATGTACTTATGGGAAAATTTTTTGATACGCTCACACTCTCGCTAACTTCACTTTGTTATAAGGTTTTTGATTGAATGTCTCTTACATTCTGCACAGTGTACCTAGTACTATATATGTGCAAATATCGGTCATTGAAGCTCACTGTAACCCCAAAAAGCAACCGACATACACATTACAAAGTGAATGAATATCAACCTAATACTAGACTAATATAGTTTAATTTTATTAATCATGACTTTAGAATGAAACTTTTGTCCAAGCTTCATTTAATTAACTTGGGCTTAATTCTATCATGCAAAAAACATTCTTAAGCCCATTTAAAGTACACTATTTGAGCCCAATTAGATTTAGAAATATGAATTAGTCCACCAATTCATAACCTTAATCCATATTTTCAAATATCTCCACCGCATTTACCTTCATCTGTTTCTTAGCTCCGACGTCACCACATCTTTCTCACACTGCTCTTCCTTCTAAGAAGCAAACGTTTTTTCTCATCCTTGCGGCTTCACAACACCAAGCGCCTCCCATTGAACACCTTGCACCACCTTCTTGAGACGACCAACTTGTACACCTCTATCGTCATCGCACCCAGCGAGAAGATGTTCACATTCGCCGATGGCACATACCTCACATTGTGTTGAGTGTGACTTTTACCGTTGTGAAGCCTCATCGCCACGCTTACGATACCTTCAACCTTCAACTTCTCATCACCAACAAAGTTGAAGTAACTGAACTCTCCACTAACCTTCAAAGTGTCAATAATACTTGGTCTCTACAAACATGCATCAAGACGGCGCTATCCATCACTCACCCAAACTTGGTGGTCTCGTCGCCTATCATCAAATAAACATCACCGTAATCAACTTCACCATCAACGTCACTAACCACATATGTATGGGAGTCCCCTCTCTTTTTAGTCGGCGATATCTCTCTCAACTTCTTTAGGTCCTCCCTCGTTTGGGGACATCGGGCTTGCATGTGACCCTTCGCTTTGCAGTCTAAGAACTCAACTTCACCTAAATCTCGCCGCAATTGCAAACTCGATCTCCATCTTGGGTCATCATTCCTCCTCAATCGACACATCTCTCGTTCTTGCTCCCCTGAAAGTAGTATGTGATCCTCTCATTTGTCGGTAGCATCATTCTTCATCATTCTCTCACTTTCCCACAAAGCAACAGTCACCTCATCTAGCGTGAGAGACTTTCTTCTTACAAGTAACGTATACACCAAGGACATTTAGGACTTCGGTAATGATGTTAATAACAACAACCCTTGCTCCTCTCCTCCAATCGTATCATTTGCGTTTAATAATTGGCATACTAGTTGATTAAACGACTTAATGCGGTCAGAAAGATTACCTCCTTCCTCCATCTTGAGCGAATAAAGCTACATCCTCAAGCACAACCGGTTAGTTAGCGACTTCAATATGTAGATGCTCTTGAGTTTGTTCTACAATGCCTTCGGTGTGGTTTCCTTCAACACACTATACTTGATCTTGGGAGAAACTGCCAACCGAATTGTACTTACCGCCTTCCTTTAAATGCTTCGCCACTTCTCCTCGCTCATCGATCCAATTGGTCAAGACCATCTGATACCAATAGGTCTTGAACCGTACTCTACCATAAAATGAAGTTGATCTTCCCATCGAAGAGTGGAATCTCGAATGCCTTCATCGTATCGGCTCCCATCACGCCAATCACGAGATTCTTTAAGCAACAATCTTTACCTGGTCACCACCACCGTAACCTCGTCTCTGATACCACTTGTTGGGGAAATCGCACCTTCCCGACTCACAACGTGTATGTGACACGGGCTGAGTATTCTCGAACTCACAACCGTGCGGCTCTTAGTCGTTGGCGTTGTCGAATGACTAAGTCAAGCCTTAACTTGACGGACTTATTGCGGAAATGCTTGCTACCGATGGCTAAGGAACTTAGAGATTTTGTGGACAAAGAGAGCTTTGTATTGCTTTGAGAGGTTTACAAGAGAGAACTTTGCTTGGATGGTTTGCAAATGAGGGGTAGTCTCCCTATTTATAACCTTGGCCACCTCCTTAGCTAGGAAGGATCCGGATTTACACAATCCTAGAGGGATCCGGATCCTTCTTGTTGGATAAGGCTCAAGCCTTCTATACAAATCCGGAAAAATTCTCTACGAGTATTGGCAAGCCTAGAGAATTCCCGAGAGATCTAGAATATTCCGACCTTGTCAAGACAATGTCGGGGTGTTCTCCGTGCCTCTTGAAGCTTCCGGAACTCGGTCCGTGTCATTCTCCCCCACTGAATCTCGCGACGTCCTGGTTGCAGTTGCCTCGTATGTGCAACACCCTGAATCCGTAGGACTCGAAGTGCTACTAGGCTAGGATCTCACAATGGATCTTGGCCCTAGCCTGACAACAACCTCACTGAATCTTACAACAAGGCACCAACAGATTAAAACAAAACATAAAAACATATATATATATATATATATATATATATATATATATATATATATATATATATATATATATATATATACATGTAAAAAGGGATAATACAGAGTACTGCTGAGTACAAAGTCAAACTGAAAGCCGTACAATAATGATAATCTCAAAAAAAACCCACGAATATGCCCCGTGTACGGAACTCTCAACAAATCACCCCTCCGGATCACTCCGCAGCTCTCCTAACCTGCGTGGGATCTACGACACGGTATTAAACCGTTAGCTAACTATACACATATATAAGAAGATGCTAAAGCACAAACACACCTCAGAAATGATAAACACTTCAGCATGATATCAAACATTTACCCGGTTTATTATCTTTAATAAGTTGAATCATTCAATCGTATAAATAGATATATATGAAGATAGGTGACACGGGGAATATAATCCACGCCTCTGAGTACTCTAACCAGCCAGGGTAGTATCAGCACACCTCCCGTGTACCCTGTGGGAATGGTGAGGGGCCTTCCTTTATACCAGATCTGGCCTGACTACAGAGAACCTCCCAGACTCCATTACGGGATGAAAGGGAAAGGTTATCACAGCTACTACAATGGGCGGTCAATATAACATAGGTCGGTGACCAAATAATAACACATGCTATAAAGCACATAACACACACCACTCAAGCATACATCCAATATAAGGATAGTAGCTAAGTAAGTCCTATGGACTTACCTTGATCTCAGAAGAATCTAGCTACGAACAATTCCCAAAAACGTCCACTCCAACTGGAGGACAACACAGCCTATACCAGGCACACATATATATATCACAATCCTATCACATACAAAGGGTCACACCTAGACCCAAGGGATCCATAAGGGATAAAATCCAACTCATAACCTCAAGGCCGTAACCGGCATATCTATATCATACTCATCATAAACCGATACCTAGCATGGTACTAGTTCCCTCATACTAGAAAGGAAAGGAACTACCTAACTATAGGTACCCCGGGACAAAACGCACCTGCGTGAATTAAGGACGCAGGGGCGGAATGCAGGCAACCGCAGGCACGGTGACGCTCAGCCGTGGGGGCGGTGACAAGGATCGCTGGCAACGCAGGCACGGCGCATGCGCTGCGGCACGTCTTCCGCAGGGGCGGTGACTTCTGGCCGCGGGGCGGCGACAGTGCAGAATGAAACCTCGCGGCTTCTCTTTGGCTCTTCACGTGATCAACTCACGTTTACCCTCTTCCATAGTCACATACATACACACACATACATATTCGAACATCACTCTATGATTCATTCATCTAATCCTAAGCTAAGGAAGGAAGAACAAGAAAGAAAGAAAGGAAGGAGAAGCAAGATGCTCACCTCAACTGCTGGAATCACTCAAGGGAAGCACAACACACTCTCAGCTGGCATCACAAGCTCAGCAACATACATAAGAACAATCTCAGCAAAGCCACACCACAACTCCTTTGCAAACTCTAAGAGAACTCACACACAAGATCAAGGAGATGAAGGAGAAACAAGGAGGACGTGAAGACTGGGTGGAAAATGAATAAGGAAACCCTTGCTCAGCAAGGAGAAGGAAGAAGTAAAGCTAAGGGTAAAGCACGGGTCAAAGGAGTCAACAAAACCAGCTGCAGCCGCCGGAAACCGCAAGGGCGGTCCCATGAGCCGTAGGGGCGGGAACCCGCAGGGGCGGCTGTCAAGCCCGCGGGTGCGGAAAAGCCAATCTCGGCCAAAGCCAATCTCACAGTATGCGTCGATTTTCTCCCTGAATTGCCATAGAGATTCAGTTGGTTCCCATGACATCTCGGTGTCAGGTAAGCCTCTCCACCGGACCAAGTACTCCAATCTGGGCCGTCGATATCGTTCCCGTTGCACGCGTTCGGACACGATTTCTTCTACTTGTTTGTCAAATGAGGTCTTGACCCCCATTGGTGCCCGTTGTGTTTGTCCCCTTGCTTGGTCTTCCTTGTCCTCGTGGTAGGGCTTGAGCATACTCACGTGGAAGACCGGGTGTATCTTGAACTTGGGAGGCAACTCCAATTTATAAGCGGTCCGGCCGATTCTCTTAAGAACTCTGAAAGGTCCCTTGTATCACCGGATCAAGGCCTTATGTAGTCCCGTATGCCGCATGATGAAGTGAAGCTTGACCATGACCAAGTCTCCAACTTGATATTACACGTCCCGTCGGTGCTGGTCCGCCCACTTCTTCGTCCGCTTGTTGGCCTTGACAAGGCATGTCTGTGTCAAGTCCAACTCCTATTGTCAACTTTTGGCAAACTTGTACGCCGCTGGTGTCGATCCCTTATAGCCTAAAACGATGGTACTCGGCGTACTCGGTTGGAAGCCCATGACAATCTCAAACGGACTCTTGCCCGTTAACTCGCTCCGCTGCAGGTTATAGGAGAACTGGGCGACGTCAAGGAGCTTGGGCCAATCCTTCTGTGAGGCGCTCATGTAGTGCCGCAAGTATACCTCTAGCAAACAGTTGGCCCTCTTGGTCTATCCGTTCGTCTGGGGGTGGAAAGCAGTGGTGAACTTAAGGTCGGACCCGAGCATCTTGAATAACTCCGTCCAAAACTTGCCCGTGAACCGTCCGTCCTTGTCACTGATGATCGATTGTGGAAAGCCCCAGTACTTGACCACATTCTTCATGAATAACTTGGCCGCCTCTTCTGCCGGGCATTCCTTTGTCGCGGGCATGAAGGTAGCATACTTTGAAAATCTTTCCATGACCACCATGATGCTTCCGTAGCCTTCAACCTTTGGGAACCCGACGATGAAGTCCGTGCTGACGCTCTGTCAAGGATGCTCCGGTATTGGCAAAGGCTCAAGTAGTCCTGTGGGTTGCCTCTGCTCGACCTTGCCTTGTTGGCACACAAGACAAGTCCGGACATGTGTCTCCACGTCGTCCCGCATCTGCGGCCAATAGTAGCACTCCTCGATGAGGGCTAAGGTGCGGTGTACTCCCGGGTGGCCCGCCCATTTGGAGTCGTGGCATTCATGCATGACTTCCCTACTTAGTCCTCCGTAGTGGGGCACATATAGCCGTTGCCCCTTGGTGTAGATTAAGTCGTCTTCGACCCAGAACCTCCTTGTCTTTCCCGCCTTGATGAACTCTATTAGGTTATGGGTTGTCGGGTCGTGGTCAAGTCCAATCTTGATCTTATCTTCCATTGCTCCTTGTGGTCGACTTATGGCGGCTAGCTCGGCTTTTCGACTTAGTGCATCAGCCACCACATTAGCTTTGCCCGGTTTGTACTCCAACTCGTAGTCAAACTCTGCGAGGAAGTCTTGCCATCTCGCTTGCTTGGGCGTCAGCTTTTTCTGGGTGAGAAAGTAACTTGTCGCCACGTTGTCCGTCTTGACCATGAATTTTGACCCTAAGAGATAGTGGCGCCACGTCCTGAGGCAGTGGACGATAGCGGTCATCTCCTTCTCCTGCACCATGTAGCGCCGCTCGGTGTCGTTTAGCTTTTGGCTTTCATAAGCGATTGGATGCCCCTCTTGCATCAATACTCCCCCAATGGCAAAGTCGGACGCATCGGTGTGAACTTCGAACGGCTTTCCATAGTCAGGTAAGGCGAGCACCGGCTCCTCGGTCATGGCCTTCTTTAGCTTGTCAAACGCCTCTTGGCACTCCATACTCCACACCCAAGATGATCCCTTCTTGAGCATATTAGTAAGAGGCGTTGTGATGTGGGAGTAGCCATGGATGAAGCGGCGGTAATAGTTGGCTAGTCCCAGGAATGAGCGAAGCTCGGTTACCTTTGTCGGCGGCTCCCAATCGGCAATTGCTTTGATCTTGGGCGGGTCCATGCGAATTTGTCCATTGCCGACAATGTGCCTTAGGAACGGAACCTCCCTTTGGGCGAAGGCACACTTCTCCCTTTTCACGTATAGCTCATGCCTTCGTAGTACTTGGAAGACTTGTCGAAGATGCTCTTTATAATCTTCTAGGCTCCGGTTATAGATGACAATGTCATCCAAGTATACTACAACGAAATGATCAAGGAAGGGATGAAGTACCTTGTTCATGAGCGTGCAGAACGTTGCCGGTGCGTTCGTTAGTCCAAACGGCATGACTAGGAACTCGTATGACCCATATCTCGTGACGCACGCAGTCTTCTCTTTGTCCCCTTCCGCGATCCTCACTTGGTAGTAGCCCGATCTTAAGTCAAGCTTGGTGAACCACCTTGCCTCCCCGATCCTATCGAACAAGTCAGCTATGAGTGGGATCGGGTACTTGGTCTTGATGGTGAGCTTGTTGAGCGCCCGATAATCAATGCACATTCTAAGGATTCCATCATGCTTCCTTTGAAATAGGACGGGCGCCCCATATGGTGCCTTCGAGGGCCGGATGTAGCCGGCTTCCAGCAACTCCTTGAGTTGTCTCCGCAACTCCTCTAGCTCCGGCGGAGACATGCGGTAAGGTGCTCGGGCGGGCGGCCGAGCCTCGGACATGAGCTCGATCTTATGATCGACTTCCCTCTTTGGCGGCAACTTCTTGGGCAACTCGGGCGGAATAACATCCTTGAACTCATCCAACACTTGGCTTATTTCTGAGGGTGTTGGATCCTCTCCCTTGGGTTGCTCATCCCGCTTGAGTGCCGCCAGGAACGTCGGTTCCTCCCTTTTCAATCCCTTAGAGAGTTTGATCGCCGAGACAACCTTGGCGCTTAGCCCCTTTTCTCTATTGACCGGTACTATGCAACGTTGTTGGGGGTCCAGGATACATATGCAGTTGGCGAACAGCACGAGTAGAGCATTTATACGATCGAGGAAGGCTAAGCCAATAACTAAGTCATAGTCGTCAAGCGGGATTACCTCGATCGTGGTCTTGCCAGACCACTCTCCCAACGTCATGTCTACTCCCCGTGTCACCCCCATGGTTGGGACCTCCTTTGAGTTCACCGTCTTAATCCATCCGTTGTTCTTGGTGACCTCGATCCCCAACTTCTTGGCCGTCTCCTTAGACATGAAGACGTCTGATGCCCCGGTGTCCACCAACGCACTTAGCTTTGTCCCGCTCACCACGGCATCTACGCACATTAGTCCCTTCTTGTTGGTGAACCGCTTAGTCTTGACCGAACTAAGCATCATGGGCCCGAGTTTCAACCTCTCCTCCTCGGGCGGGTCCTCATGTGTCATCATGGCATTGAGTTTGATCCTAGTGGGACAATCTCTCATTCGATGCTCACCGTCACAAAGGTAGCATCGCATCGGCTTTCTTTCCATGGGCTGCTTGCCTTTCTCCGCCTTTGTGTACCGTTCCTTTGGCTTGGACAAGTCCTTAGACGACTCGTCGTCACTCTTCCTCTGTTGTGGCCGGCCCCTACCTTTGTCTCCCCCAGTTTTTCCCTTGTCACGGGAGGAGTCCGAGCGATCTTGAGTCTTAAATTCGATCAAAGAGTCGGCTACCGTCATTGCCTCGGTCAGAGTCTGGACATTTCGGCGTTGTAGCTCAAGCTTGGCCCAAGGCTTTATCCCATCCATGAAAGTGAAGAGGGCTTCTTCTTCACCCATGTTGGAGATCTATAGCATGACCTCCGAGAAATCCTTAACGTACTCACGAACGGTGCCACGTTGCGTGAGTCGACGAAGCCTAGCCCGCGCTTCATCGTTGGCGTAGGTCGGGTAGAACTGTTTCTTAAGTTCTGCCTCAAACTCGGCCCAAGTAGTGATTTGGGCACCCCCGGTCCTTTCACATGTCCTACGCTTCCACCATAGCAAGGCAACATCACTAAGGTATAGGGAAGCGGTACTTACCATGCATTCTTCATCCGTGATTCCCACCACACAGAAGTATTGATCCATGCCCCAAAGAAAGTTCTCGACGTCCTTGGCCGACCGGCTCCCTTTGAACTCCTTAGGCTTTGGTGCGTCCATCTTCTGCACGGGAGCGGTCGCCAACATGCCTGCCCCTAAGGCCGCCTTGCATGTCACGAGCTCTTTCTTGAGCACCTCCATCTCCTCGCGCATTTGCGCCACCATTGCCTCTAACATGTCGCTCCGCTTGGACAAAACTCCTTGAGCTTCATGGACGGCACCATGTAACCCGTCCTTGAGGACAACCATGTCATCCTTGACGTCCTCGACGGCGTCTACCATCTCGCCATACTTAAGCTCCATCTTCTCCAAACGGGCCTCGAAACTTCCCATCACGTCCTTCGATGGTTCCCTTGACAGGTCCCTCGGAGCCTTCTTGCCCTTCTTGCCTTGGGCGTTAGGGTCGATATTCCGGACACACCTACTTCGGCCATCGCTTCTCCTTGGAACGTTATTGGCTCTGATACCACTTGACACGGGCTGAGTATTCTCGAACTCACAACCGTGCGGCTCTTAGTCGTTGGCGTTGTCAAATGACTAAGTCAAGCCTTAACTTGAGGGACTTATTGCGGAAATGCTTGCTAGCGATGGCTAAGGAACTTAGAGATTTTGTGGACAAAGAGAGCTTTATATTGCTTTGAGAGCTTTACAAGAGAAAACTTTGCTTGGATGGTTTGCAAATGAGGGGTGGCCTCCCTATTTATAGTCTTGGCCACCTCTTTAGCTAGGAAGGATCCGGATTTACACAATCCTAGAGGGATCCGGATCCTTCTTGTTGGATAAGGCTTAAACCTTCTATACAAATCCGGATAATTCTCTACGAGTCTTGGCAAGCCTAGAGAATTCCCGAGAGATCTAGAATATTCCGGCCTTGTCAAGAAAATTCTGGGGTGTTCTCCGTGCCTCTTGAAGCTTCCGGAACTCGGTCCGTGTCATATGTACATACTTATGGGTAATTGTTGCCCACCCACACTCACTAACCTCACTTTTTGTATAAGCCTTTTGATCGAATGTCTCCTACTTACATTCTACACACCTCACCTAGTACTATATATATGTGTAAATGTCGGTCATTGAAGCTCATTGTAACCCCAAAAAAAGCAACCGACATACACATATTACAAAGTAGATAAGTATCAAACTAATTCTAGATTAATCTAGTTTAATCTCAAGTAATCATGACATTGGAATGAAGCTTTTGTCCATCTCATTCTCATTTATTTCCTTTTGCGTCTTTATTTAATTAAGAAAACTACATTTGGTACCCTCAAGGTTTCGCCTTTTCCTGTTTGTGATCACAAAGTTTCACTTTTCCGTTTGGTGCCATATGTATTTTGTTTTATTCCGATTGATACCCATTTTTATCCATATCGTTAGTTTTAACACTTTTTGTTAATTTTTAATTTTAAAAAAACTAAAATTAAAAAAAAAAGGAAAAAAGAAAACCTTCAATGGCTCTTTAAGTTGTTGCGTTGTAGCAAATGCTGCAAATCTATTCAATGTTGGAACAAAGAATTATAGGTTGCCATTCATGTTCAAAATTTACAACAATGCAACAAGAAAAATTTTGTTGTCAAAATCAGCTATAAAAATTGCTATACTGAGAAACACCTTCATTAATTCATTCATATTCAAAAAAAATAGAATTTCAATCCAAACATAAACTAAAACAAAAACAAAACTTTATATTCAACCATAATATACTTTATTTTACCGTTTATGCTCACCAAAAGCAATCTTCATTCAAAATACAAAACAAAACAACAAAATCTCAAATTCGAGCAAGACTATATAAAATTTGAATAAGAAGCAACACTTATATTGAGCATGGTACGGTCGAAGAGAAAAACGAGAAATAGACACCCTCCTCGCCAAATGAGAAACATAAACAACTCATTCAAAGAGAATTGAATTAATAACAACACATGATTTTTGAACCGAATCAGACATAAACAACATCTAGAAGCCAAACCCTAATTTTAAACACATGATTTTCAAAGAGAACCAAAGGCCTTGCAATTTGTTTGTCAGAGGTGGATGAAGTTAGTAAGTCAAGACTCGTGAGCGACACCTTCCTCGCCGGAAGTGGTTGAAGACCGAACGAGCGATGCCCTCCCCTCTTGCAAACAGATAAATCAACGAATACTGGCTATGCCTTTTTCCTTTTCCTTTTATTTTTCTTTTATTTTGTTAATGACAAACTAAAAGAAAGTGTAGAAAATTAACGTTTTCGATGAAAATGGGCACCAACCGGCATAAAACAAAACCGCAAGGACACAAAATGGAAAAAAGAAACTTTGTAGTTATCAACCGGAAAAGACGAAACCTCGAGGACGCCAAACGAAATTTTCCTTTATTTAAATAGGACTCAATTCTGTAGCAACATTCTTAATTCAAATTTAAGTGCACTAATTAAGTCCTACTTGATTTAGAAGTATGGATTAGTCCAATAATATGAGCTTTTTTTCCCAAACTTCTCCAAGTGTGTCACCATCTCCTTCGGCCGGGTTACATTCTCGTTCATGCTTCTCTTTTTCGGCCGTCTCTCGCATCTTGAATTTCTACGTTCGCTCCAAATTTTGTGCTCGGATTTCTCCGTTTTGTCAATGGCCTTCATAAGTCTGAATCTTTGCCTCTCCATTTTCGCCTTCTATATTTCAGAACCAAGTTTCGTCTTCTCATTTATTGTTTTTGTTTACCTATTGATCTCTCTCCTGAAGTTGGAATAGGGGAAGCTCACAAAAACCTAACGACGGAACCGACAATGGTGACAAAAAGAAAGGTGACAACTGCACACCCTAATCTTCATGCTTTAATTACTTTTATTTTGCTTAATTGAACGTGTTTTTCATGTTTCCGTTTCATCACTTCATCGCGTGGTGGATTTGTTTCCATTGTGACACCGCCTTCAAGATTCGGTTTCGATTTGGTCGTAACTTCGTCTAATCATGTAAGTATCATTGTTTTAGGGCTATTACTAGACTTCTATATGCACAACGTGGGATTTACTAATGCATGTCTCATGCGCATTGCGACTGCGCGTCGGGGCTTTGGCATGACGCGCATTGCGATTGCATGTCAAAATATGGGTTTGACGCACATTGCGACCGCGCGTCAAAATAAGGGCTTGTCGCGCATTGCAACTGAGTGTCAGGACTCGCCCTGATAAACGCGAACACGAAGCTCTGCCTCTCATGCCTCACAAACATATAAACCATTTGTGAGGTTACATGACGTTACCAAGAGCATTTTTGAATCACCACTATCTGAATTTTCATTTTTGACCACGTTTGTAGACTTTGTAGATTCATCAAAATTCTTCTCACAGTTATGCTTCTTGTTTGTTCACTCTTGTTTTACCATAGTCATATCAAACAACCTTCTTTTTGTTCTTCGAATTTTATCTAGCTTTACTTTTTTCCACCGTTTGATTTTTTATCCTATTCTCTTCCCCTAGCTAGCCTGGTTTTTATTGGCGTGCAACTCATTACTTTGAGACTTATCTCCACCGGTATGATAATATTGCTCATTGTGTGGAATTCGGCTTCTCATTGTGGGGAACTAGGCTTCTATTGTATTTAATTTTAATTTAATCATCCTGTTTGGTGAATTCGGCTTCATCTCTAACAACGCATTTTGCATATCGTTCTACGTCAGTAGGTCTTTCACTCGCCGCTGCTATAGCGCAAAATTACCAATCCCATTGAAATGCATAATCTTGAACTTGAGATTTGACATCATGATAATGTTTTGATACCAGTTGTTATGAATTCGAGTAGATTATGAAAGAATAAAAACGAAAACATTTAGGAAATAAACGACCCTTAGAATTTCTTATTATACTTGTGACATGTCTAATTACAATTCTAACACGGTCTATTTATTACCCTAAAAAAATCGAGATGGACCAAAAATACATGTACATGTCAGGGGACAACCCCTCTATAGTAGACATGTGGCCGGTTTGGACCGAACCGCCGAACCGGCGGTTTTCAAACCGGCCCAAACCGCCGGTTTGGCCAAGGGCCGCTGCTGCCAACGGCTATTTTTATAACCGTTTGGCCGCTGCTGCCAATGGCTATTTTTATAGTTGTTGGCACCTTTGCCTCCAACGGCTCTTTTAGCCGTTGGAGGGTAATTTTATTAAAAAACAATTAAAAACCCACCCACACACCTATCCTAATTTCCTATGAATACTCAATCTTTCTTCCTCTAAAACTCACACCTTCTACCACTCATCTTCTCAACTCTCCTAATCTCTTATTCTCGAATTCTCGTTTTCTTGTAATGGCAAACCCAAGTGATCAATTCCCCTCTTCTCAATTCATTCCTAGCACCCAAGAGAGTGAAACACAAATGCCCGACAATCCCGAACTTACCAAAGTTCCACGAAGAAGCCTCCCCCCTCCGAGAATGCTTACATCCGAAATATTTACGAAGCATTACACTAAGGGGGAGCCGGTGAACGATTATTGTCAAGTGGCATGCGACTATTGCCCGAAGGTGTATAAGTGGAAGGTCAAGGGCGGCTACGGGACATTGCAAACTCACATGGAAAATGATGCGCCCTTGACCACCATGACCGCGGATGAAGAGGACGATGCTTTGCGGGTTCGCCCCGATGGACCGCTCACTCGTTCCCGAGCCAAAGCCATCGCCCAAGCTACCGGCTCAATCATCCGACGCACCGTCACATCACTTGGACCCGTTAGTGGCAGGCCATGTCACCACTCCACCATGGCATAGGCTTCCGGCGCCACGTCATCAAGCTAGCAAATATTATTATTATTATATTTTTCATTTTAAATAATAATAGACTTTAATTTTCGGAACATTAATTCCAGAACTTAATTTCGTGAGTTAATATCCGGCATTGATAGTCTAGACCTTTGGTTTCGGGAGTTGCCCCGACTTTATTTCCCGCCTTTATTTCCGTCATTCAATTTCCGACTCTTGGTGTAGCCTTCACCCACTATATAAGGGATGCTTGGCTTCACTTGTAAATCATGTCTAATTTTAATCAAGTATTTTGAAGGAAAATCCTCATTCTTGATCTAGGCATCACTTCCTCTTCAATCCCCTCAAAGTTCTTCCTTGGATCAAGTCTTAGATCCAAGAACTCACATTCGAGGATTCTTCTAAAGAATCAAACTATCAAATCCACTACAATGTTTGCTCGATCTCTCTAGATCGAATCAAACCTACGCTTCCGCATCCATATCAATCGCTTCCGCCCTACCAAACTTCTATCAAAGTTCTCATTTGCACATCAACAACGAGCAGTCGAAACTCTAGCTTGGTCTAGATCCGGCGTTCGTCCTTCAACGATTTCAAGGACGCATCAAATTGGTATCAGAGCAAAGGGATCGAAGCTAAGTTCTCTTTACCCTTGTTTTTTGTGCGTTATATTTTTATCCTTCTTTGCCTTTGTTGTTCTTCCCTTCTTGAAGATCTTCAACTTGTTCTTCGTGTTCTTCGTGTTCTTCGAAGTTTTCTTGGAATTTTTTCTTTCTTTCTTTTTTCTCACCAAACAAATTTAGGAAATAGTTGGTTTGCCATCAAACCATCTATCAAAAACAATTTGTTCTTCAACCGACCCAATCCGACAAGTTTGTTAATCGATTTTACAAAATTTCTTGGAATTTTTTTGTTAACAAATTCGGATATCTTGCATTTTGATATTCAAACAAAAACAAAAATCAAAACTCTTCAACAAAGCGGATTTGTTTCCAAAGTGTTTCATCTGTTGCATCAAAAAAAGTTGCAAAGTTCAAAAAAAAAAAAATACAAAGTGAAAAGACGTCCGGCAAACCGGTCCATCCGAAAAATCGGATTTTACAAAACGGTCAAAGACCGAAAGCAAGCAAAGCTTGCCGAGTGAACAATCCGTCCATCTTCTGTCTCTCCATTTTCTTACATACGTGCAAAATATCACTTGTTTATTTGTGTGAATTGGTTCAAATTTTGTTGGATTTGCCTACCTTGCTTAACCGCCAAACGGCCTTCCCGAAAGTAGAACCTTAACGCACTTGAACTTGGGTAACGTTGACTTAATTCGTCACCTTGCTCATTTGATTGCTTGCATTTGTTTGTATTCATTTGGAATCATGACTAACGTGGATATAGAAAACTCACAGGATGCTCGTGAACGAGAAAATGCCTCCTTATCCGAGGAAGTTGTTAGTCTAAAGCAACAAATGGAGGAGATGAGGGCACAACTTTTGGCCCTTACGACTACTCCACGCCCCGCCCCAAATCCAAATGACACCATGGTCGAGACTTCCACGTCCGATGCTCGTCGGAAGGGCAAAGGTCTTTTGGGAACCGACCCGTATCAAGGTCTTAGGCTTGCCTCAGTCATCGAAAGCCAAACTCAACAAGACGGCAGGCACCACCTCAATGAGACCGAGAACAATAATGGCCCGACTCCGGATGATCTACTTTATGTAGATACAATGGATCGGAACAAGCGCTTCGAGCGCAATCGTAAACGGTACGGATCGCCCCCACCTTTTATCTAATGCACATAATACTAACCGTCCCATACAGGAAGAATATCGGCACACCAATCAACAAGATCGTCATCCTCGACGTTCCGGTAATGATCGATATGAGCAACGCCACCAACGACGTAGCCGGCGTTCATCATACCGCGACTATGATGAGTATGACGAGGGGGACGATTTTGATGAGTTTTCCGACGATGAAGCCAACTTGGAACGGGTGGCTCATGTCCGTCAATGGCACCCACCCATCCGAGATCCATTTGAGAACCAAGACCGAGGAGAAGAATGGTTGCCTCCTCCTAACCCACCAAGGCATGCACATCAACGAGCCCATCGTGATGATATGCCACCGCCCCGTCCGGATCCCTACAAAGCTCGTAGGGAAGGTAAAGTTAAATTTCCAATATTTTATGGGGAATATGATCCTTGTGTGTTTCTTGATTGGGCACAGGACATGAAAAGGGCTTTGAAGCATTGCCACTATGAGGAGTGCGAGAAGATCGAAGCGGCAACCTTGTACTTTGAAGGCGATGCAAAATCTTGGTGGAACCGGTATGAACACGTCCGTGAAAACCGAGGATGGGAACCGGTTGCGACGTTTGATCAACTGATCTACGTCATGACAAAGAAGTATGTCCCCGACGACTTCAAAAATGATATGCGGATGCAAATTGCCGAGCTCCAACAAGGCAAACTCACTCCGGTGGCCTACTTGGCCAAGCTCGAGGACATGCATATGAAGGCCGGCATCTCGGCCTCGCCCTCCGCCTTACGCACCAAGTTCATGAGTGGCCTCAATCCATCAATCCGACGACCCCTTGAGATCGTTCCATATAGGGACTTGGGAGCTTTGTGTCATGCGGCCATGAAGCTTCACAAGCAACAACAAGAGACTCCAAAATACTCAAGGTATAACTCCTCTCCAAATCAATACGCTTATTCTACTAACACCCGTGCTCGAGATGTATCTAGTTATCAAGAGTCCGGCGCCACCAAAGGAACCCAACGGATGGTCCAATCCACCCGACAAGCGGATACCGAGAGGGCACCACAACGTGGTCCCAATGTCCCGGCACAAGTGCCTCCCGCCCGCACCCCTCAAGGACCTCCACCGGCGGCACGGCCAAGGGAGCCCGTGTGTTATAAATGTAGCGGATTCGGTCACGTCCAATGTGATTGCCCGAACACAAAGCGTGTGTTGTTTGCCAATCCCTCATATGAAGATGAGGAAGCTGAAGAAGACGGCGATATCATCATAGAGGATGACCAAGACGCCGACCCCTACTACGGCATGAAACCATGCGACGAACAAATGGCTTGCGGCCCGGCACAACCCGGTAAGTTCGCCCTTGTATCTCGAAGAATTTTAGCCGTTAAGGAATTTGTCCCTATTGACCAACGCGAGAATCTCTTTCACTCTCGTTGTTTGGTCAATAACACTAGTCTCTCTCTCATAGTTGATGGGGGTTCTTGTTGTAATATTATCAACGAAAAAGTGGTAAAACACTTTAAGTTGCCTACAACCCCCCACCCAACACCTTATGGAATCCAATGGATTTCCGATAAGGCGTGTGACACCGTCACACGACAAGCTTGGGTGACGTTTTCCATAGGCGGCTATGTTGATAAGATCCTTTGTGATGTTATCAAGATGGACGCCACACATGTATTATTAGGACGACCATGGCAATTCGATCGCCGTACATTCCATGATGGTTATCTTAATAGATACATGTTCCAATATAATGGAAAACGGGTCACATTGTTGCCTATGACTCCACATGAAATATTAATTGATTATGCGGAACGGAAGAGGCAATAAACCATTGATGAGACCACTACGCCGGCAACATCGGACCCTCCTAGGAGTCCTTCCGATGTTGTGGGTGCTAGTACTTCCGGATCCCGGAACACCGCCTCTAGTAACCGTGTTATTGAGTCTAGAGGTAGTAAAGGAAGCATCGTCCCAACGAATGCAACTTTACCATCTCCGGAACCAATAATCAAAGGCCGGTGTGAGCCGAGGGTACTTTTCGCCCGGAAACATGATGTGACACCGGTCAAGGAGGGCAAGTTGCCATGCTTCTTACTTGTTCCTTTTTGCTTATCTACTTCCAATGACCTTAGTAATATGCCGCACGAGGTGTCTACTTTGTTGTCTGATTTTCAGGACGTCTTGACCAATGAACTACCACCCGGCTTGCCACCGATCCGTGGAATTGAGCACCAAATCGATTTGGTGCCCGGCGCGTCTTTACCCAACCGTGCCGCTTACCGTGCAAGTCCGGAAGAAACTAAGGAGCTACAACGTCAAGTCCAAGAGCTCCTAGACCGGGGATATGTTCGTGAGTCACTTTCACCATGTGCCGTGCCGGTCATTTTGGTGCCCAAGAAGGACGGGTCTTGGAGGATGTGTGTCGATTGCCGAGCCATCAACCAAATTACCGTCAAGTACCGGCATCCGATCCCGCGCCTCGACGACATGTTGGATGAACTACACGGCGCCACCGTGTTCTCAAAGATTGATCTCCGGAGCGGGTATCACCAAATCCGGATGGCCGAGGGTGACGAGTGGAAAACGGCTTTCAAGACAAAGTACGGATTATATGAGTGGCTTGTCATGCCGTTCGGACTCTCCAACGCCCCATCAACGTTCATGCGCCTCATGAACCATGTCCTTCGCCGGTTTTTGGGTAATTTCGTAGTTGTTTATTTTGACGATATTTTAATTTTTAGTAAGTCTTTGGATGAACACATCGGGCACCTTCGCCAAGTGCTCGAGTGCCTTAGACAAGAACAATTATTCGTCAATATTGAAAAATGTGTCTTTTGTTCCGACACAACTATATTTCTTGGCTATGTCGTGTCTAAGGACGGACTCCGAGTAGACGAATCCAAAGTTCGCGCTATTCGGGAGTGGCCTACACCTAGTACGGTCACCATGGTCCGAGCCTTTCTCGGCTTAGCGGGCTTCTACCGACGCTTTGTCAAAGACTTTATCTCGGTAGCGGCGCCGCTTCATGAGCTCACTACTAAGGGTGTCACGTTTGAGTGGCGTGATACCCATGCTCGAGCGTTTGATGCGCTCAAAGACCGACTTTGCAATGCACCACTACTCCAACTCCCAAATTTCTCGAAAACCTTCGAGGTGGAGTGTGATGCATATAATGTTGGCATTGGGGGGGTTCTTCTCCAAGAGAATCGGCCAATTGCTTACTTTAGCGAAAAGCTTTCCGGTCCACCACTCAACTATCCAACCTATGACAAGGAACTAAATGCTTTAGTTCGTTGTCTAAAGACATGGCAACACTCCTTGTGGCCGAAGGAGTTCGTGATTCATTCGGATCATGCGGCTCTTTCGTATCTCAAGAGTCAAACTAATTTGAGTCGGCACCATGCAAGTTGGGTAGAATTTTTAGAAACCTTTCCTTATGTCATTCGGCATAAGAAAGGAAAAGAGAATGTGGTAGCCGATGCCCTTTCTCTGCAATATATCCTCTTGGTGCATATGGACGCCAAGATCCATGGCTTTTCTCTTATCAAAGAGTTATATGCCACGGATCTTGACTTCAAGGATATATTTGCCAAATGCCTTGACCTCCGAGAGCATGAGACCTTCTTTATTAATGATGGCTATTTGTTCCGCGCGGGAAAACTTTGTATTCCGCGTTCGTCCATACGCCACTTGTTGATAAAGGAAGCCCATGAGGGTCGTGGTCACTTCGGTGCTACCAAGACTCTCGCCGCTCTCCAAGAGCACTTCTTTTGGCCGAAAATGCGCAAGCATGTGACACGGTTTTGCACAAGTTGCATAACATGTCATCATGCTAAATCGCGTCAAGGTCCGGACGGATTGTATTCTCCTTTGCCTATACCAATGGGACCTTGGGAGGATCTTTCTATGGACTTTGTAGTTGGCCTACCTATGTCCAAACGAGGCAACGCCTCCATTTTTGTGGTAGTCGACCGTTTTTCCAAAATGGCTCATTTTATCGCGTGTAAGAGCACCCAAAATGCTAGCGATGTTGCCACATTATTCTTTAACAATGTGGTGCGCTTACACGGGATACCACGTTCCATCCTTAGTGATAGGGACGTGAAATTTGTGAGTCACTTCTGGAGAACGTTGTGGGGAAAACTTAGAACCAACTTGTTGTTTTCAAGTAGTTATCACCCCCAAACCGATGGTCAAACGGAGGTGACCAATCGGACTCTCGGTGCTCTACTTAGAGCAACGCTTAGGAACAACCCACGAAAGTGGGAGGACTTAATTTCGGTTGTGGAGTTTTCATATAACAGGTCTAGGCACTCGGCAACTAAACTCTCACCATTTGAAGTTGTCTACGGCCTTAATCCACACACGCCATTGGACTTCACACCACGTCCACTCAAGGACGGTGAACACATCACCGCCGCAAGTCGAGTCGCCTCAATCATTGAACTTCATAAGTGGACAAGAGTGCAACTCCAACGTCGTGCCGCCCAACTTGCCGAACAACGCAATAAGGGCCGTTGCGACATATCTTTCGAGCCCGGCGATCTTGTTTGGCTCCACTTAAGGAAGGAGCGTTTCCCATCTCGACGCAAGGGCAAGCTATCGGATCGAGGTGATGGCCCTTTCCGGATCCTATCACGACATGGTCCTAATGCCTACAAGTTGAAACTTCCGGATTCCTACGGCGTGCACCCAACGTTCAATGTCAAGGATCTAGCCCCTTATGTTGAACCCTTATTTGACGACGGTGAAACGGGGACGTTTCACATCCAAGATGGGGGGACTGATGCGCCCTTGACCACCATGACCGCGGATGAAGAGGACGATGCTTTGCGGGTTCGCTCCGATGGACCGCTCACTCGTTTCCGAGCCAAAGCCATCGCCCAAGCTACCGGCTCAATCATCCGACGCACCGTCACATCACTTGGACCCGTTAGTGGCATGCCATGTCACCACTCTACCATGGCATAGGCTTCCGGCGCCACGTCATCAAGCTAGCAAATATTATTATTATTATATTTTTCATTTTAAATAATAATAGACTTTAATTTTCGGAACATTAATTCCGGAACTTAATTTCGTGGGTTAATTTCCGGCATTGATAGTCTAGACCTTTGGTTTCGGGAGTTGCCCCGACTTTATTTCCCGCCTTTATTTCCGTCATTCAATTTCCGACTCTTGGTGTAGCCTTCACCCACTATATAAGGGATGCTTGGCTTCACTTGTAAATCATGTCTAATTTTAATCAAGTATTTTGAAGGAAAATCCTCATTCTTGATCTAGGCATCACTTCCTCTTCAATCCCCTCAAAGTTCTTCCTTGGATCAAGTCTTAGATCCAAGAACTCACATTCGAGGATTCTTCTAAAGAATCAAACTATCAAATCCACTACAACGTTTGCTCGATCTCTCTAGATCGAATCAAACCTACGCTTCCGCATCCATATCAATCGCTTCCGCCCTACCAAACTTCTATCAAAGTTCTCATTTGCACATCAACAACGAGTAGTCGAAACTCTAGCTTGGTCTAGATCCGGCGTATGTCCTTCAACGATTTCAAGGACGCATCAGAAAACGTCCATCCGGAGAAGCTCAGGATTTCACAGGGGCAAACACAATTGTCCCACGGGTTTGCATCTTCTACCTCTCACTCTCCTTTATTTACATATAATCATAGTGAAGAAATTAACCGATGTTATTTGTTCTCATTCATTACCATTTTCTTATGCCGAATATGAAGAAGTTAGGGAATATAACACTAGATATCTTCAACCTTCTTTTAAACCAACTTCTAAGAAAACCGTTTCAAAATTAGTATCTAAATCTTACTCAAAAAGAAAGAAAATTTTTTATCGACTTTGGCATGTTTTACACATCAAGTTTCTATTTGTAGTGATATTTAAGTACACAATCTCAACAACATTTTTACATGGGCATTACTTTACATTTTATTGATAACGCTATGTTTTTGCATAAATATGTTATTCGATTTCGGCATTTCAATCAAAGACATAATGCACCAGGCATTGCAAGCATGATTAAAACGGTTTTACAAGAATATAATTTACAACATCGAGTTTTTTCATATTCTTTTGATAATGCATCCGCAAATACCGCCGTCGTAAACCATTTGGTTGAGGAGGCGGGACAATATTTGCAAACTCCTTATACTCATCAAAGATGTGCATGTCATATTTTAAACTTATTTGTTCAAGATGAACTTAATGTTTTAAGAAATATGCTAACCCCATCAACTATGTTATTGACCATATTTGGCACGACTCCGATTTGAAAAAATGGAGAAATTTATGTTTAACTAAGAAAGTTCATCCAATTGCTTTTTCAAAAGGTGTTGGAACTCGACTTACAAATTACTTTGTGAAGTCGTACGTTATAAAAAAATTTTACAAGAATTTGCTTCAATTCATGTACTTTGGTCAATTCTTGATGATGAAAATGTTGGGCAAACTTGTACCGATATTTGTAATGTTTTAAAAGTTTTTAGTGATGCAACTAATGTCATGAGTTGCGTTTACACTCCAACATCTTGTAGATTTTTAGAAATTGCCGTTAACGTTTTCGAAGCTTTTCTAAAATGTTTTAACATACCTACCCTTCTAGAATGTATGCTTGGAATGAAAAATAAATGGCTTAAATATTATAAAGACATTCCCATGATTTATCTTGTAACCGCCGTTTTTTATCCTAGACTTAAACTAGATGGTGTTTCCGATTTATTGACCGCTTATTATTATTGTTTGTGTTTAGACTTATCACAAGAAAACATTAATGTTTCTAACATTATGCAACAAGTTAATACCGAAATTGGAAAATTGTTTAGTACATTTGAATCAAGTGCTAGTTCTTCTTCTTCTACCGCACCTAGTCCATCTCCCTCTTCTACTAGTTCATCTTCTTCTCTTTCAATTGCACAACAAATTTTAGCTAGAAGAACAAAAAACCTAGACATTGATCTTCAAATGCGGAATATCAAGATTATCTTAACACTTGTTTTAGTTTTGATGGTGATTTTGATATTTTGGATTGGTGGAAGAGATTAGCTCTCAAATATCCAACCTTAGTTAAAATTGTACAACAAGTCATGGTCGTGCACGCATCAACGGTTGCGGTGGAGCAAGCATTTAGCCAAAGCGGGAACATTCTCGGTCACAAGAGAACTCAATTGAAGCCCGAGAAGTTGGAGATGCAAGTTTGTATTCAAGATTGGATAAGGGCGGCGAAGCGGAAACAACGGAATGTACCGGTGTACGATTCCAAATCGAATTCCAACTCTGAAGACGCCGGCACTACTTCCGAGCCCGATGTCAAAGGTAAACGGGGTTAAAAAAAACTTGAAATTCCGAAAAAGGTAAGTCAAGGTAAGAGAACTACGTGGGCTTTGATTCCTCTTAACCCCGAGAGGATACGTAGGCAACCGAAAACCGGTTCAAGCCCTCTTTTTTTTTGTTAAATTGAATTTTTGTTTGTTTTATTTACTTAGTATAAATTTTAATTACGAGTTTTTATATATTAAGTTTTTATATTTAAATAATATATAATATTTTTAAAAAAAAATCTACACTGTTTTAATTTTATTTTTTTATAAAACAGTGGTTAAACCGGCAGTTTAGGTTAAACTTAAACCGCCGATTTTATACTTTACGGTTTAAGTTTAGGTTTGACTTGTACCAAACCTAAACCGACGGTTTAGGTTTCGAACCACCTCGCAGCTTCAAAAGCAATTCAGCCCGCCCAACCCAATACAAGTGTCCCGCAATGATTCTTTTTATACACAAAGCTTATTAACTCCAACATCCTCAAGAAATATCTCACTTAATTATACTTCTTTATTCTTGGTCTACTGCAAAAATTGTGATATAAACAATTATCTTCCATCGTACCATCATAATCTTAAAAGTAATTTAATATAACGTTTTACACAATCTTTTATAATTCTAACATTTACGAACTGCATCCTTATGGTCACAAAAAGAATATTAATTTATTACTCCGTGATCATTAACATTCATTGTTAATTTCAAATGGCCTAATACCATTTTTTGTTATATTAATCTTGGACCGGATTTTGATGTTGTTCAGATCCAGTCCGAGTCGGGCTGGATCGGATGGGACGGTCCGGGTTTGATCATGTTTTACCAAGAATAATATTGTACATTGTAATATCAGAAAAAATAATAATGTTTCACTCATCACTCAAGAAGTTGGTTGTGTAATAGAAAACTCTAAAACTAATACTGAATAATTTTCAAAACAAATATAGTTTCTATGTGATTTAGGTTGATTTTGAACTGATTAGTTTGTATGCAGGATTATTATAAATTTCTTGTTGATTTATTTTAAACTATTTTATTAATATTTTAATTATTTTTTTCATCGACCCCTCGAAAGAACTGATTTATCTCTATAAAACCAGTTCTTTTGAAGTGTCAATGAACCTTGTTACGAATTGATAATCAAATTAATTTCTTTCTTTTACAAACACAAGAATTTGCGTTAATGATCGGAATTGGTGAGATTGGTTTGTTGATCAATCAACATTTAGTGCTAAAAACAAAATATTACATAACAAGATTCAAAATTAAGCATTGTGGCAAATAATCACATGACCACATGTTGGGAGGTAGACCACGTGGTGAGACACTTCAAATATTGACTCGATGCAGAAATAACAATATAAATACTTTGGTATATTGAATATTCAGCTTAAGTATTAAAAAAAATACGACTTTAATTTGCAAGGGTATACAAACTTACTAATAAATAACTTTTAATTACACCAATAATATATACACTTTTTGATAAAGATGAAGATAGAACTACGCTTGTTTACGCTTGTTTATATATATATATATATATATATATATATATATATATATATATATATATATATATATATATATATATATATATATATATATATATTTATGTAGAAAGAAAAGATTGATATGATTAGAACTAGTTCAAATGGCAATCACAATAAAGCCGTACCTTCTCAATATCACAAATTTATTAGGGAAAGATGCAAACAAAAACCTCTCAAAATAAATGTCTAATTCATTCAATAAACCAATCTCACCAATTCCGATCATTCATAAAGTAGTACGATAGCTCGGCTTTAACATACCAATGTGTGTTATTGTTTATATAACCGTCTAATTTTTTATTCTAATATATATATATATATATATATATATATATATATATATATATATATATATATATTCAATGCCAATATCTTAACAAAAGTCATATGTTGTATGTGATATTTTAATGGCGGCATACAAAAAAGAAATGTCAAATGTATAATTTTATAGGGAGATGCTTGATGATGGATGGAAAGATTTAGGTTAGCGAAAAATTGAGATCAAAATGGATAATATATCTAAATGTAATAATCGTATTTTTTGGGATTTGAAATCTCCCTAGTTGAGATTTGACTGAGAATATAATATTTTTTTGAGACATTTTAAAAATGTTCGTATTAAAGATGTTTTTCAGAAAATCAACTCAGTTGTCTAACGTTTTTTACTTTTCTTCGCCAGTTGTCTCATACCGTTAATGTTGATAATGTCCCTTAAAATATCGAGTACCTTATCATGAATGACGTTCGTCGTCGATCGGTTTATCTGTCATCTGCACTTTGTTGGTTTCTCGTTTAGCGTTTGAACGGTTTTTTAAATTACTAGGTTAATTTTCATGGGGAAAAAATTATTTTAAACAAAAAGAAAAGTCAAAAGAAGAGTTGTATCTTCTAAAAGTGCGTCTTGAAAACAGGAAAGAGAAAGGGATGATGAAGATAAATATTCTTTCTCCTTATCTCCATAATTTAGTTATAATAATTGGATTAAAAAATAGGGTAATACTCACTTGAGTTATTATTAAAGAATTGTGTATTAAATAAAAAAAATCGACAGTGAAAGTATTTATAATAATTTGATTAATTGGTGCTATAAAAATATATGTGTTTGAAAAGAAATAAAAATTATGAAAATAAAGAGAGGTGGGTGGTGATAGACATTAGACAGTCCCTTTTAAAGCAGAAATTGGAAATATATAGTAAAGTGAATTAGAAGGAAGAGAGATTGATCCAAAGAGTGCAATCCAAGTAAAGACATTTAGTAAAAAGGAGAAAGGGTGCACATACCATTTTCATTTTTTATTTTTTTATTTTTTAAATTAAATTGTGTCTAGTAGTATAACTGAAGGGATCTTTGCAATGAGTACAACTCAAGTTAGTTAGGAATTAGAATGAATTAGTGGGTGAGAGATCATTTTATCTAGCCTTCATTAAAAGTAATTAAAACTAATTAATTAATTAATAAAATTGTGATGCGCATTTGTATTATATACTCCGTACCATTTGATGGACAATGCACCTCATTTGTCGGGGGTATTAATTTGGGATTGGTGATGTTTTGGTTGGGCCCACGAACATGGATACCCAACCTCTGGGTCCCATGCTATTCTTCATGCCAACGATTCATTATTACAGTTTCTAACTTTTGTTTTTCATTCACAACAATATACCGCGGGTGGGTTGTTAGATAGAAGCGAGTTTCGTGAATCGGGACTTTTGTTTGTCATGCGAGCGATGTACTGAATGTAAAAAGACGAAAGATGTCAATTATGATTTAGAGGTCATAAATTCGTCATGAAAAATGGTCATTGAAAATTATACGTAGATTTTTGTTGACCAATTAAGGGTTCAGGATAAAAATGAGGATGCATGGAACAAGTCAAAGGACGAGGGTCGCTCTCACAAACACACTATACGTTCAAGGAATGTTTCAAAGATCTAAGAAGACTTGGTGTTAGATAATTGCTCAGTTGAGGATGAATGGAGGATAAAGTTGACGTGAAATGACCTTAAAATGGTGTGGGGATGAAGATGATGCATGTTGTAGTAGATGCTCTTCTTTCTATGGATTATGACACATCAAAGGTAGAAGAGAAAGATTGAAAACTCTCGAAATGCAACACTAGAAAAGATTCAAAGTATTTTATACAACATACAAACAAGAAAGAAACAAGCATACGTTTCATTCAAGTAAATACAAATGATTTATTTGAAATTAAATGTGTCTTTATAAAATTGGACATCTTTTTTTAAGATAGGGTTTGATAGGATTCACCTCAAGATCCTAGGACAAGCAGGATTATCCGTATTATCCGGTCTTTTGTAAATTGACAATTTTGCTTAAAAAAGTGCCGGAAAATTCAAAACATAGTTGTAGAGTGTAGGCATCCGAATCACAAAGTAGAGCATCAACCCCTAATAATATTGTGATCTACATTGAATTAGTCAAGGATTATGATTTGTAGGACCTATTCCACTTGGTGAAAGATAGCAAAAACATGCAAGTATGCCCACTAATTTATTGAAAAAACAACCAAACCTACAAATGAATCATCCTAGGAGACGCAACTCCCTGTTCATCTTTCTTCAAATAAAAATCTAACTCATCTACCGGATCCCTAAAGTTATAGATCCTAATAGGTAACCCAAAAGCAAAATTACATAAAAAATCTGCATCGGAATTCGCTTTGCGGTAAATATGTCGAAGTTGAACACTCCAACTTCTACGTAATAAGCCTTGGAAGCTCGCTACCAGACTAAAGAGTGGATGCCCCCGGTGAACATCACTGTTGATGAAATGAACAACCAATTCCGAATCAGATTCAATCTCCAGTTTTTGTACCTTCAAGTCCCAAGCCATTCGAAGCCCCATACATAAAGCCCATAGTTCGGCCATTGGAATCGAACACATTCCAATGTTGAAAGCAAACCCCTGAACCCACCTACCGAGTTCATCCCGAATCAAACCTCCCGCCCCGCTTGCTCCATCTGTAGTTTGATTATGCCATCAACATTCAATTTGAACCAACCCTTTTTGGGCATACTCCAACTAATCAAACACTCTTGCTTCTTCCTCATGCATCTGAGCATGCTCTTCCTCTTAAAATCACTTTCTGATTCCATCGCTTTCTCCTCCACAAACTGCACACAACCATAAGGTCTAACTTCATTCCTAAAGATCCTATTGTTTCTCCACTTCCATAACCAGAAAATGACAATAGAGAATTGAACACTCCATGCCCCACCATTACTGAGTCTATATTTTGAGCTAATATTTTCCGTAATCCATCGTTCAACACTAGCAGTAAAGAACTCATCAAACATAAAATTGGAACTAAAGCATTCCAAATGGAACGTGCAGCCATGTAGTCCCTGAGAACATGGAGCAGCGTCTCAGGCTCATGATTACACTGTGGGCACATGTCATTCTTTGCAATGTGTCTCCTAACCCGCTCAGAATTGGTCATCAACCTTTCCTTAATTACAATCCAGATAAAGCGTTTCACTCTTTCCGGGATTGACAACTTCCAAAGTGCACTATAAACCGGATTCATTGGTGTACCATCTTCAGTGACCATTCTATATGTCGATTGGGTAGAGAACAATCCATCCGCCTCCATCTTCCAAGACAACCTATCAGCCGCATTCATATCATAACTCAACTGGACAATAGCAATTTTCATCAAGATAGTAGCAGGGAGAAAGTTATTCAACTTATTCCAGTCCCAACCACCAATATGAGACAACCAATCACAAACTTTGTAATCGAGCTCCACGCCTTGAGTCATAGAGAGTAGACTATCAGTGAGCAGCTTGTTAAAGACCCAACAATCTGTCAAAAATTTCGTGTTTTTCCCATCTTCCATATACCATCTAATACCACGATTGATCACTCGTTTAGAAGTAGGCGTGGACAACGGATTAGATCCGAATGAATTTTTTTGTAGAAAACATTCGATCCGGTTCTAGTCGAATATCCGATATTTTTCCGGATCAAATCGGATAATTATCAGTGGACACTTGGTCGATCCGTTTATTTCGAATTCTAAAATATAGTATCCAAAGATTATTTTAGCCAGAACTATCTTCGGATATTCAGTTGATCCGTTTGATCGAAAATGACTTTAACTAAATTCGTATGTCCAATTAATCCATTTGATCCGGATATGTTTGTCTTATTTGTTTATCATAAAATGTAATGAAAAAGCAATTCAAAACAACAAAATCTAAATAAGAGTGACGTTATATAGATAATAACAATTAATATTAAAGTATATATTAATTAAAAAAAAGGTTTTAAATTATAAAATAGATATCTCTATCTTTACACTTTATAACTACTTCATAGATACACTATAATCAAAAACTGAGTCTACTAGAGTGAAAATAAACACTTTAATCTTGATAAATATTTAATTTTTGAGTCTTCAAAACGGTTATAAATAAAAAACATTATTACTAAATATTTCCATAATCAATTAACTTATTTTTAAGTTAAGAGATAATTGGTTGTTACTTATTAAAAAATATTGTAAATAATAATTACACAAGAAAAACATTATTAATACAAAATTACAATATAATAGTAATAATAATAATAATAAACAAATATTTTTATTTTCTGAAATGATATTCTTGTAATATATATATATATATATATATAGTCTATTTTATTAAAGGAGACCGATCTAATAAAAGGTTAATCTGCTAAAAAATGGCTAAATTTATAATAATCATCATTACTTATAGGATTTTTTTTTTCTTTGGTGTCCTTAAGCTTTTTTTCTCTTGGTAACCATTAAGTTTCAAACTTCCTCTTGGTACCCCCATGGTTTCATTTGTTTCCTCTTCATACCCATTCTTAATATATCACACTAAAAATTCATTATAAAATAAATAAAATAAGGTTATAATAGACATATTTTTAATTAAAAAAATGCAAAAAATTGAATTTAAAGATAATTTTTTATTTTTGAATTAAAATATTAAAAAAAAATTATATTTTTTCGATTTAAAATAAAAGTAGGAGAAGTAAAACCTCAAAAATTATGCATATATATATTTTTTTAAATAGAGTGATTTTGTTCAACAACGTAAGAAATGACTAAAGAGACAATATATGCATGATGCGCATACGTCTGGTTTTTTTCCAAAAAAAAGACTTCGGGCGAACGCGTAATGCGGATATACTTGGAGTGCAGTCAGTGCACCTACTTGAACACCAAGTTAAACGCAAAAATTAAAACTTTGCGTTGCAGTTTCAAAAAAGCTTACCCGAGCGCATGCATAGGGGAGACGCATAACGAGAAAGTACACGCATGCGCACTGCACATGTTCTTGGATGGGGCGCATGCACATTGCGTATGTCTAGCCTATAATGTCCGCTCAAATACCTACTTAAATAAGTCAATTTAAGGAGAGAAAAAAAAAACAAATGAACCCAAAGTTTATCAGAAAAAAATAAAAATAAAATTTTGAGACCAACTTGTACAAGTATTGTATAAGTATATAAGTCGTAAACACAATGAATATTATCAAAATGAACTATATAAATATTAACAATAATTTATAACAACAAACTTTTTATTTTATAAACAAAGTTATATAGTATATTAATTTGAATAAATTAGAATATAATAATGTTTTTGTCATCTCATGATAAAAAGTTATTATTTGAAGCAATAAATACGTGATCATATTTATAAAAAAATAATTTAAATCATGATGATATCTATATAGAAAAAAATGAAGAAGGTTGTATGTATGTTGTAAACAAAATGAACATGATCCTTCATTACTTTGCCTAAATATGAGATTATTACTATGTAACACGATCCATTCATTTTGAATATATGATCATATTATAGAAACGTTGAGAAACGACTAGTTGTACAGGTATTTATAATATATATAGGGTTGATTCGGATGAATATATATTTTGTTAAAAAGAACGCATTTAAAAAAAACTATTCATTAATAAAAGTGACTGATATATAATCTGATTTAAATCATGTAATTGATAATATATATAGTTTAACCGTAAGGAGGATGAAATTCTAATAAAATAAAGATACAATATAATGAAGATCTAACTTGTTATATAAATCGTTTAAACAAAAGTTAAGCTTAACTTAAATGGATTTAAAAAAAAAAAAATCGAATTACTTTAAAATATTTAATGTTAACATTCTTTGAAAAAATGACATTGGATATACATTTGAGATTTGTAGCAAATTTAACAATTTCAATCTGAATTGATTTTGGTTGAAATAATGTAAACAATTATTTACTTATTCTAAAATTTTATAATATAAATAATGGAAATTTATTAATATATTGGAATTTGGCTTTAAAAATAGAAAATATTAATTTGGTTTTAAACTAAAATCTAAAAAACTTAAAAATAGATAATATCGAAATTGATAGTAATAGGTTTTAAAATAAAATTTATTTTTAACAAATTAAGATTTACGTATAATTTCAAAAGGAGTAGCAATTTAGTAATATATTGTTGTTTGGCCGAGATACTGAAACATTAGAGTGCCACGTCAAGAATCTGTAGACTACTTTAGTATAAGATATATAGATAATGTATAACCAGGAAAGTGAAAATTGAATTTTAAAATATTTATTTGTTAATTAAAAATTAAAAATTAACAAATAAAAGCTCTAAGAATCCGGTCTTTAAATTTAACAACTTTAATAATTAAGAATTAGGGTTTTAAAATATATATTTTTAGGGAATAACAATTTAGTAATATATGGTGATTTGGCTGAAATCCTGAAACCTTAGAGTGTCACGTCAGCAATTTGTAGGCTACTTTAGTTATATATAAAATAGATATATGAATACAACTTTTGATGTTTTTCTACGATGCATTATACATTATTCCAGCATGTGCGTATATGTGTATGTATATTTTATGTATGTTTAATTAAATTAAATAAGATTAATGTATGTATGTATAAGTTGTAAACAAATGAACGTTATCAATTCATTACTTTGTCTAAATAAAAGATTTTTACCATATAGTGTCAAGTATAAATATTAGTACAAAATACAATATACATAAAAAAAATTATCTTTCCTTAAACAAATACATTTAATATTCTATAAAAATTTTTAATAGTTAGATATCTAAGAATATCCGGTTGTTATCCGGGTACCCGTGGATATCCGGAGACCTAAAATCCCGACCCGTATTCAATACGGTAATTTGGATATTTTCTCGGATCGGATTCAAACAGATCAAAACAAATATAAATTTTCAGGTTTTCGGACTTAATCAACAAATATTTTCGGTTCGTTTTCGGACAAAGTGCTCAGAGTCAGGAAAACTTGGAATGTGTAAGGAAAAATGGTTTGAAACCCTCCGAAAGATAGATGGGGCGATTAAGGTGAGATCCAATGTAGATCCAAATTTCGATTTACTTGTGGGATCCGGGCGGTACAGGGGCCAAAAAAGTGTATAGTGTAGGAGCACTCACATTTTCTGGCTTCCTCTTTGACTTGCTTGAATTTCCGAACCCGGCTCACACCAACTACGGTTTGGACCCTTCGCCTTACATCTATGCGGAAGAGCAACTCGATGTAATAAAGCATCAACGAAGTATTTGAGTAGCTTCTTGGCCGATTAAAACGGCACGCTTACTTATAGGGATTATAGATCCTAGACGGCCCCCTTGTAGATCCATTTTTAGCCGAGGTTGGTCCAGTGGCTCTAGAGAGCTTTGATTTCAACCAGACAACGCTTTCTGGATTATTCCAGTCAAGACCGACACGAATCGGAGCATATTAAAAGGGATATAAAAATTTATGGTTTTTGGACTGGGGGATTTTTTGGTTCGGGTTATCGCATCGGATTGATTTTGCTTAACCCTAGTTAGAAGGATACAGAGAGTAAGTTTTTTTTTTTTTGAAAAGGGAAAGCGGTTCGAAGCACTAGACGACACGCCGTCTAGTGGGTCGAAAACGATCGGTTGACGGACTAACCGTCATGAAGAACAACATCAAGAGAAAAAGAAACATAAAAAAATATATCATAAAATCTCAACAACAAAGAAGTCTTCGAGGAAAAATAAAAATGATTCAGTCCAAGGAAAACGGTGTGCACAAAGTTCGTCTTCGAAGAGAGTACACAAGTAAGATGCCTGAGGAACAACTATACACACATCATATTTAGATTTACAACAAAGCCTTCCAAAGTCGATCACAAATTCACGTCCACTTCTACACAAATCACTCAATACATAACCTAAAAACAGGATCATCGACTTTACAAAGCACGTGATATGTGATCTTACATATAAGTGTACTTTGATTGTTAATAGAAATTGAATACTGAGAGTAAGTTGAATACACGCAAAGATGCAATTCAGTACATACACAATTCCAAGTTACCTCGTCTCTGCTTTTTTGGATATCTGTGCAAAATGTAGTCAACCATCATTTTTCTGTATGTTGACCATCATAAGCTTAAACAATGTACACAATATTATACTAGTGGAACTATGCACCGACTAATTTATCGACAATACCTTGTGTTGTTCTCAACCTCCACTAATAATATCTTCAAATCAAGACAAATCAATATTTTAATCCTAATCGTATCCACCTCATGAATGTGTACACCAAGCGCCGGAGGTATGTATAGCTGTTTTCTTTTGTCTGCCCTGTCAAAATACGCGTTCTAATTTATATAAAACTATTCATTAAAATTATTTAAAAAAAATATATTTAACAGTGAAAAGTATTTTAAATTATTTTTTATACATTTATTCAGCATTTTGGCCAAAGAAAACCGTGATACGTTACGGGAAAACCCGGAAACCGAAGAAATCACTTCGGGTCAAACTTCCGGATCTGTACAGCTACTGTTTCACATTGAAGCGCAAGTTGATACGCGTGTTGTTACAGATGCGCGTGGTATACGAAAACAGCGGCAGTTAAGTTAAAAGCTCCTGCGAGAAAAGAATGGTGAAAACTTCAACATCACGACAGGGGCATAAGGGATCGTAAAAAATACAGCTAGCATTGAGAACGCAGCCTCACCTACCTTCCCTGCACCTCCCTCACCCTATCCCTCCCCCTTTCCCCCCCCCCTCTTTTAAGCTTCGCTCCTCCTCACAACCTCATCACGTTTTCAGTCTCTCCGCCATTTCTCATCTTCCTCCTACATAAAACCGCCATTGTCATAGGGTTTATCATTATTCCAATTCACCTTTTCTTCTGTAGGACTAGGATTTCTCGACCTCTACTTATTCGGCTTTTTCTCTTCCGTTTTCTTCAACAGACATTCATTTTGCTGCAAGGTTTGCACATTCATCTCTGATTTCGACGCTTGTTCATAAATTGCGGCTTGTTTCGTGTCGGTTTCTGATGTTTGTGTTCTTATACAGGTGTTGAGCGAATTTTGATTTCCATTAGACGCTCTGGTTTAGTTGTTCTTCACCTATTATTACAGGTTTGTTTTCTAGCCTAACGCGACCTCTTGCATTTTCACCGATTTCAGGAATTTTGAAACGTTTCACTTGCCTGTGTTTATATTCTTTTTTTTTTTTTAATGAAATTGCGTTTGTATTTACTTGTTTACTGGAATTTGGAAAGTTTACATCGTTTGTATTTACTTTAGAACGTATTCTTATATTTCCACAAATAGTTGTATGCCGAAGAAATGACTGAACCCTCAAAGTTGAATAGAATTCAATTCTGGGATATTACAGCTGGTTTACGCGGAATGTTCTAGACGAGGAGCAAATTGTAACCGCTTGCCTTTTCTACTTCCTTTTTTCCTTTATCCCCTCAGTAAATGTAATGTAATGAAATCGTATGCTTTTAATTTTTGGGGAGTCAAATCGTATGCTTTTATTAAGTGTAAAGTACAACAATACCTTGCCAATTTTTGAAGCAATTATTTTTTCTTTTTATACAGCAAAGGATAAATCCATTGAATAATCTTTATCCAATATTAGTTGTGATAAGAAAGAATCAAGCATCACATATTCGTAGGTGTAAATATGCTAAAATGCGCTACGCGGTGTAGGTAATTAGTAACGTACTACGATATGATTCATTTCCTTTCACAGTTTCACCGACTACGATAACGGGCCCCCATTGCCATTATACATCCTGCTTTATATTCTTCAATCCCTAAAAATCAAGGATTGATTTCCCTCTTCAACTTGCCCAGTTTTGAAAACGATCTTTCATTTCTCGTTCTGGACTTCTGGCCTTGATATAATATTCTTGTGCATTTACTTCGTGTTCACAGGTAAATCAAACCCCCTTAGAAAACAAAGGCAAGTATGGTTGGAGCAAACTTCATGGATGAAATTGATTGTGATGGCTTCTTCGACCACATCGACGATTTGCCTGACTTCCCAAACGATGACCTTGGAGCCGACTTGGTAGGCTCTAACGGAGACTACGACTCTTTCCCGAGCATTTTGCCTGGATGCTTGTCCGACGGTCTCTTCGGCCCCGACCCTGTTTTCTCCGCTAATGGCGCCTCCGACCTCTCTGCCGAACTCTCCGTTCCGGTAAATCCCCTTCTAAAATTTAAGTTTCGTTGATTTTTGGGCATTGGGAATATACGATTTAGGAATATACCGTTACCTTGATGGTGAATTAAAAATATCATCAATTTATCAATTCAAGTACTGTTAAAGAGAGTAAAGATGGGTGGTGTTACGAGTCAAAGAATTGGTGTTTGTAAAACATTTTTTGCAACAGATTATTTATTTTGCTTCCGTAAGCAATGCAATTTAAATAAGTTGGTATGGGTGCCACTTTCGATTATTTTATCTTTTGTTCACCATGATGATGCAATGCTGTGTTCCACATGGATCCCAATGTCACTAGCTCACCAGCTGTTTGAATCTCGATCTATGATTCTTTATTTGTCATATAGCTTTGGATTCTTAGTTTTCTGGGTTGAGTTCAATTATTGGTGCACAATAATTTGTAGTTATGCTTTTGTTTGGGGAATGATTGTGATCAAATTATTATTGCAGTATGAAGACATTGTTCAGTTAGAATGGCTTTCAAATTTCGTTGAAGATTCCTTCTCTGGGGGAGCAATGACGATGGAGAAGAGCAATGTCTCCATACCCAAAGACTCCTCACAGGGGCAATTCCAAACTTCGAGCCCAGTTTCCGTGCTGGAAAGCTGCAGCTCGTGCTCAAACGGAAAGACCAACGAGAAGAAGGCACGTAGCAAACGCTCACGTCCAACAACCTTCAACCCTCGGCCTGCAATTAGCCTTATGTCACCCTCTAATGAGTCCGGAACCACTTGTGTTGAATCCGAGCCCGTAAAGAAGAAGAAGAAGATCAAGATTGTGTTCCCGTCAAACCGTGAAGCCACAGCCGAGAAAACGAACACGAACCCGAACCCGAACGCAGCTGTGAGGAAATGCATGCATTGTGAGATAACAAAGACACCACAGTGGAGAGCAGGACCTATGGGTCCGAAAACCCTTTGCAATGCTTGCGGTGTTCGTTACAAGTCAGGTCGTCTCTTCCCTGAGTACAGACCTGCAGCGAGCCCAACCTTCATCCCTTCGGTTCACTCCAACTCACACAAGAAAGTCATCGAGATGAGAAACACCGTGTGTGCGGATTTAGCATAGAAGAGAATAGAGGCTGAATGGTTGTGTCATGTTTGGTATTCACATTTGTTGGTTCATTTGTTTCTTTGTGTTTTGTCAAAGTTTTGTACAGAGGAGCAGCAGAGCAGCTAATTTAGGTTTAGAAGAAGTTGAGACAAGTATGGGTAGCAGAACAGAGCATATTGAAGATCATAGGTTTCATTCAACTCTCTGTAGACTATATTACATTATTTGCTTTTTAGATTTTTTTTTGTATGTCGGGACTTGGGATGATTTATCTCGACTCTGGCTTTATCTTCCTTTCAATTAATATATTTTTTGGTCTTCATCTATTTACAGTTAACTTACACGCCTTCTGGTTCTTCATTTGTCATGTATGGAAAAGTTTAATACCAATAGTTTGGCATTATTTTAACTTTTATTATATAGATAGTTGACATGTATCATAGTAGTTAATAGGTAACGGGGAGAAATGAATTGGGTAATGGGTCTGATTCAAATTTAGCTGAATGGCACCTAATTGAAAGCATGCATATTCATATATGGTCACATCATATATCTACTTCTTCTAAACCAACATTTTCGGGCTAGAACCGAACCACAAACCGTATATTACAATTCTGTGTGCGGTTCATGTATTTAACATTTAGATATGCGGTTCAACTTATGATCGATCTGCAATTTCACGGTTCAAACCATTTAAAAAAAACAATTCAGAAAGAAGAGGGTAGGATTAGCCGGCCCGGTTACCTTTCGCGTTTCATCTTCACTTCTTCGTTCTTCAAGTACCAACGCAAAAGGGGACAAGTGGCGATGGTGACGCCGTTCTTCTTCCCGATACAATTCTTCACTCTTCCCTCTTCGGTTCCTGCACTAAAGATATGTGCTAATGATATAATACACTAGGGGCCTGTTTGGTATCGATATCCTGATATCAGTATATCAGATATGGTTATTGATATTAGAGATATGGGTATCAAATTGATATCTATATCTCATATCTGTGTTTGGCAAGATGATGAGGTATATCAGGTTCAAATTAATACTTTTATAAGCATTCAACAACAAAAAAACAAGACATTGATTTAATAACCGAAATTTTAAATAATTATCTTTAATTAACTTTTCTATTATTTTTCATAACCGAATCGAATTTCGAAAACTTTTACACCGAATAAATCACATCGTCCTAACTCCCCCTCGCCATAACTCACCTTGTCCTAACTCTCCCTCTCCATAACTCACCTCGTCCTAACTCTCCCTCGCCATGACTCACTGCGTCCTAACTCCCACTCGCCATAACTCACCTCGTCATAACTCCCTTATATCCTAATTTTTGGACAAACCTTCTCCACACTCCCCGTGTAGAGATGCCGAGCACAACCGAGAGGACTCGAACATGTGACTTGGTGCACCTTGTCGAGACCAGCTGGGCCATTTCACGCCACCTGGTGCCATTTCACGCCCCTTGGTGCCATACGATGCCGTCAAGCCCTGTAACTAGATCCGATTCCGGTTAGACCCGAACCCGTTTTATTTTCGTCAAATTAATTTTCGATAATCAATAAATTATATAAATTATAATCATTTATTTAATTATTTCTTGATAATTAATTATTAAATTAGTGAATGATGTTAAGTTAAGTAGTGAAATGTGGAGATGAATGTTAGTTGTGGAACTAGTTGGAAGGACCGGAATGTTGGGAATACGAGACGCCCGAGATAGTGAGACGTTAGTGAAATGATGTAATGATGGTATAAGAACTTGGAATGGACGTCTAGGTCCGTAAACCTAGAGCGTAGAAAATGTCAGGGTATCGATGCTAGATATCATACCCTAATTGATTAGAATGATAAGTCGAGCAGTGTTAAGGGTTGATATAGTTCTAAGTGTTGAGTATATTGATCAGGGAAATCAGATCTTTGATTGACAAGGTCGCGAGAAACGTTGAGACCAGTACGGATAAGGTGAGTTCATAAGACTCACTTACTTACCTTTTTAATACTGAGTGTGCACTAGGGTAGTGTGTGTTATGCTTGTGAAGGGTCCTGGTCTCGGAAGGGATGCAGCATTACGGGCTATAAAATAAACGAACTAGATCACTGTCTTTAAATTTTTAAAGAGAGGCACAAGTGTATTATAACGTGTCGTAGCTTTCTGTCCGGGCCGAGGGTGCTGGAAGATTTTCCCGCGACCAGTCCAATAGCGTATACAGGATAATGCATCAAAACCAGACCTACTGGTTAACGGGGACGGGGGAAAGGGTCGGGAGACCCTTGCGCTACCATGAAAAGTTGGAAAATAGATGACAAATTTCACCAAAGAAAAGATAATAATCGGGACCTTGTTTGTTGCATGCTAATTGATTTACAACATTTCCCTTGAGTGTGTTTGTGTCTTAGTAACCTTAGTATTAGAATTGTAGCTAACGGTTTTACCGTGTTGTTAGATTTTGCAAGTTAGATATCTACCGAGAGATCGAGAGTGAAGTGGCCATCCGAATCTTCTGTACTAGAAGTTATGAACGTTGGGTTTACTTAGTCGGGATTTCTTTATTTATCTAGATTATATTTCATTTTCAGTTGGCTACCGTACGAGTCCGGAGTTTGTAAGTCTAATTACGTTAATTTTAAAAGGATTTTTATTTAAATAATATTTGTACCTTGTTGATTATTGACGTCAACCTAAGACCAGGACCCATTGTGAGGTCCTAGTCAGCCACGCTCCGAAGACATTGGAAAAGTGGGGAAAAAATTCTAACAAGTATTACATTGACATCAACAAGCATAGATAAATTTATTTGGAAAATCCTACATACATAGTTTACTCCAACTTATTACTCCACCAATCCAAGGCAATGTATTATATATCATAGACGCATAATTTATGTATACAATATATTAACTAAATTAAAGTCACAAAAAGCATGTTACGGGTCGTTTGGTGTGGATATTCTGATATCACATATTAAGTATGATTATCAAGTATGGGTATCAGATTGATATATGATATCCCTGTTTGGTATGTTGTAGTATATCATACATTAAATTTGAAATCTGATATCACTATGAGCACCAACCAAAACGCATCAAAACCCCCACCTAAAAAACGGGGAACAACAGCCAAAACAACAAAATTTTATCGAACGAAGAGAGACGGAGCTTCTAGAACTTTTCCTCGTCTCGAACCACGCCCCGCAATTTCACGGATCGGTTTACGCCTAAAAACCTCACCGTCCTCCTCTCGTTTTAAGATTGAAACTCGATGGAGATGATGATGAATTGCTAATGAAAGCTATTTTTTATTAGGAGAAAGGTGACGCTTGAGATTTTTATTGAGCTGATGAGAATGAAGGGAAGCCCACATATCTAGAGAAGGAAGGAGGGTGAGTATGAGATAAGAGCAGATAGATGGAGGATAGGAGAAGAGGAGAAGCGTATGGAAAAAAAGAATCGGCGATACCTTCCAAAATAAAAGTATATCAAAAATAGACCAAGGCAAATGTTGGCTGGCCCGCCTGCGAAAACGGGTGGGTATCAGAAAGTGGATATGCCCGTCCGGGCCGCTAAGCCCGACCGACCGAGCTCGCCGGGTGGGAACGAGAGACTCAGTGACCCGTCCAGGCCTCTAGGTCTGACACGTTTAAAAAAATAAAATAAAATAAATACTAAACCTAGATCTACTCCAACTGTAGCTCTCCTCTAACCCTTATTCCCAAATCTGTAAGTCTTCTCTTCTTTTCGCTTCTTCCCTTCTCTTCTTCTCTTCTCTATTCCGACAACCGGCGAGGATGAGGACCCTTCTACCCTTCTTTATTCCGCCGAGGCAGCGAGGCTACAAGTTTACGAGGTTGCAAGCTAGGTTGCGGGGCTATAGGTTTGCAACGATGCGGGGCTATAAGTTTGCGATTTGGCGAGGCGACGAGGTTGCGATGTGGCGAGGTTGTGAGGCTACAGGTCTGCGAGGTGGCGAACTTGAGTTCCTGCTCTTTGCGAGTTCTTAAATTAACAGCTAAATAAAAATAAATAAAAAGGGACTGGCGGACTGTCCGGGTCCGGGAATCTGGCGGGTTTGGGCATGTTGGACGGCCCGTTTTTTTGACCCAACTCGAGTCTAGCCCGAATAAACGAATAGAATTATGGCTAGGGTCCAACCCGAGTTCGGCTCGGGTCCGAGGATGCCCAAGTCTATTAAAAAGCTATTATAAATGAAAAAATACGGATATCAATGTATCAATTGATGCCGATCTACTAAAATACAAAACACCAAGTATGGCTATGGGTGATACTCATACCCATACCGTTAATTAGGATATCAATATCAAACGGGCCCTTATTGTGTTTTCATTTTGTATATTAACTCCATTGTCGAGCTTAAAAAACGATTCATCAACTGTTCTCCTCCCTAAGAAATGTTGCCTCCGGCCACATTTCTCTCATACATACAACTCAATCAGAAAAGAAACAAAAGAAAAAGAAAAATTGAGGGGTTGTAGTAGAGTTGGTGTTTTGTTAGAGTACCGGGAGAGATGAAGTTACGTGTAGATATTTTAAAAATTGTCAAATTGGTAAGTAGATAAGTTTTGACTTGCCCGGCCAGAAGAGTGGATAATATGATTCATAAGAAAATTGATATTGGAGTACACTACAAAGGAAGTTATTGTTTCCCAATGTTAAACAATACAGAAACCCTACACGCCATAACATACGGGGTAGAAACTCTAGATTTTACAAGAGACATGATTAAGTAAACAACACATTGAGTATCATAATTGATAAAAAAAGGTGACTATTTTAATTTCTTTTATCTTTTAAATGATAGAAAAGAAGTATTAGAATTGATAAAAAAAAAAAGTGATTGTTTTAATTTCTTTTATCTTTTAAATGATATAAAACAACATAGGAGGGAGATGTAGATATTATGAGAGTAGAGGAGAACATATGAGGGAGACGTCAGGGAGAAGTAGAGAGATGCACGGGAGATGTGATACCGCTCATTTTGTACGTAAACCGATACGGAAACTAAACTGACCACTCCGTTCCGGCCTACTCGGCAGTCACCTACCTGCAAGATCTAACAACACGGCATACGCTGTTAGCTAACAATTCTAATATCAAGATATACTAAGACACATATACATATAAGGCAAATTTGTAAACACATCAGCATACTCAACAATGTTCCGATTATTATCTTTATTTAAGTGGTTCCAAACTATTAGTTCAACTAATTGTGTGACACGAAGATCCTCCAACCTTCGCCCCACCCCCTATACCAACAAGACTGGTTCTATGCATCTCGCCGTATACTCTGAATGGTATGGTCGCAGGGAGTCTGTCAGTCGTGGTTCAATGTTGGGCAGTGATGCCACGACCCATTATACATACACTTGGGTCTAAAATTGAAAGTGCAATGATCTAATCAAGTTTTACTTTTAATGCACATACCACCTTAATCATACACTCGACATTAATAAAGGTAGCTAAGTCAGTCTAAGGGACTGACCTTATTAGTTCCGAGATAATAGTATCACTAACTCGATCCGCAAGAAGATGACCTCACAATTTTGATCAAGAGGGACAACATTAAGGATACTTGTTCTACTACTTCGTAACTTAAAGGGTAAGATATTCAACATCTCTACCACTATCAATATCTAAGTCCTACGGTTTCATAGGCCTAGATGTACTTTCATCAAGTCCGCATGATGTCATCATTCCACCCCCCCCCCCCCCCACACACATTCATTTCTAACTCTAGTGACATTTTAAAATCCTCAAACTCTATATATGCCATAACCTCGCGGCCTCATACCATTCCATGATATCCCTAGTCTCAAACTAATATTCTAATACAATTCCATAATTAATCTTCATACATAACAAATTAACAATAAAATATAAATTTGGTGTAACACCCCAAATCCGTAGGACTCGAGGTGCTACTGGTCTATGATCTCACAATGGATCCCGACCCTAGCCTGACAACAAATTCACTGAATCTTACAACAAGCCACAAATAGATTAAATGCAAAACATGAAACTAATATATATATATATATATATATATATATATATATATATATATATATATATATATATATATATATATATATATATATATATATATATATAAAGGTAATACAAAAGTACCGCTGAGTACAAATAAAACAACACTGTACAACAAAAAGGTCCCATATCCCCGATAACGCCCCAGTGTACGGAGCCCTCAACGGATCACCCACTCTGGATCACTCTGCACCTCTCCTACCCTGCAAAGGATCTACAACACGGTATAAAACCGTTAGCTAACAATACACATATATAAGAGATGCAAAGCACATACACACATCAAAGAATACTAAACACGTCAACAAGCTATCACACATTTACCCGGTTCATTATCTTTATAACGTCCAACACTCAACTCGTATATATATCCATATAAACATATGTGACTCGAGGAATATATAATCCTCGCCTCTGGGTCCAATAGCCAGCTGGATCCACCTTGATCCCTTCAACTGAAACCACATGACCTAGGAATGCTACCTCTGGCATCCAGAACTCACACTTAGAGAACTTAGCATAAAGTTCTTTATCCCGTAAAACCTGCAATACAGTCCTCAGCTGTCCTGCATGCTCCTCTCTGCTGCGAGAGTTTACCAGAATATCATCTATAAAGACCACCACAAACTGATCCAGGAAGTCGATGAAGATACTGTTCATCAACTCCATAAAAACTGTTGGGGCATTCGTAAGCCCAAATGACATCACTATAAACTCGTAGTGGCCATATCTAGTCCGGAATGTTGTCCTGTGCACATCCTGCTCTCTCACCCTCAACTGATGATATCCTGAGCGTAGGTCAATCCTGGAGAATACTGTCGCTCCCTGAAGCTGATCCAACAAGTCATCAATACGAGGCAATGGATACCTGTTCTTGATGGTCACCTTGTTCTGCTCTCTGTAATCAATGCATAATCTCAGTGATCCGTCCTTCTTCCGTACGAAGAGGACAAGTCCTCCCCACGGGGACACGCTAGGGAAAATGAAGCCCTTCTCAGCCAGCTCCTCAAGTTGCTTCTTCAGCTCCAGCATCTCGACAGGCGCCATTCGGTATGGGGCCTTCGAGATAGGCCTCGTTCCAGGATCTAACTCAATACTGAAATCCACACTCCTCTGAGGCGGCAAGCTGGATGGCTCAGCAAATACATCTGCAAAATCACAGACAACTGGGATATCCTCTAATACTGGACTTTCCCCCTCCTTCATGGCATAACACTAGAAGGCCTCACAACCCTGTGCAATCAGTCTCGCAGCCCGTATCGCACTGATAACCATGCCAGATTTTCCAAGGTCCCAACCTCGGAAAACCTCTATCTGTCCTAACTCGGTATAGAGAGTAACAGTCCTCCTACCTACATCTAAGACTGCAGAATGTCTATCCATCCAGTCCATACCTAGAATGACTTCTTCATGCTCTAATGGCATGACAAAGAAGTCCACAAGCAAAACATGGGTCCCTACAGTAATGGGACAATCACGAATCTCACGGGTACCTCTGACCCTACTACCATCAAGTAACCCTATACTAAAGGGTATCCCCTCATTCGTTCCTAGACTCAAACGATTCACACACGCATCAAAAATAAAAGAATGCGTAGCACCAGTATCGAATAAGACTCTAACAGGTAAACCATGAATCAGAATGGTACCTGTAGCAGTCGGTGCAGCTGGCTCCTCTACACTCCTCAACTCAAAAACCCGACCCTGTGGTCCTCTAGTATCAGTGGTGCTCTCACCACGACCTCTGCCTCTACTCGGCCCAAGAGCAGATCCCTGAGTCGTAGGGCGATTCGGGACTCTCTAATGTCCCTGCATCTGCTGCTGCTGAGGTGGCCTCTGTCCACCTCCTGCTGCATTAGCAGGAGAAGACTCCTGCTGTGATGATGCTCTCCCTCGTCTACAGAAGGTAGCTCCGTGACCAGGTCTGCCACAAGTGAAGCAGGTCACCGGCTGCCTCGTACACTCTGATCTCATATGCCCATACTCACTGCAGTTGAAGCACTGTACTCCCTTATCTGCACCCGGTGCAGATGAAGGATGACTCTGGCGACTCTGGCCTCGTCCTAAACCAGCAGCTCCACCAGTACCCTGGTCTGCCCAGTCCGCTGTCTCTTCTCAGACCCTCCGGTCTGAGAAGCTCTTCTCTGACCCTCCGGTCTGAGAAGCTCTTCTCTGGCTAGCCCTCTCTCTCTCTCATAATTAGAAGCCCGGTCCTGATAATCCATCAGAGACTCACAGTGGAAACCCGCCATAAAAGTACGGGTAGTATCCCTCAGTCGTCGGAAAAACAAATACACATGCTGATCTGTAGGAGGTGCAGCTGGACCCAGCAATGCCAGCTCCTCCTGGAATCTCCTGATGGCCTCGGAGACTGGTACATCCTCAAACCCAACCTCCACAAAATCCCGCAGTTTCTCCCTCCTCAGTGAGGCAGGGCATAAACGATATATTATATATATATATATATATATATATATATATATATTATATCAAAAGGTAATACAAAAGTACCGCTGAGTACAACTAAAACAACACTGTACAACAAAAAGTTCCCATATCCCCGATAACGCCCCAGTGTACGGAGCCCTCAGCGGATCACCCACTCTGGATCACTTTGCAACTCTCCTACCCTACAAAGGATCTACAACACGGTATAAAACCGTTAGCTAACCATACACATATATAAGAGATGCAGAGCACATACACACATCAAAGAATACTAAACACGTCAACATGCTATCACACATTTACCCGGTTCATTACCTTTATAAAGTCCAACACTCAACTCGTATATATATATCCATATAAACATATGTGACACGAGGAATATATAATCCTCGCCTCTAGGTCCAATAGCCAGCTGGAATGGTGCTTGGAACACCTCCCCGTGTACCCTAAGGGAATGGAGAGTGCCCGAACCGTTTACCAGGTCTGGTCTGCCTACAGAGAACCTCCCAGACTCCCAACGGGATGAAAGGGCAAGTTATCACGGCCCTACAATGGGCAAGCAATATACCATAGATCGGTAATAAACCATAACGCATGCTATCAAGCATATACCACACACCACTCATGCACACATCCAATATAGGGATGACAACTAAGTAAGTCCTACGGACTTACCTCAACCTCGAAGTCATCTCAACTCGATCAACCCTCAAACACGGTCCACTCCAATCTGGAGGATAACACTGCCTAGCAACAAGGCATAACGAAACATACTAATCAACCATCTATCCTCAACATATACCTAGTATGCTACTACCGCTCATACTAGGAAAGGAAAGGATCTACCTAACTCTAGGTAGACCCGGGACAAGACGCACCTACGTGACACAAGAGACGCAAGGGCGGAAAAAGGCAACCGGCAGGCGCGGCAAGATTCAGCCGCGGGCGCGGTGACAAAGGCCGCAGGCAACGCAGGCACGACACAGGCACGACGCGGGCACTACGACACCGCTTCCGCAGGGGCGGCGACTTCCAGGCGCGGGGGCGGCGACGGTGCAGAACGTGATCCCGCGACTCTTATTCAGCTCTTCACGTGATCAAATCACGTCTTCTCTCATTCCAAAATCAGACACATGCATATACATACATATACTAACATTAATCTATGATCAAACATCTAATCCTATGCTAAGGGGAAAGAATCAAAGGAAGAAATAAGAGAAGAAGAAAGATGGAGCTTACCACAACTGTGGCCTAACCAAGAAATAATCACCACTAACACCTCAGTTGGCTTCCAAGCTCAGCAAACATGCACACCATCATCAACATCAACAACAACACACCAAACCACTTCCAAACTCAAGGAAGATCAAGATCAAGATCAAGGAGAGAAGAAGAAGAAGCAAGAAGGACGTAGGGCTGGAAAGGTAAAGGAGATGAAAGTGAAACCCTTGCTCAGCAAGGTAAGAAGTAAGGAAAGAGTAAAGCACGAGTCAACCGGTCAACAAAACCGGCTGCAGCCGCATGAAACCGCGGAGGCGGTTCACTGGGCCGCGGGAGCGGGAACCCGCTGGGGCGGCACACATGCCCGCGGGGGCGGCTAAGTTAATCTCTGCTAGAGCTAAATCTCGGCTAAGACTAACTCGGTCCAAAAGACTAGGGCTCTTACATTTGGAATACCTAGCAACGTGCTTGAAGTCGATTAGTCGGATACGTAAATATCTGGAAATAATGGCACGCACTTGATCCCGGCTTTCATCTCCTCGGATGGAAAAGAAGGTGGCACTAGTGAGATCGAAGATCTCGAGTTTGATCCTCTTGGAGAGCTAAAGGTGACAAAGAGGCGGCTTAATGGTCTAAGGTTTGAGCCCTTCCAAACACAAAATAGAAGGATTAAGGCGCCAGTGACAAGGAGTTCGCACATCTTGGGTTCGAGCCTCCTGAAGAGCAATGAATGCAACAATAAGAGAGGCTGGAGGTTTCCGGTTCGATCCTTACCAAACACAAAGGTGGTTAAAGAAATCACGAGGGGAAATCCGTAAGAAGCAAGCTCCAAATTACGAGACAAGAAGGAGAGAAGAGAGGGAAAGGGGATCACCGGGTAGGTTCGACGGAGTGGGAGGGAAGAGGCAGTCAGTCCCTGCGTCGGGTTCCAAAGTTGAAGAGACTTGAAGTGGTGTTTCTTTGCAGTAGTCGGCCAAGGAGAAGACTCGAGGTGTCCGGCTCCTAGCTTTGCGAGTTTGCAACATTGCTATGGCATCGGGAAGAGAGATTTGGAGGTTGATCGGTTGGGGGTATGGGTGTCGACAAGGAGTTTCGAGGAGGTTGTGGAAAATCTGGGAAGGCGAAGGGAAAAACCGGTCTTCAATGTCCCTTGCCCTTATTGTTGTCGGTCGTCGTCATCAATGCGGGCTTCAACGGCTTGACGTAAATGGTGGCATTCATGCTCCTGTAAAGGTCCTTGACGAAGGAAAAAGCCGGGTGAAGGAGGGAGGGAAAGGTGTCTGGGCCTGTCCATGCACACAAGCAAAGGCCGGTTGGGCGAAAGGGAGGAAAAGGGAGATCTGGGCCCAAGAAAAAAAGAAAAGAGTTGGGCAAAGAAGGGGAGGAAGGAGTTGGGCTTGAGGAGGGAAGGAAGCCAGCTCATGGGCTCCGTTGGCCATCTCTTCACAACTATGGGAAATGAATCGGCCGTGAGTTGGGCCGTATTTGGCTTTATTCCCGCCTGGCCCAAAGAAAATTAGCAATAAAATTCTGACTGGTTTGCTATGTCATCACGCATCGATTCGGTCGGGTTTGCTTAACTCGGTCACTTGAGTGGGCTTCCGAAATAATAAAAAAATTCGGTTATTACAGATATGTTAACATTGGGCTTTATCTAAAATAAATTGAAATTTACAGTAAATTTAAGTTGGGACTTTCGTTTTTAGTGTGCTGCGACTTTTCGTTATGTTATTAATAAATAGAAAATTCCGGATAATTCTTTTAGACTTTTCGAAATGTGTCCGATGGCTTTTATGTTTATAGTTGAGATTTGAACCGACAATTTAAATACATCAATATGCTCATCAGTAGGCACATCAAGATACTCCACCATAGACACGTTTGACCCTCTTGTACAAATTTGTAAAGGAAATGTGTCCTTTAACTTAGTGTGCAATAACTAAACTTGAAATAGGACAATCGATAAAGATATACAATCTAGTTATTTTAGGAGTTGTGGACTCGTGGTGCATGCTTTGCTAGGAGCCAATTACGATTAATGAGATTAAACAGTTAAAGTCATTACTATTATAAACAGGTCCTATGCGGTCACACACTTAGAATTGACGGATTAAATCAAAAGAAAGATGGTTCTTGTTATTAGTATGTATTAGATATATGTTAATAATAATAGGTTAAATTTTATTTGTGAAATAAATAATTAAAGAGTTTATTGGTGAGATTAATTAGGGAGTTAGGACATGTTTACTTGCATATTGATTTTTTTTCCCCGGGTTTATAAGCTAAATGGGTTTATAGTTTATTTTCAGGTTTATTTCTTAACGGGATTATATGAATAAATCAAATAAGGTTGTTTATTGGAGTTTATTTTTGGGGTTTATTTTACTTCAAAAGACACTTATGTCCCTAAAAATTGAAGAATAACGTTGAATACTCAGGGATAAACAAAGAATATCGGAAGTGAAAAGCACAAGGCCAAAATCGGGTTTAAAATAGATATAAAAACATCTAAACAAAAATAACATTGGTTTGATAAGTTTATTTTTGAGTCATTTGATAAACCCAAATAAACCCATAGAGAAATAATCAATCTCCAAGTAAACGCCTACAAAATTTAAACCCTAAGTTTGTAAACTAATTGAAAAACAAATAAACCACAAGTAAAGAGACCCTTAGTCACTTTGTGAAAGAATTTTACAAGTCATTTAATGTATAATTGTTATATATTACTAAAAATGACTAACTCGTACAACTCTTCTTCTCTCTCTAATTTTCCAAGAAAAAGCTCTCATTTTTTTTCTCAAAAGTGAAAACACAATTGTTGGTATCGTGAGATTCAATTACAATCATCATCCGAAACAATTTAATTGCTACCCTTTCGATCTTCGTCCTAGCAGTCAAAAGCAAAGGAGATCTAGACGCCGGGCTCGTGTGGACCAAGTAGAGAAACCACACTTGGGGTTTTCGTTCTCTTTTGTTCCTCCCCGAAATAGGTACAGTTCACACATCAACATGTATTTCCTATGAACAATCTATTGTTTTTTTATCGATTATATTTGTAGATCCTTAGGTTAGATGTTTAATTTTTGATATAACATTGCAGTGCATCTAATAATCCTTCAGCTTGGTCAAGCGATAACAACTAATCATCGAACTCTATCCGATATACAACATCCCGGAAAGCGTCCACTCGTACAATTCATGATGGCTCGGAAGATGACGATTTGAGTGGGAGAGAAGCCTGAACTAATGTCCAAACACGAACAAGTCTCCACTAGGGATGAAAATGGGTGTACAACCACCCGATTCAACCGGTCAGCCGACCCGAATTCGTGGGTGAAAACCCGATGAATTCCGGGTGGTGAGCGGTTGACGGGTGAAATTGACGGGTGGTGGGGCGGGTATGGGTGGAGGTACACCCACCCACCACCCGACCCGCATCACCCGTAGAAATTATTATAAATAAATAAATAAAACCTTAAATATTGCCCTCAAGCCTCAACCCCTAAATTTGTAAAAGATTTGTAAGCCAGTAGAGTGCAATCACACCCCCTTATATCTTCTCCAATCTCGATTTTTTTATATCAATCTCTACAACCTTCACCATACCTCTGTTCGTCGTCGGCAAGCCACGCACTCCCTTCGCTACTCAGTTACTTACCGCTTAGTCACTTACTCACTTAAGTGCTCACTTGTTTCTCTCATCACGTAGTTTTCACTTGGTTATGGTTCTCTTCATCCTCTTCTCATATCTATATTCGAGTTTGGAGTTGGATTTTATAATAAATTTGACTTTGAATTCTCTTCTAAAGTATGTAATATCATATGATTCATACATTGTAATTCTTACAATGTTTTTGGATTACCGTTTTAGTTGACAATTTTGGATTGAGGCATCTAGTTGTTTTATTTGATGCTGAATTATACTCGATTCATAAATTGTTGATACTATATTAGAGAATGTTGATGTGGAAGATTCTGTCATGAAATCTTATGACCGATAATGTATACTTTTTACATTCAAATTTTAATTCATTTTAAATTTGATGTTCTAATTATTGTGTTTTTTAAATCTCTGTATTATTTTAAGTTGTTGAAGTGAATCGCTACATCGAGGTTTAAAGGAGTATGATTCTAATATATGTTGATTTAGTGATTTACTTTTGTTGCGTGTAAAAAATATTGCGTTTAATTGCATTGTTTTGTATTAATTAAAATTTACTTCGACTTTGGTTTGTATGTTGGATAATATTTCGTAATTTAGTAGATTTAAATTTGTATTACTTTAAAATATAAACGTACTTTATACTTGTAAATGTCTAAAACTGAAAGATATACTACATAATACACACCCGGTTATTTCACCCGAACCACGCGAACACCCGGTGGGTGATGGGTGGGTGGGTGACGGGTGGTGGGCGGGGTGGGTGAGAGTTTAAGTAAGGTGGGCGGTTGGTGGGAGTGAAACTTCCACCCATAACCCGACCTAGGGATGGCAATCACACCCGCATCCGATGGGTGTCCGAAAATCCGCCTCGAAAAAACGGGTGAAAACCCACTAACATACGGGTGAAACTCGGGTGACGGGTGATGGGGCGGGTCGGATACGGGTGAGCATCTCAAGGCCCATCACCCGACCCACCACCCGTACCCACCACCCACACTCGCATTCATCGCCCATTTTATTATAACAATTTTTATATTTTAATGACATATAAGGGAATATCTTTTTTTCTAAATACAATAATATTATTATTAAAGAAGACGAGTCAAATAAAGTGTGACAACTCTAGAGTGTGATCATATTCTCTTGTCATTTTTTCACTTTTGATTCATTATATGTTATGAAGGCATGTAAAATGTTTCGGATTTATATTTTTTTCTAACCATTTTAGTTGAGCCTTAAATCGGGTTAAAATTTATAGTTAATTTTAGCTTACACAATCTTATTTTGTTCAAATTTGTGGTTGAATACTTGATAAGAAAACGGGTTAAATTTCACCCGAGAAAACCCGATCCACCCGTTCACCCGGCGGGTACGGGTAAAGGTGACGAACACTACGGGTCGGGTGACAGGTCGGGTGACAGGTCGGGTGAAGATTTTAGGTGACGGGTCGGGTGACGGAAGTGGTACATCCACCCATCACCCGACCCATTGTCATCCCTAACCCGACCCATTTCCATTTCTAGTCTCCACGCTCCTTCAGTCTCTTATACGAATATATTTTTAAATAATTAATATCATTCAATATTTATTACAAACTTTTTGTTACAAATATATTTAATTAGTATATATGATCACATAATATATACAATTAAAAGTATGAATATTAATAATTATATTAAACAACTATATTTAATTAGTATATATGATCACATAATATATATACAATTAAAAGTATGAATATTAATAATTATATTAAACAACTATATTTAATAATTAAATTCAATTTCTTAAAAGTTGAAGTCTGACGTGCAGTGTTAGTTCACGTCGGGGTTTTGTCTTCTTGGACCTTCAATCGCCACGAGAGATACAATTCTAATTTCTAAAGCTTTGTTTGTTTTTTTCGTTTTCATTTTTCGATCACACCCCATTCAACAAATCTAGCTTACAATAATCAACTCCAACTTATACTACTCAAATCTAACTTAAATAACAACCGAATCAAAATCGAAGAATACTCGTACAAAGGTATTTTATGTGTTTTTTAGATGGTCGTCCACTTCGGTGTCCCTTTCATCCTATGACCATCCATTATTGGGATTGTTAGAATTTCCATTGATTTCTTGTCTTTTTTTTATTTTACTTTTTTTTTTTATTTTTTTGGGTTATGTCTCGGGTGATGAATTGGCACGTAGTCACGATGTACATCAAATTTAAACCCGCCGTACAGTCTCAGTTCGAGTTATATAATAGTAATTCATGCACCGTGCAAATAAGGATTTTTTTTTGATACTATAAGGTAAGAAATTAGGGAAATTTATCTCCTCGAGATTTTCTTCCCTAGTGCATCCTTACGGATGAGCTCCTCAACCGGGCCAGTAGACGAGCAAGAAGGGTGAAGGCAATCGTGTCCCAACAAAGCAAGCCTATCAGCAACACCATTAACTTCCCTAAAGACGTGTCTGATCTTCACCTGACAAAAACCCAACAGAATAGAAGAAATATCAGACAAAATGAGATTCAGTTCCCACGGAGGTTTCCAAGTCCGGTTAACAGAGTTAATAACCAGAAGGCAGTCTCCTTCAATCTCGATGTTTCTGATTCCGATATCATAAGCTCTGACAAGGCCTTCTCTTAGTGCACATGCTTCGGCATGCTGGGCAGATATGTTTCCACATCTCCCATACCCAAGAGAAATTGTCAGAGCATTATGGTCCATAAGAATGAATCCATAGGCCGCACAACCCGATTCTTTTTTAGAACCATCAAAGTTTAATTTGATAGTTCCCTTTTCTGGTTTATCCCACTGGATATTATTTGTTTTCCTTGGGATTCTATTCCTACTATTATCATTATTCTTTGGCTTTTTCTTAGCCTCCTCCCAATCCTTAATATGTTTTTAAACTGAGTCATCAATATTGTGGGGATTCTTGTTATTAAATATTTTTTGGTTCCTGGCATACCAAATATTCCACCAGGTCAGGATTAGATACCTAAGTTCCACACCAGACAGGTTCTCCACGATCCAGAAGATCCTATCCGTTATTTTAGTTTTATTTTGAAAAGTTGACAAAACAACATTTTTAATTTTGTCATTCAAGATCCAATCCAAAGTAAATTGACATTTAAAAAATAAATGATCAGCAGATTCATAAGGGTGGTTACCCATACAACAATTCATAGAAATCTTTCTTGGCATACCAAATTTGTCGTTTAATTTATGTTTTTCCAAATTTTCTTTTGTTAGGAGTCCATTCATGGACATTTTTCAAAGAAAGTTTTTTGCTTTAGGGATAATGTCCATCTTCCAAATCCATTCATTCAAGCTCGGTTGAAAACCTTTTCGTATATACATGGCATTAAAGGCCGACTTCGTAGAGAAATTTCCATCATCTGCAGGGGCCCAATAGAGTCGATCTTGAATAAATATAATAGGGATTTGATATTCTTTAATAGATTTAATAATATCCAAAGGAAGGATATTTCCAACTTCCGTCTCTATCTTGTCGACATCCCTTTATTTTCCTTAATGAAATGTTTCACATTTACCGTATCATTTATTCCACTATTATTCAGACAAAGCTTGATTAGAGGTTTATTTCTAATCCAACAATCTTTCCAAAAATTCACCGTGACCCCATCACCTACATTCCATCTGAACCCTTATTCAAATTCAGGTCTAAGTTTCATAAGTCTGTTCCATTGCCAAGACATATTTCCTTTAGGAGTATATTTCCAAGGAACCACTCCTTTAAAATATTTTTCATTAACAATCCTCACCCAAATGTTATATGGTTCGTTAACTAATTTCCATGGAAGCTTCATCTGGAGAGCTTTATTCATTTCTTCGGCTTTCCTAATTCCAGTTCCACCAAATTTTTTCGGTCTACAGATCTTATCCCAACTCACAAGGGGGTGGAACTTAGGACCTTTATTCCAGAAAAAATCTCTGTTGATTTTATCCAATTCGTTATGTATACTTGTTGGGAGCATGAAGCTTTGCATAATGAAGTTAGGTTTAGCATTTAAGTTAGATTTAATCAAGGTAGATCTTCCTTCTTGAGAAAGAGAAGAGACCTTCCATTTCGTCAGTTGTTGTCTTGATTGGGTAATAATATCATCAAAAACACTCTTGTTTACTTTTTCGTTAATGATCGGGCAGCCTAGATATTTTTCCAAACAGCTTGAAGCCGAGATGCCCAGACAGCCTTGGATTTGTCTTTTAGTTGAATTCTCTACATTATTTGATGTTTGGAAAGCAGATTTATGTAAATTAATCTTTTGTCCCGATATACTACAGTATCCATTTAATATTTCTAAAATTTTTAAGCTAGCGTTGGTAGATGTCTTGGTGAATATAATGATATCATCAGCAAACGCTAAGAAGGGGATATGAGTACCCTATTTTGTTATAGGGAATCCAATGCTCTTTTTATTTTGGTTACTTTCATATTGAATATTCCTAACAAGAACCTCCGCACCGAGGTTAAAAATTAATGGTGAGATCGGGTCCCCTTGGCGAATACCTCTACTAGGAAAAATAAGGTTCGAAGGTCTGTCATTAATTAAGATTGAATAGGATACCGAAGAAATACATTCCATGATCCATTTCACAAATTTGTCGTTGAATCCAAATTTATTTAGGACCTCACGAATGAAGACCCATTCAATTCTAGCATATGCTTTTTCCATATCAAGTTTAATTGCCATGTATCCCTCCTTACCTTTCTTTGACCTAAAGCCATGAAAAACTTCATGGGAAATTAGAATGTTGTCATGAATCGCACGTTTTTAAACAAATGCACTTTGAAGTGGATGGATAAGTTTTGGTAGAATAGTTTTAAGTCTCTTTGCCAAGATTTTTGATATAATTTTGTATGATGTTGAACATAGGCTTATGGGTCTGAAGTCATTTGTCGTTGTAGGATTGTCATTTTTTGGGATAAGCATAATAAATGTACGATTCATTTGTTTAAGTATTTTTCCAGAGTGATAGAAGCTTTTCACAGCCTTACAAACCGCAGGGCCAACGATGTCCCAGTGACATTGGAAGAAGCTGACAGACATACCGTCAGGCCCAGGGGATTTATCACTCCCTATGCTAAAAGCAGCATTCTTAATGTCACTATTAGAGAATGGTTTTGTTAGCCTCTCATTATCATCATCCGATACTTCATGGGTAATAACTCGGAGGAATCGTTCGCACAGATTTTGATTTTCAATTGTTGCTTTAAATCGTTTCATATAATCATTGTAGAATTCATTCTTAATATCTTCCTCTAAGTTAATCCATTGACCATCTTCCTTTCTGATTTTGTTAATCGCTTTACGGTTGCTTCTCCCCGTTGCTTTCATATGGAAATATCTAGTGTTTTTATCCCCTTCTTCAATGGATTTAGATTTCGCTCTTTGCATCCAATATTTTTGTTGGTATTCTATTAGGCATTCTCTTTTTTTTATTTAGTCTTACCAATTTATCATTTCTATTTTGGTTATAATTTCTATAATTTTGATTTTGGATTTTTTTCAATCATATTATCGACATTTTTCACTTGTTTATTAATATTTTCAAAATTTTCTTTACTCCAAACCTTGAGTTCATTTTTAACTAAGTTTAGTTTTTTGTGAGTTTAAACTAATTTATGCCCCTCCTATGGAGAGATCCACATCGATTCATACCTGAAGGGTTTATTAATGAACTTGTGCCTAACCACTTCAAGGTTAATGGAGATCATGCAATGATCAGAAGAAGAAAACGTATGATTCCACACATGGATTTGATTATATTTATTGATTACATCGAAATGCGCTAATGCTCTATCTAATTTCTCAAAGGTATTGTTATCACCTTCTTTTTTTTTTCTCCAGGTAAATTCATTCCCTCTTGATGCAATTTCCATCATGTTGCATTCTTGCATAATGTTAATCAATCTTTGGAAGCGATTATCGGAAAGGTGGGCCCCACCAAGTTTATCTGCAAGACATATAAGATCATTAAAATCGCTCATCACTAGTGAAGGGTACCTACTGTTTTTGATACAGTTACAAATTTTGTTCCAGAATTCGTTTTTGGATCTCTCCATAGGAGGCATAAATTAGTATAACATTACACGTATATTTATTTTCCAAGTTTGTGTGTTCTAAGGCGACAAAACGATCCTCCGATTTGGTTATTTTGATTTTTTTCATTTATCAGTTTATAGTTTTTCCAAACCAGGCAAAGTCCACCTGCCCACCCTGAGGACGGGATAAAAAGACATGAATCAAAGCCCGCATTTCTCCAGTTATTTTCAGCGGGTTCATTCTTGGTCTTAATTTCACCTAACATCAACATATCGATTTGTTCATTTTGAGTGGTAATTTTAAGATCTGTCCAAAAAAAAAAAAATTCCGCATACCCCTACAGTTTCAATATGCGATCTTCATTTAAACCGATTTTAGTGTGTTTCATTCTATTGCCAAGCAAAATACTAGGCACTATTAAATACAGTTTTCTTTTCACATCATAAGTTATTTTCCTAACCATTAGAATTTTAAATTTAAGTTATATTTTTCCATTCTTTAACCAGGGACAGATACTGTATTCAACAAGGCCAACACTAGCCCCATCCTAATCATCACTCACTCCCAAGGACCAAAGAGCAGCGGGCCCGGCCTCATACAGAAGCCCAAAACCAGCTAAATATTTCACAAAGTCTGTGCTCACTTGATTCATTGAAACCGAGATAAAACACTTAAAATACAAAACAAAAGTGATCTCATACCTTATATTAACTATTACAGACATAAAGATCCACAAGTCCCCAACAAAACATACATTATCATTACAGATCATACTACAGTTAATACATTCAAATTTCCTACCACAAAGGATAACATCAAGCTTCAGCCAACAATTCATCTTATACATAACTTTTCTTGCTCTGTCAAGTTCATACCATCATCATCAAAGAAAGGAAGTTCATCATCTAGAATCTTACATAGGTTCCAAAAGCATTGGGTTATAACATCAGTCAACATAAAGCAGGTATCTATAATTCATTTGTACTTCAAGGAGATAACCAGAGTACACTTTGGATTACAATTTAAGGTTGAGTAATACCAAAACCATCCCACATTCCATTTCAACTGCCAAAAGAGCACCTGCAAAGGACAATAGTTATTATTAGTCATGCAATAAAACCAATTCACTATAAGATTCTTGTTTCCTTTTCTTAAGAAAAGGTAGTTCAGTAAATTGTACCTTTCATCATCTATCAGGTGCTTACATATCATTAAAACACATTATTTGTTAATTTTCTTTGCACCCTTTAGAACAAAGGATGCAATATCATCATCCAACTCCATTGATTTCCTTTTGCTAGAGTCAAAATTGGTCAATTCAAGGGTCTTAACCTTCATGCTATTCATCAACATGTTTACAGTGTTGAAAGATTGAAAAGAATGTTCAGAGAAGTAGTCATTCTCTTCTTCATCCACACCAAGATCATCATTAACCATGAACTCGGCTAGGACATCTTCATTAATGAAGTCAGGTGTATCATTATCATTTGGTATCAAAAGATCACCAACATCAACCTTCTGATTATCTTCAGGATTCATATCATCACTCTTTAGCAATGGAATCAATGGAGAGGATTCAATATTAGCATTGAAAACCTCTATGATCTCATCATTAGGGTGGCTATCTACGAACTGCTTTTGAGCCAAGATACCAGCAGCCTCAAGAGGAACATCCTCACAAGGGGGCATCCTGTCCAGCACAGGTAGAGAAGCATCACATTCCTTCTCATTGGATAATTCTTTGGAATTCTTTAGGCTGTTCACTGAGCTATTTGGCGATTAAGTTGATTTAAAATTGATGGTAATGCCCCCTCTGTCAGACAGGTAAGGCCTAAAGCCACCTGTAGCAAAGGGAGAATCACCATTAATCTTTTTGTTCTTTCCCTTGAACTTCCAGGAACCTTCCTTTCCTTGCTCTTTCATTTTCTCTTTTCCTTTGCCATCTCTTATGTTCCTTTTAAAGTTGATGTTCACCTTCCTGGCATAAGCAACTCTAAGAGGGCAATGATCAAAGGTGTGATTTTCATCACCACAGTGACCACACCCTTTAGAAAAGTAAACCTTACAAGGTACTCATGCAGCACATCACATTCATCTGGGATAGGCACTGTATCATTGATAATTTTTTGTTCATCAACATCAACATTGATACAGATTATGATGTAGCTCTCAACCTTGCCATTCATGGAGAATGGGTCAAGTCTTATGAATTTTCCAATGTCATTTTCTTCAATTATTGTCCTAATTGCCTCTTTATTGGCAAACTCCGCTGGGAGTAAAGGGATTCGGACCCATAGGTCAAGTTCAGTGACAGTCTCTGTCATGGTATTAATGTTTGGTTTCTAGGGTTTAAGAATCAAAAGTTGACCCATAACATGACAAGGCCTGTTATCCCACACCAGTTTCCTATCAACAGGATTTGTAAAGCTAATTTCAAACCAAAAATTCTCTTTAGGAATCATAGTGACTTCTCCTTTAACATTTTTCCATTCAGAGATGAGTTTGTTCCTAATCTTAGGAAAGTCAATAGGATCACCAAAGATACGACCCATCAAACAAGACTCTTTAAGTTTCTGGAAGTTAGATCTTACCTTGGCTAGTTTGTTCAAATAGCTTGGAACATCCAAGTTGTTCTTATTGAAAGAACTGGGGACAACAGGGTAAGAACACCTCCTATCTCCATCTTTCTTAGTTCCCATATCCTCACATTGGGCTTCAAATTGTTCTTTGTCAAGAGGAATGGAGCATACGGCCTCTTTGAAAGACCGAGAAGAAGAAGCCATGGAACGGCTTTGTTGAAGAGTGAGAAAGGAACACCAAATAGAGCACCACATGAATGACAATTTTATGTAACTTTTAGTATGCAAATAAATAAAAGTATGCCAGCCAAAGAACTCATATACATAGGCAAACAAAGCATATTCAAGATCAAGTAAGCGTAGTCTACAACTACTATTATCAAGCAAATCATCACCGGTCATAGATAGAGGATCACAATGCTAGAGAAAGGTATCTGGATACAACAGATAAAGGGTTAGGTTGAGCGTACCTACGATCTCGTGCCAGAATAAAAGATTGAGTATCCCGCCGTCAATAATCGGCATATGTCTAAACCGTGACAAGACCCCGAGGCAAGCCCTAGAGCAGTCACCAACCAATACGCCACTAGCCGGCCTATGGTCATAGGGGAAGCCGAAGTTCCCACAAAAACCAACGAGCAAGGAGCCTACGACCCAGCTACTACTGAGATCCCCACCGTTGTTCACCTCAGATCGTACCCAAGCCCTAGCCCCACTGTTTATCCATAAGAATAAACTTCTCCACAAATTAGATATTCCCGTGTTGTGAATCTCGTTCCAGGAGACAAAAAGGCTCCATAAATCCCTTAAAGCCGGGATTAGCATAGGTTTTCGGTAAGGATTTGAGGCAACCACCTCAAAGCGATGGAACTTAGGGGTTGGGTTAAGGATTTTTTCGATCGAAAGAGGTGAGGCGCGTTCTTTTTCATCAGCATCGTTTTTTGTGCAAATAAGGATTATGTTATTAAACAAAGAGTAGTTACTTCTATTTTATTTAGTTTTTTTTGAATATATGTACTCAACTAGTAAAGTATTACATAAGAAATCAATGCATTATAGAATGCCCGTCGGGCCACGGTGGATGGTTTTCGGGCTTAAAGGAAGTGTTGGGATTGTTCATTTCACTGTTGGCTTCCTCCACTTTTCACATTGCTCTCTTCTCGTCCTACAAATCCAATTCCAAGCGAAGATGTCATAGCAATTGGTGGAGAATTTCTGAAAGTATACAAACAATTTCGGTTGTATATAGGAATATTGTATCAATGATTTTCACAGGCTATTGCTCATCCCGGACGACTGCTCGTCTGCTCCCGCTGAGCCGACTTGGAATCCGCCATTGCAACAACCTTCAATTTTGCCCTTCCTTCAATCTCCGTAGCAATCCCTTCTCCTCTTCTCCCGCTTCTGTCTCCGATCATTCCCTTTCTTTTCCAACCCTAGTCTCAGGTAAATTGCTTTTATTCCCGTTTCAGGAATTTCGTCGAACAGATGGCATGCTACCATGTAAATTGATGTTATTGGCTAGAATTAAGATTCTTGGTAGTACTTCAGTGACCTAAATGGACTTCTATGCTGATTTTGCCAGTTCAATGGAGTTTGATCTTATTTTGATTACAGACACTGCAAAAGTAATAGATGGGAAATCAGTGGCACAACAAATTAGGGAAGAGATAGCTGTAGAGGTATCAAGGATGAAGGAGGCAATCGGTGTTGTTCCTGGACTTGCAGTGATTCTTGTTGGTGATAGGAAGGATTCCGCAACTTATGTTCAGAACAAGAAGATAGCTTGTGAATCCGTGGGTATTAATTCTTATGAAGTGCATTTACCTGAGGAATCCTCTGACAAAGAAGTACTTGATTCCATTGCCAGGTTTAATGATGACCCTTCAGTTCATGGCATCCTTGTTCAATTACCACTCCCTTCGGTATGCTTTTGGTAATCAAATCATATGTTTTGATGTTATGTGTCTGTTTCTATGCTTGAAAATTGATAGATTCGCAAACATGTTATCTGATGTGATTCGCAAACATGTTATCTGTTTGGCATTGGAGATTTTTTTTTAGATTCTTGGAGATGGAGATTGTTGGGATTATGGGATTCTTGTAGATTATTATGGATTGATAAATTTTGTTAATGATGGGTGTTTGGTATATGTTTATTGTGATAGATTGTTAGGGAATTAAGGACATTTTAAACAATCCCCTTCAATCTGCCAGAATCTTCATTTTTTTTTTCAAGATTGTTTTTTATTACGTTGCAAAAAAAAATACAATCTTGTATCTCCATGTGATACCAAACAGGCCAAAAAAATCTATTCCCGACAATTCCCTAGAAAAAGAATATAAATGAATCCCAAAGAATACAATACCAAACTGGCCCTAACTTGTTTGTATTCATTGATTTACTACTGTCTTTTGAATTTTTCCTTTATGCAGTCTTTGTGAGCTATTCTGAAACTCAATATCTCATCATCCATCTATTAACATTACTTTTAGCAGAATTTTCTTCATATCCTTATGAGACATAATTCTTTATTCGGCAGCATATGAATGAGGAGATCATTCTAAAGGCTGTTGGCATTGAAAAGGATGTTGATGGGTTTCACCCTCTAAACATCGGCTGTCTTGCAATGAAGGGAAGAGAACCGATGTTTGTTCCTTGTACACCCAAAGGTTGCATTGAGCTTCTGCATAGATATGGAGTCGAAGTAAAAGGAAAGAAGGCAGTTGTAATCGGGCGAAGCAATATTGTTGGAATGCCTGCTGCTCTTTTATTGCAAGTGAGTTCTGATTGTTTTTCTTCCTCAACTTTAAAAAAAAATCTTCTATTTTAATTGTATTTTTTTCCATTAATGGTACAAGAGAGAGGATGCCACGGTTACTATTGTCCATTCAAGAACGAAGAATGCAGAGGATATCATAAGGCAAGCAGACATTATAATCTCTGCTGCAGGGAAAGCAAACATGGTGAAAGGAAGCTCGGTAAAGCCTGGTGCTGTTGTAATCGATGTTGGAATTAATCCCATCGAAGTGAGTAATATTGTTTTGACTGCTCAAAATAAATATATTCATAGTACTCAATGAATGGTTAAGTGATGATGTAAAGGAAGGTTGTCATTCATTATTTTCATGTGTTTTGTAGGATCCAGAAAGCGATCGTGGTTATAGGATGGTTGGAGATGTTTGCTATGAGGAAGTTAGCAAGGTTGCTTCAGCTGTTACCCCAGTCCCCGGAGGTGTCGGTCCAATGACCATTGCAATGCTTCTCTCAAATACTCTGATTTCGGCGAAGAGAGCCTGTAATTTTCAATGAACCCACTTCACTGTTCGAGTGAAGAAATCCATAGTAGTATCTTCATGATAGAAAATACCCTTTTGCTTCATTTGCATTGTTTTCCAAGTCCAACTAGGGTAGAGAGGCATGATGCGTTGTAGTAGTTTTGAGTGCTCTATTCTTGTATATGCCTTCAAATTGTCGTAGGCAATCATATAAATTACGTTCATATGTGAGCTTTTAGTTCAAACTCTATTGTCTTGTGAAGTTCTGATAGTTCAGAGAAATTCAGGTGAGTGGAGTACTTGAGATTATGTTTTTGCTCATTTGGATTTGGGATTGTTGTCTATTTCAATTTACTGGTTATAAATGAAATTGATGAGTTATGGAGATTGATTGTGCTAATAATAGTCAGTCATCCGTAAAAAGCAGAAATGTATGATGAAGCTATTCTTTTGTAAACATGCCAACCTCAAATGCAAGAATTGTCTATGAAAATGTGCTATAAAAAATAACAAACAATCTGGTATCACAATAGTTTAACACTCAAAGAATTGCGACTGCATCTCCATGACTGAAAACAGAAACAAGACACAGAAATGCCATATGAAACAGTCTTGAGGTGGAAGCATAGCAAGTATGAAATCAATTCAAGCATAAGATGCATCCGAGTCTTTCCATCCACCGAATGCCTCATCAGGAAGATCACGATCATATCGTTCCTGCAGATCATGAAACACTGTTATTTAAGGATGAAATTATCATCAGTTTAGGGAACTACTACAGCAAATGAGACAAAACAACAAATGCTGATAATTTTTCATGGTTAAACTACATGCTTTGTAAGTTTTGCAGTTATGAAGGCAAACAAATTTTTATTGTTTATTTGACTACATTAACCTTAACTCAGGATATGATCTTCCTCTTGTTATCCTGTCATGCTGTTTTATAGGAAAATGAGTAGAGGAGAAAATTTGAGAACAAAATGAAGTACCTCAGGTCTGAAAGTGAGACTAACTTTGACCTCTCCACGGTATTCCCCGTCTTTGACAACATTGTAGGAAGTAACAGGGAAACTGCCTTCGGCGAACACAGGCTCTAGAGGAATTCTGAATAAAACAAAAGAACAATACACTTGAGAGAATAATAATGAGGCAGGAAAAACTCAATGATGATCACAATTTAAAGAGAGTTATTTGGATGATATAGAACCCTAGGGGTACTTACTCAGCCTCCCCAAGAAAGTCATCAGCGGTGAATGTGTCCTTGTCGAATATCTTGATATTGAGCTGAGAAACAGAGCCTGAGATTGTGAAAATGAAATTCTCGTTCCATTCAGGGCTTGATCCATTTCCTGCACCAAATCATATTATAAATTTCCTGATTACTTGTAAATAATAGCTGTGTTCATGATTGTATGGGATCCAGAATATGAACCTGATGCGACACTGCTCTTATGCTCTTGAGTACGGCAAATAAGCACAGCATAGGGATCCACATTTGCTGTCACACATACACTTACCATTAAAACAAGTATGCAACAGGATAAGTCTAATACCAATAAAACATTTAGTAACTAAATCATTTTCATATGAGCAAAATGATATAAACAATAATACAATTTCAGTCACAATAGAAATGTTAATTAACCCCTTAGAAGATAAATATTTGCAAAACTGCCAACTACAAAAAGTAGTTCTGTCACAGATAAAATGAGTGAAGATAGACCAATCTTCCACCATGAATATGTGATCCCTCTGCTCAGCTCATTATTTTATTGTCTCTTAAAACTTTATCCAACAAAAGTCTTTTTCAGGGATAGAAAGAAGAATCCCCGAATACTTTCGGGGATGTAGAAAGTAGAAACCAACAACAAGGGGAAAAAAGTCAGTTGTAGGATACACATGTCTCATAGTAATGGTTTTTCTAAATGAAATTTCCAGATCAAGGATTGTTTTTTACACTATCATGTAACAGCTTTGCACCAAGATCAAAACCAGAATCATCAATAAGTACCAAGTCTAAAGAGGTGGCCCCAATCTGTACTCGAATCGATCGCTAACTAACTTGCTTAAACAGAGAAATCCCTAAATCAAATGTTGCTCAGAATTGTGAACTTTAAACCACACAAAATAGCGGAAGAGTACGAAGTCAGCAGAAAATTTCATCGATCAGAAACGATTCTATTTTACACAGTTATATTCATACGCATGATCCATCGAACTTCCAGAATGTATAAAGGAGATGAATAAAACACACTGATCTAAGGTTCAGATTCGAAACAAACAAAATGAGTGATGATTTGGATGATTGAGAAGGTAAAATGAAATTGCGGAGAGAGAGCAGTAGAAATTACACAAGAAATCGGAACCGTCGAGGCCCTTGGCGCCGACGAGAAGAACGTCTAGCTTTCCTTGATGCATCGTTGACGAAGAAGAAAAGAGAGAGAAAGATGAGACGATCAGAAACTTTGGATTCAAATGTATGTTCTTTTCCCTTTCCTTTTTTAATTTTATATTTATTATTCAACAACTCATCCCTCTCAAAAATGGATCCAAATACACGCACTTAGGATTTCTTACCATTTTCAAAACCAGAATATCATGCACTAGTATTCAAATTATAATTATTTCAATTTCTTATAATTTAAGATATTGTTTTGGCTTATCCGATTAGATTAGTCAATACCGCTCTACGTTCGGATAATTTGTGGTCCCTTTGAAGAGTTGGTTTTTGGTTGGGTGGGTGGAAAGCATGCTTGTATTGATTTGACAGGAGTCTCTCCTTTGGTTGGTTTGGATAACGGGCTTTTTGTGGTGGGTAAGACGGCTCTCAACGCGGCCTCTTTGAAGGTGGCTAAGCATGAAAAGACTTGCCTTGAAAACCAACATGTGCTTCTTCCGTTCGCTTTTGATACGTTTGATTTTCTTGCGTCTGATGCCGTCGAGATTCTCAAGAGGGTGCAACGGGTCTCGCATGGTAATTTTGTGTCTCCTAAGTCTTCAAATGTAGTGTTTAGGAGGATCGGATTTGCTATTCAGAAAGGGTTGGAGGCACAACTTGTTGCCCGCCTAACTCCTAACTCGATGTAATAATTTTAAAATTTAATTATTAAATAAAATGTTGTCATTTGAAGAGATCTTTTGATATCAATTTCTCTATACTCGATATTTCATTTTCTTCTTTTTTCTTCTTCTTGATATAAAGTTAAATAATCAAGGAGGGTCGACGTCTACAAGTTGACATTCCCAAAACATCATTTCGGAGGAGGCCTTTAACATACCGCGGAAGGTCTCCGTCATCTAGATCCGTGCTATTACCAAGATATGCAAATCTATCTGCAACGATGTTGATTTCTCCAAAAAACATGTTGAGCTCTTACTTGTATACAACTTGAAATTAAAATGTAGATGTCAGAAACTATCATGTCTGTTTCCCATGATGGTTTGAAATCTGATTGATTGAGTAGATTAGGACAAGATTATCCCTTTCAATTTTAATGGTGTTAAAGCTTAAAATTATGGCCTTTTGGAGGTCTTCTCTTAAAGCATAAGTGATTCGGGGATAAGCCGTAAAGTAGTCTAAATCTTTCGACAGCCAACAACGAAAGAAGGGAACCCGATTCTTGAAGGAAACCGGGTGGTGAGGGGGTATAAATGGCGGTGACGAAGGGAAAATAAATGGGGAATGATCCGATGATTGTGATGAATAGGTATATGGATAGATCAAGGTTGATCCCTATGAAACAAGTTAGAACACCCAAGGGAAAATAAGACCCTAGAACACAACTAAAAATGATCGTAGAACTCTTCCGCTTCAATCTTACACAAGAGGTAACACGATGGTACCTAAAGCACAAGAAGGAGGCATATGAGTGATTGAGAACACAAACTTGTCAATTCAAGGAGACACAACACAAAACAATTCAAGCTATAAGGTCGAACGAGCCTTCACTCGCTCACTCTTCACAATGGAAGAATACAACACACAAGGTGCATAAGAAATTTGGGTTTATTCAAGGTTACATGAATGACGTTCGATCCCCCTTTTTTAATGTGAGTTTGGGGGCTGGAAAATCATATTATAACCCTCTCTAATTGAGCCTAAAATGACCTAAAAAAAAGTAATAGAAAGATAGACTTAAAACTAGCTCAATAAGCACAATTATAAAAACATAACTTAATAGTCATTAAAATAGTTCATGTGTGAAATTAAAATAGTTCATGGGTAGAGTATACAGCCATGAAGCACATCCATCTTCTTCCATAAGTGTCCAAATGTGTCGAGTTTACCGGATTGATTTGACTCAAGTCTTGGGCACTTATACACTCGATGCCTTTACTCTCTCAGAAGTGATCTTCATTTTTGTTTTATCTTGTGTAAGCTTTAGTCTTCTTTTCTCCTCAGAGTGATCTTCAGTCCTCTACTCATATCTTCCATGATCATGGTCTCAAATCGAGCTAGGTACAAAGATGCTCCCGCATCAAACAACCCTTCTTGAAAAGGATTTGTTAGTACTCAAATTAGCGTCTTTTTCCATTATCATTATATTCCATTCCATACCTCTTTTGAGCTATATAACATACCTTATTGGTATATTTCCTTCCTATTAATGTTTTGGAAATCTACTAGTTGATTTATGTAATTGCAGGCATTCCAAATATTTACAGAGCACAAATGATACACATATATCGGAATGGCCGCATATACACTGTGGATCTCCTTGTGGTCAAAGAAGTTAAGGTCAAGACAGAAATTACTGATATCCGAGAGTTAAGATGAAGAACACCTCAGGAAATATGCATGTCGATCGACTAGCATCACCTTGGTCACCTCTTGTTCATCCTTCACATGCCCCACACATGACCACTTGCCAAAGAGCAAAGAAATGAAGACAACTCGAGCATTACGTACAAAGACGGTCGATTTACTCCAAGATGTTGACTAATATAGACTTTCATGAGTGCTTCGATTTACCTTTGAAAGTAGTACTCATGGGTTTTTTTTTAGTTCTAACCAAAACAACGGAAATTTCAGTTTTACTGAAGTGTCGCAATGTTGACAAGATGTTGATTTTATTGGTCATGCCCATAAGGTCATTCGGCCTTGACCCACTTTGATGCTCTTGGACGGCTATCCCTCTTCTTTTATTCTCTTTTATTTGGGTTGGATTTCTAGCCCGTCCACTTGGACATTTTTATCTTTTACTTTGATCTCATTTTATTAGAAGATACGATTTGGTTTCTAAATTTGATCTTATCTTATTAGAAGATAAGATCTTAGAGATCTAAGGTTTCAAGGCTATCACCTTAGCCTATAGATAAGGCTTTTCAGCAATTAGGTTAGATATCTCCTTTTCCATGCATTTACGAAGTCTCTCTACTTCTCCCTCTAGAAGTCGGACGACGGCCCCTAGGTCGAACATCAAATCCCTTGTCGGACGACGAGCTCTCCCTTCGCTCATTAATAAAGTATGTTTTCTTGTTCTGAGGTGTGTTTGTCAGCAATCTCTCTTTGTTCTAGGGTCTAGTGAGCCCGACATGCATTGATATATGATATTGAATTGATTATATGCCTATGAGTTCTGGTATATGTAATATTTGATATATTATACGTTTAATAAAGGGTGGCTTGACTTTAGGTGACAATATAGTCCTCACAACTCCATGCTTCATTTGTGTAAAAAATCGGCAACACCTTGGGTATGTGACCATCGAGGGCCTTCTTTAGTGTTTTCCGTAGCTCAATTAGCTTCATGCATGCTTCCTTGGTTGATTTTTCTCCTTTCTTTGCTCATGTGATGGTAATGAGATGATGCTTGGTACTTGGATTGCTCGAATGACTTTGATATCTTTATTTAAGCTCCGTTTTTAGCCAAAATACCTAAAAAGATACAAAAACACACAAAGACAACATATATTCCCAAACATAGCATGAAAACATGCTATTAACAACCAACAAATTGTGTTGTAAACAACCCGTTGTTAGATCAAGATATTTAATGATCGAGAGGGATTAATCAAAGACAACATATATGATGCGTCCTTGGAATCGTTGAAGAACGAACGCCGGATCTAGACCAAGCTAGAGCTTCAACTACTCCTTGTTGATGTGCAAAAGTAATTGAGATAGAACTTTGGTAAGGCGGAAGCGAGGGTTTGATTCGATCTAGAGAGATCGAGCAAAACGTAGTAGTGGATTGGAGGGTTGATTGTTTAGAAGAATCTTTGAATCTGAGTTCTTGGATCTAAGACTTGATCCAAGAAAGAACTTTGAGGGGATTGAAGAGGAAGTGATGCCCAAATCAAGATAGAGGTTTTTCCTTCAAATAACTTGATTAAAATTAGACATGCTTTACAAGTGAGGCCAAGCATCCCTTATATAGTGGATGAGGGTCAAACCATTAGTCGGAAATTAAATGACGGAATTAAAGGCGGGAAATAAAGTCGGGGCTAACTCTAGAATTGAAAGGTCTAGACTATCAATGTCGGAAAGTAACTCCCGGAATTAAGTTCCGGAGTTAAGGTTCTGAAAATTAAAGTCTATTATTTAAAATGCAAAATATAATAAAATATATTAATATTCGCTAGCTTAATGACGTGGCGCCGGAAAGGCGAGACAAGCCGCTAGCGGTCCAAGTGTGGATGGAGCCGGAAGTCTATGCCATTGTCGAGTGGAGGCATGACATGCCACTAACGGGTCCGAATGATGTGATGGTGCGTCGGATGATTGAGTCGGCAGCTTGGGCGATGGCTTTGGCTCGGGATCGAGTGAGCGGTCCATCGGAGCGAACCCGCAAAGCATCGTCCTCCTCATTTCATGGTTGTCAAGGGCGCATCAATATATTCTCAATATACTTTGCGATCCCATCTTTGGACGGTTTGGTGGAGCAATAGGATATAAATTGCACATCCAAAATTTATTATATGTGTTATATTAGGTTCATTTCCAAACACTAATTGTAGTGGGGGATTGTTCATGGTTTACACTCGGTCTTAATTGGACCAAGGTTGTTTCATGCAATATTTCATGTCCCCAAGAAGGTGGTGGTAATTTTGATTTCATCAATAATGGTATAATGATTAACTGTGATCGTTTTATTAACGATTCAACAACACCGTTTTGTGTGTGGCCATGATCTACTAAATGCTCCTCATCAATCCCAATGGACGTGCAAAAGTCATTAAATGTTTGGGATTGAATTCTCTTGCATTGTCAAGCCAAAATTTCTTTTTCCTATAATACAAAAATTGAGTTGTCAATCGGATTATTTAAGCAAGGAGTTTAACAAACTTTTGTTTTTTAGTCGATAATAGACTTACATGGGATCATCTTGTAGATGCATCAATCAACTAACACCATAAAGTATCAAAATGGTCCACACGGTGGAGTAATTGGTCCATATATATCTTCTTGTACAATTTCTAAAAATTGTAGAAGTCTCGCTTGTAACCTTGCTTTTGGTAGGTCGAATATAAGCTTTCCAAGCAAGCCGTACAAATAAGATGACTTGTCGGTTAAAGAATATTCATGTTATTTAGTTGGTGTCTAAGTGAACCATTTATAATTTTTTCCATCATTATTGTTCCTAGGTGACCCAATCGGTCATGCCAAAGTGTAAATTCAACTCGATCGGTCATTTGACCTATTGTTTTGTTAGATATTACATTAGCCTCAACCAAATAAATATATGTCTAATCTAATCCGGAGGCTTCTCTTGACATTTTTTCAAGTATTTGTTTTTACACCACATTCATGTGTTGTGATGCACAAATATTCTGTCTCATTTTCATTCGCGGTTTCCATATGAAACCCATTTGACGCACATCCTTGAAGCTCAAAAAATTTCTTTGAGACTTACTCGAGTATAATGTGTCGATTTATTACTTTTTTGTTCCTTTTGGGAGTAGAACAAGGGCTCTTTCTGAGCGTTTGATGAGTCTAGCCACACCGGATATTGTATTTATATTGCCTTTAAAGGCTTTCAATTGTGTGAAATAATTTGTGTTCCTCATAATGGTATGTGTGGTGGCACTATCTACAAGACACTGTTCCTTTTCATCGAGTCTTCCCTTAGAAGTCATGTCTTCATAAAAAGAAGGAAATTAAAAGACAAGCCATATATTAATCATAAAAGCTTCATGTATTACATTTAGGATAACCATATATTACAAAATCCTACAAGATCTTAGGAAGGAAATTGAAAGACATTACATCATATTATGCACTATTTTACAATAAGGATGATATCACAAGTTTTGAAACCAATGTTTAAGTCTAAGGCATACACACCATCGTTCTCAAGGTTAAGAAAGTGAGAGACATCTAGAATAGTCATGAACGAACTCCCATCACCTTCATTTTTGTGAGGTTGGTCTCATTAGTGTTTTCTTTGTTTCTCGGCTTGATAAGCATCCACCGAGTGTGGAGTTGTGCGGCATATTTTTGTCCAGTGATCAACCACACGACATTGTAACATACAATTCTTGACTTATGAGAGGATCCATTTTGACCCATTTGGACCATTTGCTTATCACTCTCCTTGTATCCACGGTTACCTCAATTATTATAACAACCATCATTATAGCTTTTTCCATGAGCATGACCACGGCCACCACAACCTCGTTTATTATAGTTCCATGATATTTTTTTACTTTTTTTTTGTTTGTAACTATTTCATTTGTTATGGGATGTCTTATCAATGACATTGACTTCTAGAATTGTTATTGATTCGATGGGTTTTAAGGTTGTGAGTTTTCATCAAGGGCTCATTGTTCTTCTCAAGCACCAAAAATACTTGCAAAAGGTCTAAATACCTATTGAAGCATTTCTCTTTGTTTGTTGTTGTAACAACACATTTGTGGCATGCGTAATGGTGAATTTTGATCGTGGAAGTTTTATCAAATGGTAACAACAACCTCCATGGCAAGGATACGGGATCGGATGTAGGGTAAGGAGAAATCTGAGTAATGTTGTATTAAATATTTGTATTAAATATGAATCAATGTATCTAACCCTATGGTTGACGTATGAATATATGTAGGGGGGAAATCTTAGGAGTCTAGGGTTACAAAATATATCCATTCCAAAGTTAAAATCGAAAAATACGATTTCCTTCTCTGCAACATTCAAAACGACTACCCTACAGTCTCCAAACGGCATAACAACGGCCATGCTGGCCGTAGACAATCCATTTCACTAAGTCATAGAGAATTGTTGGGGGTGTACTTTGAAGTTGGGCTTTGACATAATCTTTTGTTGTGATGACGTATGTCAAACGGCTACTATACGACTTCCTTGTCCCTTTCTCTTCAGCTCTAACTTCAGGGAGTGCAATTTTGGCACAATTGATGCCAATAATGCCTGACACACATAAAAATCAAGGTAGATGCCGAAATACGGAAACCGAACACTTTTCATACAAATAGAGATGTATGATAGAGCAAAAGAGGTATGAAATGCATGAATCTAAGGTCTAAAAAGTGTTACATTTGATACTCATCAATTTTATTTTCATCATTTCTTGATAGGTGATGGTATGACCGCATAGAGTCTCAATTGGGAGGTTATCTTGTGTGAATAATACTATTATACTGAAAGATGGACTTGAAGTCTTGAAACCTTAAGGTATTCCCTTCATACAAAGATTGTGGAAGAAGGATTTTTTTTTATATGTCTATAGTGTTTATTCAAGATTTTCGAAAATTCCTCAAGATCCTCCACAAATAAGTATTTAGCATTAAGACTTTCTTGGATGTGATGGCGAAGGAATACCATTGTTTTTGTCTTCTCTTGTGGAGTGACATCATTGTTATCTACAATTTGAACTTATAATCTTTGCGTTGATAATATATTATAAAATGACTATTTTGGATTCAAGATTACTTAGACTTTTCTAGGATGTGGTCAAGAGCACTTTAGAAGGAAGCTAGAAGAGACGAGGGAACAAGTTTTCTTAGATTTCTTAATTGCTCTTGGCGCATCTTGTTATTATGTAAGTGGTCCTATTTATAAGTTAAGATTGAGTGAATTTACTATTGAAAATTAAGTAGTTAAGAAGGTGAATAATTCACCTTATACAATTTACAATTCTCCCTAAAATTTCTCATGCAATAATTCACACTATATTACATGTATATGATATACGTGTACAAAACATGATGTAAAGATAAATTGTACATATCTTTTATAACAATACGAAAATAAACTAAAATACTCCCATCGATTAAAACATTTATAAAATAAACTCGTGGACTAGTTGGAGAAGGTTAGCTCTCTACAGGGCCGGATGCCAGTGACAAGCATGTTTGGAGTTGCACGCAGACCAGCCTAAGACGTGCGCCACATGAGCACTCATTTTTCCGCTCGGCTTGCTTGTGGGCGATGATGTAAGATTTTTGAAAGATCCACGGAAAGCTTTAGGTTAGGGGCGGATCTACTATAGGCTAGTCCTAATTACTGATGGGAGAAAAATAAAAGGGCAAGGTGTAGATAAAAAATGATTTATGTTCGGCTAAATAAATTTTTTTGGGCACATATTTAGTATAAACTAGTTAGGTAAGTAGGACAATTTGTTTTTATAAGCTTACTTAACTATTAGACACTAGATCCATTACTGTTTTAGGTTCACAGCTTTCAGGTTACCCCCTGATTACTTGACTATATAATACACAATTATCACATCACTCATTATCATTTTGGTTTTAGACCTCGTCATGTGCACATCTTGCAAATCGCTTGCATCTTTTTTCAACTACTCTTCATATTTATCCAAGAACCAACTAATGACTAGTGAAGATAATAAGTTGGGTGAAGAGTAGATGAATTACATGTATCAAAAATGACATGTTAGGTGACGGATGAAAGAATCACCCCCACCAAAATGAAATATGCACAACAAAGTTTAGTGCACAAAACAATAGTAGTTCATACCGTTTTGATTATGTTACTAAGTTGTTCGGTACACAGCGATGAATTTACTAGCTCTCCATACTGACACTTACTTTGAGTGTGCGTGTTTTTTGAACCTAACACAGAAGTCTCAGTGCACGTCAAGTTGATATTAGTAAATCAGACACTGTCAAAACAACATGATTCGTCTGTTACATCATATACAAATATCCGATTCTTGAAATGATATAGAACATGGTACTAACTTTCCAAAGCAAACAGTTAGGTGTTCTTACAATGGAAGTAGAAGCTCAAGCAGCGAAGAAATGGACAGCGTTGACAGCAAGTGCTTCAGTATGTAATAAGCTGGTATATGAAATAACAAAGCGAGTAATGCCTGTGAGAAAGAAGCGCCACACTATAGTACTATACCTCTTCATATTCGTTATGTTCACTGTTCTTAAGCATACAACGTTTGCACAGAGGACAAGTAGAATTGATGTGTAACCATTTATCTATGCACGCACTGTGAAAATGGTGACGACATGGAAGTTCACGCAGCTCAGATCCATCCTCGTAGGTACAGAGACATATCGCACACTCCTACGAATATCACAACATAGAGAAACGATAAGCAGATGAGGACAATGCATACAGAAATGGGTGTTACCTTTTCAACCCCTTAATCATATACATCTAGATTGCCATGAAAATAAAATATGTAAGAGATATGTGTTATCCTCTACTTTGCAACGAACAATTTTTTTATATTTGTGAGGTAACTTCACATTTAAGGCATTTTGGCTTCGAAAGAAATTGATAACATGAAAACAGAAAAAGATGAAAGAAGTGACTAATTTCAAAAGATTTAGCAAAGGATCAAGATAAACCCCTTCTCTTTTCCTTCCTCTGCTTTCTCCTTTTAACTGTTTTCATCATTCCAGTCATATATGCTTCACCATGATGCAGTTAGTGCACTAGATGAACCATCATGTCAACCAGCCAACTTCCTCTATTCTCTAAGACTGAGTACATCTTATTCCGTCTATAATCTTATTACTTCACCCTACATATATACAAGTTTGCGTATTCACTCCGTCTATGGTTTTCCTACATCCCACATTTTGTCTATAACCTAGTTTATTGGTTGATTAATGGAAGAGAATCAAGAGATGAGTCCCAAATAACTAAAATAAACTTTAAAAAAAAGAATCTTGGAAAAGAAAGAATGAGAAAAAAAAAACCCAATTGGTTAATTCGTGAAAGAGGTAGGTCCCATTTAACTGACTTTATCAAACTTCCGTTTAAATTTGAGAGAGTGCAAAACAAATTTAGCTTTTTAGACGGACAAAATACAAGGATGTAGGTTGTTTTTGTGTTAGAGTGTAAAAGGTATCATTTTTCCACTAGGGATGTAATCAGTCCAATGTAAGCATAGCTGAGAATTTTTTAACCATTGGGAGTTTTGTAAAGGATATATATAGAATTTGTGAAAAAATTTGGAATCAAGTTAACCTTACCGGCATTTAAGAAATATTACACCAGTGTACAAGTTTCAAAGTTTAAATTTTCTTGTCATCAAAATATATTTGTTCAGAGTACAATGAAACCATTTAGGGTCCGTTTGATTTGTTAATAAGAACGAGGATACATTGTTACTGGACTGGTACATCAAAAGAAGTTTAGTCTTCAGAATGGAATGTAGATGTCTTTCTATAACAATAAGGAGGATAACCATTTTCAATTTTATTTTCCTTCTCCTTAATCATCACCGTCTTGTTTCCATTTCTAGACCTCAGCCAAAAAAGCCCTTACAATTTCTGTATTTTCAAGTTTGTCTTGGAGTGCAGTGCAGAACAAGACACTCCAAGACAAACTAAAGAGGAAGAACAGTTCAAGATATTCAAGTAACATGATGTTCTTTTCTCCCTGCTTTGTTAATAAGATTAATATAAATATGTTCTTGAAACTAACATGATGTTCTTTTCTCCCTGCTTTGTTAATAAGATTAATATAAATATGTTCTTGAAACTCCTGGCACCAGAAATAAAAACAGAATACTTACAGCATCCTCTAGGGAAAGAACATGCTCCACTGGGGTTTCACTGTCACACTCGGTCATTACTCCCGCAAACGATTCCTGAATCTCTCCATTTACTTTTTCAAACTCACCAAGTCTTCTGAATATAAACCTTGGTAGCCGCTCAATATCTTCTTTAGTTGCCCCTTCCTGATAGCAGGAGCACATAATCACACAGAATTTTATAGATCATAAGTTTATTTTATTTATTTGAATGTGGATCAGTGAAAAAGAAATCCTACTAAGTTACCTGATCAGCCATAGCATATAGAATTGCAATAATGCAGGGAAGGCAGCAACAGACAGCTATACCAATCAGGCAAGCAACAACAACACAAATGACAACAAAGAAAACATCGAAAGCCAAAAATGCAATACATAGCCTGTGAAGATAAGAATGTATCAGCTGAGAAGATCGGTTGTATATATTGAAGCAATAACTAGTATAAATGACTGCTAGGGGACATACCAGTAAAGGAATGGAGCATCTTCCGCTAAACTTGATCCTCCAGAGGATACCCAGTAAAATCCAATGATCCACCAGATAAATGAGAACATAGTATTTGCAGACTCCAGGTGCTTAGCAATGCTGAAATGTATAGTAGAACATTTAAATGAAAACTTATGATAACTCGTGAAAAATCCGTTGTGAAAGATAAACCTTGCTAGGGAAAAAAAAAAAGGAAAACAGATGTCAATCAAGTAATCCTACTGAGCAACGCAGGTTCAAAGGCTTCACTGAATCATCTAAGTAATGGAGAAAAAAAAAGGATGTGAGTTCAGTGATCTTCGAAAAACTATCCTCCCTTCCCTTCCGAACATACGACACCTCAAATTCTCAAACTTCCATCAGTACTCAGTCCCACATTACTTGAAAATGCTACCAGTCTGACTCCGATTAGGCAGTTAATCTTCAAGTGAACATGAACACAAACACTCACAATGATCAGAATATTCTTCTTCACAAATTAATGTCCCGAAAATTCCTGCCTCTCCTGAATTAACCAGTGAATCAACTGTTTTTCTCTTGATTCTTCAATCCTCACCAAGACACAAAACTGCATCCAGCAAACTAAATTTCCAAATACCTTCCAAACTCGCAACAAAACCTAACCTATCATCTTATATCACAATTTTTATCTTTAATAAACAATTATGTTTAACAATTCAATAGCAATAACAAACTCCATAAATTCCCCGTCCTGACCTAATCAAATAAACTAAAAACAGAAAGAGATTGCTGTTACCTAATATTATCCTCATCGTCGGCTTGATCAGGAGCAACAAAATCCACTAACCTCGCCTCCTCGCTTCCAGAGGACGAACTTGAACTCCTCGAAGCAGCGGAGGTGCTCGTATTCGAAGCCGAACCTAGACCGTTGACGAGTCGGAGCTCCTGCCTCCTCTTGTACTCAACGAAGACACAGATAATATGGAGAACGCACTGAACCCCGTAGCCGACTATCCACAACCTTAAAGGAACCGACGTCGTTTCGTTCCTGCTGAGAACCAATACAACGAGAGCCACGAGCACGAAAAAGGTGTTCCACACGAGATCAAGGATTACGATCGGTCTAGAATACGCCCAATCGCTATGTCGCTCCTCGATTTGCGCCGCTGCCGCCTCCCGTACCCTGACCGACGACTCTCGCATAACTCTCCGGCTTCCCGCTCGCCGGATAAACCGGGCGGCGGTGCGGATGGAGGGGCCACGACTGGTTCCACCATTTTGGCTCGACCAACGGCTTCTGGGGGTGCCCGAGGCGGGAAGAAGCGGCGTTGAATCGACGGATTCGGCGGCGGTGGAGGAAGATTGAGGATGGGACATGGATGATAAAATGACGGGGAAGGGATTCCTATGTTGGATATTTTAACGGATTTGAAGGGATTAATTCAGTTGGTTTGAGAAGCCATGGATGGTAAACAGAGATTGCAGAGTTGAATACGGGGAGAAATTGGAGGGATTGGAGTGGTGCGGAGATTGTCGTTAGAAGAATTTCATTCTTTTCTAATAGAGCTTGTTTTTCTCAACGCCTGTAAACTGAAAAGTGTCCACTATATCCCAATTCTCTTATTTAAAATTATTAAAAACTGTGACACGTTGAATATTGAGTAAACAAATCATTAATAATTTTAACAGAAAAAATAGTGTATTATCCGTGTATTGCACGGGATTCGATAAATTTATCTTTTTATATATATCATTGAGTTTTGTATGCATAAAATATTATATTGTCTTAACATAAAATAGTTAGGTATTATTTTATAATAATTATATATACATTTGAATATATATATATATATATATATGAAATAATATTGTAACCAAATTAAATAGTGTATATGGAAAATTTATTTTGTAATATGATTATTAATTTCTAAGTTATATTTCGGGTCTATATACATATAGTAATATTTGGAAATCAACTAAGTTATTATTTAGATTAACTTTATTAGTTATATAATTGGTCCAATTCGTTGACTCAATTCTAACACAACAAAATAATAAAATATTAAAGTAAATAATACTCATTTAGTAACCCATCTTGATGAAATAGTGTGAGTATAAGAGTATAAAATAATTTATTTATAAACAAAAAAAATATTTGTTAAACATTCAGATATTGTTTCAATTAATTAGGTAAGTATAATTTATGGATAAGAAATTTAAAATTTAAAATTTAAAATTGTCGTTATACTTTTCTTGAAGTAAAAAAGAAATCAAATGCAAATAATTTTATGCAATTGGTTGACTCAATTTTTTTTTATCAAAATCAAATATATAAGATTCTAAAATTTAAGATCTGCATACCGATAATCTAGTTGTTCAAAATCTTTATTGTCAGTTATCATTAATTTTTTTTTAATAATAAACAAAATATATAAGATAAAAAAAACTTAATTAAAATTTTTGGAGGCAGGTTAAATGATAAAATGACACGTGGCAGTTAGTAATTTTATGCGTGACATGTGGCAAAGAGTGCTACTCCTATAATATGTGTATATAAGATACGGTGATTTTATTTTTTAAATTACTTAAATTTAAAACAAATATAGTTTAATTAATTTTGTTTTACTCTCATTGACAGGATTTTTTTTTTTGGAATTTTACTTTACTCTGATTTTCATTTGGACGGTTAATAAAATCTAATCGAATAAATATTAAAGATAATGTCTATTTTTATTTAGATTTTAGTTTATAGCTATATTTATATTTGGAAAAAAAATACCTAATTGTATTTGTTAATTATGCCTTTGACCTTACTTTATATTTGCCCATCTTTTGTTCAATTAGTTCTTAGAAACAATTGTGTTACAATGTTCAATTCATTTTCTGTTATTGATGCCAAGTTTATATAATAGTGTTTATGTGTGTGCGGTAATCAATATGGCGAAAGGAATCACACATCCTAGATGAGTTGGGAGGACGATAATCCTCGGTCGAGATTGTTCGATGACTTTAAATCAATAAGTTTTGTTCCACATTCAAGACTATTTATGCTCGAGGTTTGAAAGAATAAGACAAACCAATCAACCTTGTCGAAAATGGTGAGCTTGCCAATATTGAAATAACATTGTCTCGCGCCGGAGAATCTATTATTGTAATGTTGTGTTATAATATCATAAGTTAGGATTTTAGAGGATGAGAAACAACAATGTGTGAGTTAGAATAGCAAAGCGTGCGCGGTTTGGCTTCCGGTGAATTTGATATTCAACTTCAGGGTATAGTTGGGTTAATCTCATCCTTTCATTTTAATTAAGGGTCCGGATTATTTTAAAATTTAAACATAATCAATTGTATATTTCTCTTTATTTGTATCTGACATTAAAAGATTTTATTTTCAATATCCCTCAACCCAACCACTTTTGTCAGTACTTTTCTCGACTTTTCAATTCACCCCTCTCTCGACTTTTCAATTCACACTTCCTTGCAAGCTCAAACGTCTCAAATCGACTGATTTCCATTGCTAATTTTAATTAAGTGGATAGTCTCTGACATGTAACCTCAATCCACCATTTTAACCATTATCGATCTTCAACTTGGTATGTTTTTTGATAAACTTCAAACTTAAATTCCTAACAGTCTAGGTACGGTACTTTTTTGTTTCTCGTTTATGTATTTCTTATTTCATATCCTATTTAACTTCTTAGCAATATATGAATTACGTTTGTTTTTAAAGTACAGTGCTATCGATCGACTTTTATGGATGCATCAATGGATTGGATCCCTTGAGTGGGAATGGAGTTTGATTCGGAAGATGATGTTTGGAAGTTTTGACTAGAATATGGGGGAAGGATGGACTTTAATGTGCGCAAACAATATGGGAACAAGAACAAGGAGGGAATACTCACTTCAAGGAGGGACATCGTGACAGTGGTAATGAAGTCACCCTAGACAAGCGTTTCCGAGCTAAAACAAGAACGGGTTGCAAAGCTCGCATCGTTTTCTTTTTGATCAAAGAAACCGGAAAATATCAAGTACAAGATTTTGTGTTTGAGCACAATCACCCCCTTCATTTACCAAAGACTAGCCACTTATTGTCATTGCAAAGAAAAATATCCGAAGCTCAAGCGGTTGAAATTGACTTAGCTGACAACTCGGGAATCAAGCCCAAAGCAGCACATGAATTTATAGGATCGCATGTTGGTGGATCAGCTAACCTTGGTTATACGCACATTGAACACAAAATTATCTACAAAGAAAGCAGCAACGAAACTTGATGTACGGGGAAGTTGGAAGTCTATTGAGGTACTTTCATATGCAAACTATAGAAAATCCGTCATTTCAATACTCAATTCAATTAGATAGTGAAGAGCAGATTACAAACATCTTTTGGGCGGACGCAAAAATGCTTATAGATTATTCTTTATTTGGTGAAGTGGTTGTTTTTGATACTACATTTGGTACAAATAAGGAGCATAGACCGCTTGGCGTATTCGTTGGCTTTAACCATTTTAGATAAGTTGTTGTCTTTGGTGCTGCACTTTTATACGATGAAACTACCGAATCTTTTAAGTGGTTGTTTGAAACATTTTTAGCAACCCATGATAACAAACACCCAAAGACTATCTTTACGGATCAAGATGTCCCCATGGGAAAGGCTATAGATCAGGTTATGACAGAGACATGGCATGGATTGTGTACATGGCACATAATGCAAAATGCAACCAAACATCTCATACATGATAGGTCTAACATTCTTCATGATTTTAAGGTCTGTATGTATGATTATGATAAAGAGGTTGATTTTGAAGAAGCTTTTGATGCATTGCGTGGGAAAGTAACAAAAGGTTCTTGGTTAGATAGCATATATAGCTTGAAGAAGAAGTGGGCACAATGTTATATGATGAAGGTTTTTCCTTTGGGGATGCGGAGTACACAATTGTTTGAGAGTTTGAACCGAGATTTGAAAGACTACCTACAAAGCAACATGGATATAATGCGTTTTTTCAATCACTTTGAGCGGGTTGTTAGGGAAAAGCGTCAGAATGAGATAAAATTTGAGTTTGAATCTCGAAATTTTTTTGCCTAGAATGAAGATGAAAAGGACACCCTTACTTAGACAAGTTGATCAATTGTACACTCCAAAAGTTTTTGAAACTTTTCAAGACGAATATGATTGGTCAACGACTACCTATATCAAGTAAGATGTTGAAGGTCAGCCGAGCAATGAATATATAGTTGCATTATTTAATTATGATGATAGCAAAGTTGATGATGTAGAGTTTAGAGTTTTTGGGGATCCTTCCACTCAAACAGTTTCTTGTAGTTGCAACATGTTTGATAGAGTGGGATTATTACGTGCTCATGCTTTAAAGGTTCTTGATGCTATGAACATTAAATTGGTTCCCGAGAAATATATTTTAAAACGGTGGACAAAGAAAGCACGAAGCGAAACTTTAACAAATAACAGTGGCAAAACTATTGTTGATGACCCTCATTTGGACGCTACACGAAGATATAGAGTTTTGTGTCGCCAATTTGTAAATATAGCTTCACGTGCTACCAATTTTGAAAAATCATCATTATTTTTGGGTAATAAATTAAAGGTTGTTATTCATGAAGTTGAGGAAATGTTGTCAAGCATGCAACTCGAAGGCCACAACCCTGCTTTGTCAATTCCCAATCTTAATGTAAGTGTTCCACAAGAAAGTGCAGTCATATCTCAGAATGTTGTCTTGAAGAAAAAAAATGGAAGAAAAAGAGGAAAACGACATATAAGTTTTATTGAAAAGTTACATAGAAAGAAGAAGAAGAAGAATGCAATGATTGCTTCAACAGACCAATCAGGTCCTCCAGGAAATTAAAAAAAAAAAAAGAAGAGAAACTCTCAGCAGAACTTTCCAGAGGTATGATTTTAGAAAATTTTTAATTGAGTGAAAAAAAATGTATGATTTTTTTTTACAGGATATGAATTTTGGAGTTGACAATTCATAATTCTCAAATTTCTCATAATTTGCCCGCCTTTTAACAACATATGTATACTCGTTACTAATATATTTCATAATTTTCATTATAGTTCAGCTAATTTGCTTTTCAGAGGGAAATTCAGTTTGTGAAATGTATTGTATTGTTGTATGTGACAGTTCCAAGAAGGTTATTTAGATACTGATGTTGGGCAAACTTAGCTTATTGCTCCCGGTTGTCATTGATGATATAACTCCAGGTATTGTTTGAATGATTTTATGCTTACCTAATGGTATTTTGTTTTTCTCATATAGCTTCGCAAACAACTGATTTATTTTCTTTTCAGTTTGTTTAGATTTTTCTCATATAACTAACGTGGTGCGTTTAGAATCGAGTATTAAGGTCAATTCCTCATATATTACTAAATTGTCATCATCTAAAATTATTTAAATGATTACAAAATTGTTCAACATATCTTTTGATTCCCGTTACTAATTTCAAAATATAACGTTTTTTTACATATTAATTTATTTAAATAAATAAGATCTCTTAAATGAAGTCATTCTCTAATATTTATTAAATTTAATCCCTATTATATATGTTGAATGAGAATTTTCCCCTAAAATTAGTCAAATATTATATACATTTTCAAATTGGTTCACCCTATAATATTACGCATTCATTAAGATTATCTATTTTTAAAATAATTTTACATTTCGAATAGTAGTTCCAGATACAAATTATTTTGTTAACCAATTCGAATAATTACGGATGTATACCTATAGTTTTAGTTAATTTTTATGTTAAAAAATCTTGGTGTATAAAACTCAATATATAAATAAAATCGATCGGTATTTACTAAATTAATTTGGAATGATGTATTAGTATAATAAAACTAATTATTTACTAAATCGACTATCAATATTTGCGTACTTCAAAAGATTGTTAACCAATCCTTTTGTAATAGCAAATCCGATCCTCCTAAACGCTACATATGAAGATCTAGGCGATACAATATTACCTTGCAAGACCCATTGCACCCTCTTGAGAATCTCGGCGGAATCGAGCGCAAGCAAATCAAACGTATCAAAAGCGAACAGAAGAAACATATGTTGGTTTTCGATGCAAACTCTTTCATGCTTAGCCACCTTTGTAGCGGCTTCATTGAGGGCCGCCTTACCCACCACAAAAGGCTCGTTACCAAACAAATCAGAGAAGAGACTCCCGTCAAATCAATACAAGTTTGTCTGCCACCTACCCATCTAAACACTAGCACATCCGTTGGCCTCGACGTAGACCTTCCTTCCCGCGGGTCAGTCAAGAAGGACACGGGCGCCTTCTTCTTGATCGAAATCTCTCCTATCTTAAACACCTCACATAAAACATCACGAACCAGATCATGACTATATTTGAAGCCATGTAGTTCTTTACAATGAATTGAATGCTGCCCAAAAGCATCCAAAACCCTCCGATAATTAGGCATAGGACAAATCGCATCAGACGGAAACAAAGAAATCATAAGGCAATACTTGAGGATCGTGCGGTACTCAACAAGAGACATACATAGTGCAAGTCCATCAATAGGTATGGCAAGAAGGTAATCTTGACTATGTGTTGACTATAAACACTTAAACTACTTTCTGTGTAAGGGTCAAATCAAAAGTTGCTTCCATCGCCTGCATTATCTTACCGAAAAGAGCACTCGCCAAAGCATGTTGGGCTTTAGGGGACGGTGTTCTTGACGGTAAAACCTTTCCACAACTTTGTCACCTTCGGGCAGTCACAAAAGACGTGCAACTGAGTCTCCGAGCTCCCACATATATTATACCAATATTCCACCCTAACTTTCCGAGCGCATAAAATCTCCTTACATGGGATGACATTCTTACAAGCACGTCATGCTAGATTTAGAACATTTTGGATCATTTTAACCTTCCAAAACAATTTCCACCTCAAACTGCAATTCCCTTTGAACGTTGAACATTCTTGTCCACTCCCCTCCTTTGTGCAACTAAGAGTCAAGTGGTAGGATGAATGAACTGAGAAATTACCACTATTAAAATAGAACCAGAAAAAGTCATCTTGATTTCCCATCTAATTAACGGTATCTTCGGTACCTCGTCACCATCAATATCCGCCACATGGGATTGAACTTCAACTTCATTCCAAACACCACAATCATAACAATAAGGTTGATGACCCGTAGGTCCAATGCTGCATTAGGGGGCTTCATAATCAACATGAAAGTAATGGGCCGTGTGATCCATGAATCAGTTCAAACTTAAATCAAGGAATCATTCATGATGCTCTAAAAAATTCCCTTCTACATCACCTCTCCCCCTTTCATGATGCTCCTTCATGTGAAACAGGCCTAAACCCTACCGATGCGTGCAAAAAGGTCCCATTCGGATCATATTTAACTTTGAGAAGGCGTACAACGAGGGAATCTAGTTCCATTATAAGCCTCCAACCTTTTTAACTAGCATAGCAAGGTTGAAAACTCTTATATCACATAAACCAAGTCCACCGGTCTCCTTAGATTGACATACTTCTTCCACCCAATTCATTGAACATCCCTCTTCTCGTTAGTTGACCCCCACCAAAGCTTGCTCATCGATCATCCTCTCAATATTAGATCATATACCATTAGGCATCTCAAAACAAGATATAGTATATGAGAGAATAGTCTAAACCACAACTTTTAATAAGACTTCATTTCCCTCTCTGCTCAACATAGACTATTTCTATCCCTTAAGCTTCTTTCAAACACACTCCCTAACATTGGCAAAAATCACATTTTTTGATCTCCCAACCATTGTAGGGAGACCAAGGTATTTCTCATGCATGATAACCTCCTTGATACCCAACACCATATGAATAATACTTCTCAACTTAGTGCAAACATTGTTGCTAAAGGATACCTCAGATTTTTCTAGGTTAACTTGTTGTCCCGACGCTTCTCCATAGGCCTGGAGGATATTGACAATTTCATTCCTCTATTGACATGATTGATGCCTTAGCAAAAATCACACTATCATCTACAGAAAAGAAAAATAGAGATATCGGGAGCTGACGGTGCAATTCTAATCACCAGTAAGAGACTCTCCGACTCATTCCGACTAATAAGATTTGATAATCCCTTAGCACAAATAAGAAACATTGAAAGGGAAAGCGGGTAATTAACCTTGATGCAAACCCCTAGAAAGGAAAATTTTTGACGTTTGGCTCCCTTTAAAGAGCACAGAGAAGGTAACCGAAGTCACACACCGCATTATCAATTCAATCCACCTCACATCAAAGCCCATCAAATGCATACATTGCTCAAGATGTTTCCACTCCACTCTATCATAAGTCTTGGTCATATCCAACTAAAGGGTTATACAACCTTGTTTCCCTTCCCTCAACTTCATATAGTAAAAGATCTCAAAATTTATTAGCACGTTATCCGTCATCAGGCACCTAGGTACAAAAGCACTTTGATTAAGGAAGACTAACTTTCCTAAGCAACTCTTTAAACAATTAGCAAGCATTATAGTATATATTTTATAAATGACATTACAAAGACTAATTGGTATCAAATCACGCATACAACAAGGATTTAGTCTTAGGGATAGGGGAGATAATAGTATGATTAAGAGAAGAGGGAACATAGCACCTTCAAATAACTCGATGGTAAACCTTGTAATATGAGCACCCAAGGTCGAGTGTTATTGAAAGAAAAGAGCTGGAAAACAATTAGCTCGGGGGACTTCGTACGATACATATCAAAGAGAGCAATTTTCAACTCATCCTAAATGCAGTTACGAAGAAGATCGGCATTATCATCCAAGCTCAATCGGTTAACAGAAGTCAGATCCGGCACAACTTCATTATCCAACCCCGACATGAAGATTTTCTCGAAATAATCAACAACCACTTTTGTTTCGCCATCCACCGATCTTCACGTTACACCATCATCGTCAACAAGTTTGGTTAATCTATTACATCGTTTCTGCCCAGAGGCCTTTTGGTGAAAAAGCGGTATTTCGATCGCCCCATTTAAGCTCGTTGACATTCGCTCTTTGATGCCATAAGAACTCTTCTTTTAGAATACGATCCTTCTCCTTCTCCTTCTCCTTCTCCTTCAAGGCTCTTTGTTTCAACATCATCTCACTACTTAGATCGCCCATTTGGATCTTAAGCAGATCCCTTCTCACTGTCTTGAATTGCTTGCCTATGTTTTCAAAATATTTCTTGATTCATTCCTTCAAATCTAGACCATACCTTTTGACTTTTCCCTCAGTACCATTTCTCACATGCTGACTCTATGGGTTGCTCCACACATTACTCACCACAATTTAAAATTCCTCGCTCCATGTCCAAAGAGCCTCAAATTAAAAGGGTCTCATCCCTGACCGGCGCGTTTCATTTCCTTTTGAGCCATTCATGTTAAGGAGGATAGGCACATGATCCGAGAGTGACCTCGGCATGTGAATTACCTTGGTTGTTGGTAGACTTGGACATCCTCGAACCGGACTCAGGCCGGACCCTAACTAATATCTTCCCTGATATCCGTGCCGGATTTGGGTTGGGTCCGTAATTCGGGTCGTTCATCATGTCCGGACCCGAGCCACTCAGTGAGTCCCGTTTAATTTTTTGAAATTGTCATTCAAACTTAAATATATATACTCTACTAAAGCATTATACATTAATGTTGACGTAGCGCGCTGTGGGAGCAATATTTTGAAATGGAGCTCTTACAATTAACGCCAAACTTGTTGATTATTTCGAGAAAAAGAAAAATATTGACAAGAAGAAGAAAAATATTTTCAAGATTTTTCTATCCCACGTCGATTATTCAGTAAGTCTAATAGTTTGAAATTTTGAATAAATAGAGGGAGAGTTTGAATCTATATTCTCTACTAAAGCTAGTATACATTGACGCTGACATGACGTGTTGTAGGAGCAACATACATTTATTACCCTTTTGGTTAAACCCAAGTATAATTTTTATTCAAATCGGTTTAATATCCGTTTTGTGGGTAGTTGACCTAATATTTTAACATACATATACATTCAACAAAAAAGAAAAAGAAAAATACACATATAACAAATTACTATCGTATTAAAATCTAATCATATATATATAGAGAGAGAGAAAAGATCATGTAGGAACACTTCTTAGGGTAGGGAATAAGAACTAATATGATCCGTTAGATTAAAGTTTATGAACGTACATGATTTGAAGATATATATGGTAGCATATTTTAGTAAATAAAATGAGATATTCTTTTTCCTCTAATAGACTTATATATTTTTAATTAATTACTAAAAACATAAATTAAAATTAAAAAAATATATTTTAACGATTTAGTTTTCCACACATACCTAGTCAATTTCCTCTAATATATATTTAACGATCCAAATCTAGTCAATTTCTAAGATAACGATTCAAATCAACAATTTTTCATATTTTAACGACCAAATAAATATAATAACGACCCAATCAGAAAATAAAATATTTAGAATTGTTCGTTAAATTTGGTCGTTAAAATTTGTAATATGGAAAGAATGCTGGTTAAATTTGGTCGTTAAATATTTTATAAGTCGTTATTATATTTTATAGAGAAAATTTGGTCGTTAAAATATTTTTTTATATAATTAATATAGTCATCGTTAAAATTTTGTGGGTCGTTAAATTTTGGATATTAAATATTTTGTGGGTCGTTAAAATTTTATAGAGAAAATTTGGTGGTTAAAATGTCTTTTTCATATTTTAACTACCAAAACAAATTTTAACGACCAATCCTAAAAAATTTAACGATCAAATTTCTTATAAAATTTATTAACGATCAAATTTCTCTATAAAATATATTAACGACCAAATATACTAATGACCAAATATATTAACGATCAAATTTCTTATAAAATATATTAACGATCAATTGCTTCAACGTTTATTTTTGGGATAACCCAAAAATAAGAAATCTGTTTTCCTAATTTGTAATTTATTTAATGAATGAATAATGAAAAATGAACAATCATGTGGTTCTCACCTTAAGAAGCTTATTATGCACCTTCCATCATGAACGTACAAATTTTAATCCAACGGATCTTAGGAGTTCTTATTCCCTACTCTAAGGGTTGTTCCTACCGGATCCTGACCCTATATATATATATATATATATATATAGTGATAGGATCAAGTAAGAACCTATTCCATATAGGAATAGGAACTCATCGTAGCCACATGAGCTAATGTAATGAACGACCTAGATTGCAAACTAAATATGAAAGAATGATGTAAATATGGAAGAATGATGTAAGATATTTTATCAATTATTTACATTCCTAATATATCATACAATCTTTTTAATTATTTAGACAAAATACGTCTTACATTCCTAATATATCATTACAATCTTTTTAACTATGAACGACTCATATTTTGAATGCAATCGACTCCTAGAAGTATCCTAATTACGCTAGAATACTCATATTTTGCCCGGAAATGTGTTCATTCCGGTCAAAATGTGTTCATTATGGTCGAAATGTATACATTGGAATGAATACATTTTTACTGAAATAATACATTTTGACCGGAATGAATATACTTCGACTGGGATAATTAACAAACTACGTCTAATTTACAAGTCTATTACGATGAAACTCATTACATTTCGCTTGACTTTGTTTATAATGCATTCTAAGTTTTTTAAGCAATACAATTAATGTCGAAATATTTATATTTCAATCGAAGTATTTTAAAGAGTATAATTATGTCTCCATTTTTTATTCTCTATTTAGTGAAAGTGAATTTTATAATCTTAATTTAGTGTTTCACGCCTATGAATACTTACGGTGAGCCAATATCTTGAACGTTTATTTATTAATTAAACAGCTCTAACAGATTCTTACTTCGTACACAGAAAGATGTTCTCACTTGAACGTGACCCTATATATATTAAAATACCCAAGCAAGGCTCGGACACTAAACTAGTTAAATTTCAAATTTGAAAACCAATTCCTTTTCAAATATGAAATATTCATTAAGCTGATTATATGTGGTTCTTCACAATTCCTTTTCGGATTCGAAATATTGACAAGAAGAAGTTAAAATCATGTTCTTTTCACAGTTCGCAACAAAGAGATCAAAGAGGAGCGGGCTCCGAGCGGCGAAGAGATCAAACAAAACGACAAAGCGATCAAACGGAGAGATGTAGGCGGAGAGGAGAGACGAAGAGCAATCTGCAGTCAAAGCAGCAAAGATATGTATGCGGAGAGGAGCGTCAGAGAGCAGACCGCAACTGAAGTAACAAAGAGATGTAGGCGGAGAGGAGCGGCGGAGAGCAGTTTGTAGTCGCTAGTTGGGGTAGGGTTTTAAGCTTATTTTTGTTGGATTAGGGTTTGAAGGAATACGGGATGAATGAGAATATTAAATAAATTCAGTATTCATCCACTATTTTTATTTTTTTTAAACAAGCCGGACAGAGCGGCACAGACGGGCAGGTGAGTTTTTTTTGTACCTGCTAAGTAGGCCGCGCCTGGCTATTTTTCCGTATCCACCCGTTTTCTCGGACGGGTCATCCCGCATTTTTCCAGATCTAGTTGTTGCGAGCAAGAAAACCATTATTGAGTAGAAAACACCATGTCAAGCCTTTCTCTTATAAGTCCATCCCCTCTGACCGTTATACAATGTGAAACGCCAACCTTCAAAGTCCACTTCCGTGAACTTACAATGAAATAATGCATCTCTAAATAAGCTCATAAGATTTGAAGTCAGGTGGAAGTCCACCCTCCCTATCAAAAGAAGATTGCACTTGATTAAAGTCACCCATGATGATCAGGGCCGGCCTAAACACCGGTCCATGCGGTGCTTTAGAACAGGGCCCCAAAACTCTGGGGGCCCAATATATATCAATATGATAATAAGTGTTCACCTAAAAGTGCTAGCACAGTTGGCTTGCTAGATGCTCTTTAATGAAAAGGTTCGTGGTTTGATTCTTGCTTTCTCTCTTTTTTTTAAATATATATTTATAAGTAAAAAAATAAATGCATTTTTGGTCATTTAGGTATTTTATATATTATTAATAGTAGTGTTTATTATTTTTATATTTTTATTACTAAATTATTATTTAATATATTTTTATAAGTAAAAAGTAAATAAGAGTTAAAAAAATTTTAGGGCCCAATTATAAAAGTTAAAGGGACCTTCGAAATGGTTAAGACGGCCTTGATGATGACCCGAGGGTTAATCACATCCTCACTAACCCATTTGAGAAGCTCAAAAGTCTGAAACACCTATCATATTGCAACCTTATACGCACACTTTCCATTTTTCGGTTATTACTCTTTGTCTCCTTAAGAAAAGCAAGTCATACTCTGTCTCTCTAACTAGACGAGCTAGTTTCGTAACTGCCGGACATTTGTCCTATTCTCGACAGTTAAAACTTAGGGTATTCATTGGTCGGAAAGAGAGACTTCTCAGCTCTTCCGCCGATCCTATGTTGGACGTTATAGACTTGAGGCGTTTACCATTGTTCAATGTCTCCTCTGTATCCTCCACGATATTAGCATGTGCTCGTTTCCCTCCGCCCTCCATTCGTTTCTATCTCCAAATGTCTGCATGGGCTCACGTGCAAATCTCCTCCATATATTTCTTACGTATAACTTCAATCTCCGATCCACTTAATCGGTCTGCCCTCTCCAGGTTTCGTATCGACCCCTCATTTCCCTCTGGCATTCCTTCCATAAGGACCATAACAATAGCTGGGATTTTGGAAAGTTATGTTTTTGTGTTGGTTAGAGAATTTAGAATGCCTAGTGTTGTTGGGAATACAATTAACTTTGATTTGGTTTTAACTTCACTGTTTAGTATTCTTGACAGCAAAGTCAACTCTGTTTTTGTGTTTAAAATGGTGTCTAAAATGGTGTGGACAGCACAAAAACATAACTTTTGTTGGTTGAATTTTGGTGAAAGGAAAACTAATAATCTTGGTTACCATATAAATGGGATAATGAAAAATTAGATAACTAATAATCTTCTCTCGGAAATCATTGTAAGAATACCTACATATATACCTGACAAGCTCAGCCATGGAGCTTGATCAACTCTAAGATTTGAAGAAGCTGAATTATGTGTTCTGTTATCTGTTGCTGGTTCTCTTCGCTGCTTGAAGCTATTCATTTGGGTTATGCAATGAGTCTGAAAAATCAAAGAGGAAAAAATAATTTGGCATTTGAGCATCTCTCCACTGTTGTATACTTGTATGGATCTACAGCCACCTACTGTACCAACCCCCAAAGACAAGGGCTTCAGAAACAACTAATACTCTCACATCAATGAATCAATTATCAAAAAATATCTCCAACTGGGTGTAAATGTTGATTTTAAGTAGTTCCTATGAAGATGTTGTCTTGTGTGATGTCCAGTACTGCTTCACAGCAACTAAGATCTTCTCCCTATGATGGGGACCCTTCTCGTGATCAAATATCCGGCTTTCCCATTGGAGCTCCTCACTGTAGCGTTTCATCTTCACAACCATATCAACATCGTCCACGATCATCACACTCCCTCCTGACCTTAGGACCCTGTCCATCTCCAGCAGAATGTCTTGTAGCTCGCAACTGCCGCCCTCGTACAGACTGAATACCGAATCAGCGTGAATGAAGTCGTATGTTCTTGGATAAGTAGACATTGCCTCACACCTACCAATATACCAACCAGATAATTGACTCACTTGTTCAACATAAAAATATAAAAAAATTAAAAAAGTTATACCAATTCTGGTAGGTGCCGATCAAACCGCGCTCGTAGATGGCTCCGAGGGTGTCGACTTTGGCCTCAACTGGGACAACATTCATGACCCAGACGGGATCACGATCACCAACCAACGCGGATGCAAAGCCACCCAAGTAGGCATTCATATCAAGAAGGTTTCGGTACCTCCCTGGCTGACCCAGCTCATTGTTGAGGCTCTTGTAGTAAGATATCCTCTTCTTCCATGTCTCCACATCCTCTCTAAACATATCCGGGCTAATTCCCTCCAAGCTTCGGCTTTCAATCCTTGGAGGCACTGTGTTTATCCTTTGCGGCCACTTGGATATTGCTCCACCAGCTATATCCGATACTTTAGAAGCCTCAGGAAGACGCGTCAAACATTTCTCCATATCAGTTTCCCTACAAATTATAAATTATGATTCACTTTGTTCTCGCTTATAAAAAAAACAAATGTACAGTTGCATTACCATGCTTGATCAGGATTCTGATTCTCGCAGAGTCTTGGCGGCGTCTTCCAGACTTTCTTAATCTTCTTACAGTGAATGTGATTTGTAGGCTTCTGCCAAACTGCAATATCACCCACCTGTTTTAGTTTCTTCCAGCAAAGACCCTTTGCAGCTTCCTCTATTTCCAACTGCTCGGCTTTTAAATCTTTAGCTGTTCTGTTCCAACCTTTCCAGTGATTCTCCCAGTTGATGGGTGGCCCCGAGAGGACCCAGTAGCCTCCAGGCCGTAGAATCCTGTCCACCTCAATCAAGTAAAGCCCTCCAGATTGGGCCCATGGAATGAGGCAGCGGGAGCAATGTGCCATGTCGAAGGCTCTTGAAGGATAAGGAAGACGCTTGGAAGCAAGAATTCCTATCAGTGCTGGGACGCCTCGCTCAAGAGCAAACTGCACTTGTGCGTCGTGCGAGTCTTTAGGTGCGAATGAGAGTGGCAAGATATCACGCGACATTAGGTAAGCTCCCCAGCTTGCAACCTGCAAAAATATGGTATTTGCTCTAAGAATTTTCTACTTCCACTGTTTGTGTCACATAATAGTTGCTCCTAATTCTTACTGTCATATTTCACACAATCACACAAAAGATAAATGCATCTACATCAAAGGACTCTCTGTTGGATTGGATATACATTAGATCACCCAAGATTAAATGGTAATGGTTGGTTTGTTAGACAATTGAATTGACATAATGATGATTTCTGATTAGACATAAAAAAATGTAAGAATGCCAAGCACTGATTAAAAGTTTGCACATGATGGTTGAAATTAACTTGAGTGTTGGTTAGTACCATGACAATTTGTCATTATCATTCCATAGACTTATAAAACACATACTAATTACTCTACAGCTACCAGCACTAGCACTCCCCGGTTAAGACCTTCACATTCAAATACCTGCTCTTTATCAACTTCTTCTTTGGGATAAATTTCCAGTCTCCAGCTGTATTTTCATTCAATGTATTACAGTGAATATGCTCGCTAATCAGTAACCAGCTGGCTAGATGTATACTACTGAGCCTATTTTTATCATTTTAATTATACCCTCAACTGCTAAACATTAATTAAGACCTTCATTTCAAGCAACAAAGAATGGGAGTCCTTCTACCTTTCAGTTTACATATTTCACACGTAGCATGTATTTTTAGACATTGTTTCAGAATCTATTTTAAGTATATTTTACACATAGCATGTACTTTTTTTTAAAAAAAAAAAAACTGAACATTGTAAAAACACATCATAAGTGCGGTTACAGCTATTTAGCTTTTTTAAAATAATAAATCACCCTACAAGATGCATCTGGATTCTATTAAGGTTGATGGTTTCAGAATCTATTTTAAGCATTTTTTTTTAAATTCACCCCATCGTAAATGAATAAATTGGATGGGCTTCAAATGACATATTGAATCGTCATTGATTCATATATTATGTCTCTTCACTACACGTGAATTGTCTTGATTTGTGATAAACATGTATTTCATTAAAAAAAGATATATTTCTTACCATTATAAATACTCTAGATAAATAAACTATATAAAATTGTATGAATAGGTTTCAGGACATAATCAGGATTACATATGATATTACACAATTACAATTATTTAATTGCCTAGCAATAAAAAAAATCAATCAGTGGGCCATCGGATAATCACCAGTTTTGATGTAATAAAACATTAGATTGTCTGCGCTGGAGAAGAAGACGACTGGGGTGGGTATTACCACAAAAGCTACTAACAGTTTTTTTCTTATGCTTACGGAATCAGCCAACAGAACAAAACAAAACACAAAGATAAAAGAACAATCATGTATCAACCTCCCAAGTCAGCCCCACTAACGCAACAAACTACGGCGACTAAACAGATAGACCCGAAATGTCAACTAAAAGAAAGCTGAAATTCAAACCCCAATCAAGAAACAGATTAAGAATCGCAAGAAGCAGGAAAGACAAACTTACCCCACAACCAGTATCAATGGCGGTCCGGATCGAACCATCACGGAGGTTAACAATCCGGCCGATCTCGTCGATGTAAGCGTTGGCTCCACGAGGAAACATGGTGCCACCGCCGGGGAAGGTGAACCGATCTCCCTCAAACCGGACCCAATTTTGACCCGCTTTCTCGATTGTGAGCCACTTGTGAGGAACGTTAGCGTACCAGACCATATCTCGGCTCTGTGGCCAACGAAACGGCGTCGTATAGGCATACGGAGCCGGAATTCGGCACTTTAACAACTCCGATTTCTTCGGACAATGCCTCTCCCTACCGCAATTAAGAAGTAATTTAATTATAATACGGAAAATATCTCGCGTAAAAGGAAACAGAAAATTGAAAAGAAAAGAAAAGAAAACCTGTAGATGAGCCGATCGCGTGGAAATTGGAGCGATCGGTTGACGTCGTGACAAGGAGTGTATTCGGATAGATTGGAATGACATGCCGGAAAGCGATTCACGATCGGTGAGACCGTGGTTGATGAGAGGTTGAGGTCGTCGGAGGTGTGGTGCGGGGTGAAGTCTAGGGTTCCAGAACTGGAGGTGACGGAGCAGGAAGAGGAGGATCGGTTGTCGACGGTGGATATAGGGATGGAAGTGCGGTGGAAGGATCCAAGGAAGAATGAGATAGAGCAGAGAGCGAGAATGGCGATGGATTGGTATAAGTTGATGTGCTTGAAATAGTGGAGCTTTGGAGGGATGAGTGTCCACCTCGCCATTGGAGAGGATGATTGAGTTGCAGAAGATGAACAGGGAAGGTTTTTAGGGGGGAAGGGCACTCTTGTTTTTAGGAGTTTTGAGTGTGGTGATTTGGCAAGTTTAAAACGATGTCGTTTCGAGGGGTATTTGGGGTTTGCTTGTTGGATGGGGTTTTGGTGGGGTCGGAATCGCGAGTTAATGGACGCGCCTTGGGTGTAATTAATTGGATTATGCATTTGGACCGTTGCATTTTACTGGACTTTAAATGGTAGGAGATCTTCCGATTTATGTTGACAAATAAATTTTCAAACTGCAAATAATATATTTTATTTTACTTTATTTTTTTAATGATATATGTCAAAAAGAACTAACGTTATCCGCCAAAACAAGACTAATGTCACTAATCACAGGTTGGAGAAGAGATCCCTAGAACTCTTGCTCAATCTCATTGCGGATACAAACTTTTGCGAGAGTATCCGTAACCTTATGTACCATGTTTGATACATAAACTACCAAAAGGGAAACACATCGGTTTACTATTACCTTAACATTATATTTGAGTAAACCACCGTGATTTCTAACATTCGAGTTAGAATAGAAGAAGTTAACCACCACTTACAAGTCGGCCTTCATTGTGACGTTTGTGTTTATCTTTCTGTAGTGCCTCAATGGTTCCCATTTTGCCTTCCTCCGCCTCCATCCACCACACTAGCATAGGCATGGGCTGCAAACCTAAACCGTCGGTTTAGGTTTGCAAACCGGCGAAACCGGGGCCCTTGAAACCGGCGGTTTAGCACGGTTTATAAAAAAATAAATAAATAAATAAAGAGAAAGTATTATGTTAAAAAAAAATTTTAATATTACATAAAAATAAAAATTATTATAAAAAAAATTAGTATATAAAAACTAGTAATTAAAATTTATACCAATTGAAAAAAAAAACTCGGAAAAATTAAAGGGCTTGAACCGGTTTCCCGGTTGCCTACGTATCCTCTCGGGATTAAGAGGAATCAAAGCCCACGTAGTTCTCTTACCTTGACTTACCTTTTTTCGGACTTCCGAGTTTTTTTTAATCCCGCTTACCTTTCGATCTTACCTTTCGATGTCGGACTCGGAAGTAGTGCCGGCGTCTTGGGAGTTGGAATCCGATTTGGAGTCGTACACCGGTGCATTCCTTTGTTTCCGCTTAGCCGCCCTTATCCAATCTTGAATACAAACTTGCATCTCCAACTTCTCGGGCTTCAATTGAGTTCGGTTGTGACCGAGAATGTTCCCGCCTCGGCTAAATGCTTGCTCCACCGCAACCGTTGATGCGGGCACGGCCATGATTTGTTGTACAATTTTAACTAAGGTTGGATATTTGGGAGCTAATCTCTTCCACCAATCCAAAATATCAAATTCAACATTATCGTCAAAACTAAAACAAGTGTTAAGATAATCTTGATATTCCGCATTTGAAGATGAATGTCTAGGTGTTTTTGTTCTTCTAGTAAAAACTTGTTGTGCAAGTGAAAGAGAAGAAGATGAACTAGTAGAAGAGGGAGATGGACTAGGTGCGGTAGAAGATGAGCTAGCACTAGATTGAAATGTACTACGGTAGAAGATGAGCTAGCACTAGATTGAAATGTACTAAGTAATTTTAAAATTTCGGTATTAACTTCTTGCACAATGTTAGGAACATTATAGTCTTCTGTGTTAAGTTTACACACAAACAATCATAATAAATAGTCAATAAATCGGAAAGACCATCTAGTTTAAGTCTAGGATCAAAAACGGCGGTTACAAGATAAATCATGGGAATGTTTTTATAATATTTAAGCCATTTTTCTTTCATATCAAGCATACATTCTAGAAGGCAAGGTATGTTAAAACATTTTACAAAAGCTTCGGAAACATTAACGGCAATTTCTAAAAATCTATGAGATGTTGGAGTGTAAACACAACTCATGGTATTAGTTGCCATCATTTAAAAGTTTTTAAAACATTACAAATATGGCACAAGTTTCCAAACATTTTCATCATTTAAAATTGACCAAGGAACATGAATTGAAGCAAATTCTTGTAACAAAACTTTATAACGTACGACTTCACAAAGTAGTTTGTAAGTCGAGTTCCAACGAGTTCCAACATCTTTTGAAAAAGCAATAGGATGAACATTTTTGTTTAAACATAAAAATTCTCCATTTTCTTCTTAAATTGGAGTCATGTCAAATATGATCAATAACAAGTTTGATTGGGTTATCATATTTCCTAAAACCTTAAGTCCATCTTGAACACATAAGTTTAAAATATGACATGCACATCTTTGATGAGTATAAGGAGTTTTTATATATTGTCCCGCATCCTCAACCAAAATGGTTTACGCGGCCGGTATTTGTGGATGCATTATCAAAAGAATATGAAAAAAATTCGATGTTGTAAATTATATTCTTGTAAAACCGTTTTAATCATGCTTGCAATGCCTAGTGCATTATGTCTTTGATTAAAATGCCGAAAACCAATAACATATTTATGCAAAACATAGCGTTATCAATAAAATGTAAAGTAATGCCCATGTAAAAATGTTGTTGTGATTGTGTACTCCAAATATCACTACAAATTGAAACTTGATGTTCAAACTAGCCAAATTCCATAAAAAAATTCTTGCTTTTTTAAGTAAGATTTATTAACTAATTTTGAAACGGTTTTTCCTAGAAGTTGGTTTAAAAGAAGGTTGAAGATATCTAGTGTTATATTCCCTAACTTCTTCATATTCGGCATAAGAAAACGGTAATGAATGTGAACAAATAACATCGGTTAATCCTAAACTTTCTTCACTATGATTATATGTAAATAAAGGAGAATGAGAGGTAGAAGATGCAAACCCGTGGGACAATTGTGTTTGTCCCCGTGAAATCCCGAGCTTCTCCGGATGGACGTTTGCCATGTGAGTTTGCAATGTCCCGTAGCCGCCCTTCACCTTCCACTTGTACACCTTCGGCAATAGTTGCATGCCACTAAAACAATACTCGTTCACCGGCTCCCCCCTAGTGTAATGCTTCGTAAATATTTCGGATGTAAGTAGAGAATTCGGCATCGGGGGTCGGTAACATTTGCGGGCATTTGTGTTTCGCTTCTCTTGGGTGCTAGGAAAGTATTGGGAAGAGGGAATTTGATCACTTGTTTTTCCATTACGAAATCGAGAATACGAGAAATCGAGAATTCGAGAATAAGAGATTAGGAGAGTAGAGAAGATGAGTTGTAGATGGTGTGATTTGTGGAGGAAGAGAGTATGGGTATTTATAGGAAATTAGGATTAAATGTGGGGGGGGGGGGGGAATTTATTAATTTATTAATTTTATTTTTTTTATTTATGTTAAAGCCCTAACGGCTCAAAAATGAGCCGTTAGGGCTGAATAAACCAACGGCTATATAGCCGTTGGGTTAAAATAAAATAAAATATAAAAAAAATGGCTGTTTGGCCCAATCCGGGTTTGAACTGCCGGTTCAAACCGCCCGTTTAGGTTTTCGGAAAAGCCAAACCGAAACCTAAACCTTGAACCGGCGGAAACCTAAACCGGCCAAACCTAAACCGCCGGTTTGCCAAACCGGGGTTTGGGCCGGTTTGAAAAACGCGCCGTTCGGCGGTTTGAAACCAAATCGGCCCATGACTACACTAGCATCTCTTTGTTATACTTATCACATTTGCTCTAGATCTGAATAAATTCGGGCCGGCCCGTCCGGCCCGTCACTTGCCTGTCCAAAAATATGGGTATGGGTAAGCAATTTGGCCCGCTCGGTGCGAGATTTAGTCCGTTCAGGCTGGCCCGCGGGTAGCCAGTATATATGTATATATATACATAATAATTATATTTTATATAACCCAAAATTCCTTAACAAATTAATAAATTGTTGCCATAAGAGAAATTTTAATACTAGTCCTAAATTCCTTAAAAATAAACTACACTCTAAGCAATCCTAAATCCTACCCTAAGAGAGAAATTTTGAATTTTTGATACTAGTCTATTCACATACGGACCCACCCGGTGGCCCGCCGTGATTATATGTGGGCAAGCATGGGCCGTCCTTGTGACCCATACAAGACGGGCCGGACCAGCCGCGTACATTTCGGAGAAGATTTCAAATTTAACTCGGCCCTATCCGGCCCGAACCCGGATCTGTTCAAGTCTAATCTACTCCCACCAAATGTCTTTTACTAACAAATAGTACTAAAAAAACAACCGCCCTCCCTTTATTTTCCACCATTACATCATCTATATTACCCTTTGATGTTCCTTCCTCCGGTGGTCTCCAACTATCCTATGTACCTTTGATGTGTGTTCCTTCATTCCTTCTATGTGTACTTAGTGATGAGTTTAAGGCTTAATATTAGGTTTGCTTCGGGTACTATCTTCGTCAAAGAGGGTCTTGTTCCTACAAACCATACGATCCATGCTCTAGCAATGAAGTCTTCCAGTATTTTCGGTTTGTGTATGTGTGAAATTTTCATGATCAACTCTTTTGTGTTGTAAGGAAATTTGTAGATTAGTCCCCTCCTAGATTTATTTACTCTTCCCCCGTAATAATAGAGCGATAAATTGAAGGAATTGTGTCATTTACCTACAATTATTGATTAAGTTATAGGACTATATATAGAGATATATAATCCGATGATATTAGGTAGTAGCGTTTTACTTGAGTACAACTATGACTTATGTATTTTATATGATAAAATAAGTTGCTAATAGGGTCCTACATGGTCACACCCTTTGGATCGATAAATTAGAGATGAGAACCTCTAAGAGTCTTTGGATTATAATCAACGGTTGAGATTGAATTTTAACATTTAATTATATCATGATATTACTTACCATTCTCATATTATACATTTTATGTTCATGAACTATATGTGATTATGTTCAATTGTAAACAGATAAAAAGGGAACTCATGAATACAATCAAGAAAATCGTATACAAATTTAATAGTGTGAAATTTTAATATAGATTAAATAGAATGAAATTACGTCATTTAATATACGTGGAAACTACACAAAACCACCCTTAATAATCACACTCTTGCAATAAACCACCCTTTATAAATTTTTTTAGCATAAAACCACCCTTAATAATCATATATTTACAACAAACCACCCTTATAATTTTTTTGGCATATATAAAAACCACACTTAATTTTATAATGTTTGTAATTAACCACCCTATACTAGTTAAAATTACATAAAATGATTTAAAATTAAGCATTGGGTAAGGTAATTTTCCATAATTAATATTAATATCATAATTAGTTTCAATGTTTGATTAACTATTATAATTTATAATATAAAATTAATAAAATAAAGTAAAAATTATTATACATGTACCATAAATAATCCAAATTTTAAAAAATTATTAACTCGTACACAAATTATCGCCAAATAAACCAACAACGGAAATCTACAAAAAATAAACTAAACTTACATGTATTTTTACCTGAATTGGTTTGTGATAACCAATAATTTATCCATAAAATATATATTATATATACATATATATATTTTTAGTATCATCATCCTCTTTTTATCAACCACACAAATAAAAAAAGAAGTTAGTAGTATATATACATGTGTTTTTAAACAAGCCCATTTATTTATTTGAAATGTCTCACACTACGTAGGTGCACTACATGATTAGGGTCTAGGACAATTCCGCACATGGGATGAAAACACATGGTATGTGAAGTAGAAGCCGTACAAGTCAAGTAACGAGCCAATAAATATGCATTTGGCCTCTGTATGCATAACTCGATTTTACACTTGGAGTACGTAGTAGAAGAAGATTATGTAGTAGAAGAAGATTTATATAGTTGGAGCACGGAATAGAAAATATATCTCTAAAAATTAAAATCACAATTCGTCTAACACACATAACTAATTTCTATTTTACATGCCAAACACGGAATTGTCTAGTTTCAATTTTGAGAGCCAAGTGCATAATTGTTTAGTTTTATCCCGCATACCAAAAGCGTAATTAAATGACTCGTTTCAACTCCAAACGGCTTGCACTTCTTGTAGGTTTTCGGTGTCCAGTTTTATGTCAAAATTGATGTAATCTCCAAGAATGAGTAGAGAAACAACTTGCAAGTTGGTCTAATCTCCAATAGTAGACAAACAACTTAATTAGGCAAAGACGTTGTAACCTCACAAGTGAGTAGACAAGCGACTTACAAGTTGTAATCTTCGATAAGAAGTAGACTAACAACTTAGTGATGTAATCTCCAAGTGATTATACAATAAAACTGTAAGAGCCTTAGTCTTTTGGAGCTGAGCTAGCCTAGCCACCCCTGCGGGTTCACTGCGCCGCCCCTGCGGCTTCCTGCGTTATCCGCCCCTGTGGCTCAGGGAAACCGCCCCTGCGGTTGCAGCCGGCTTTGTTGACCCTTTGACCTGTGCTTTACTCTTTCTTTCTTTAACTTTTCCTTTGCTTCCTAAGCAAGAGTTCTTCATCTTCTCCAGCTAAACCTACGTGCTTCTTCCTTCTCCTTTCTTTCCTTGATCTTGATATTGGATTCCTTTGAGTTTGAAAGTGTTTTGTTGTGTGGATGATGATGTTGATGATGATGGATGTTGTGCTGAGCTTGGGAGCTAGCTGTTGAGGTTGTGTGATCATTTTCTTGGTTATTCCAACCGTAGGTAAGCTCCATTCTTCTTCTTCTCTCTTTCTTTCTTTGATTCCATCTTCCTTAGCTTAGGATTAGATGTATTTGAATGTATATTGATGTTAGAATGTGTATGTATATGTATGTGTTTGGATATGGAATGGAGAAGACGTGATTTGATCACGTGAAGAGTAGAAGAGAAGTCGGGACTCTACGTTCTGCAGAGTCGCCGCCCCCGCGCCTGTGAATTGTCGCTCTTGCGGAAGTGTGTCACCGCACCCGCTCCTGGAAGCAGCCACCCCCGCGGTCACGGTCACCGCGCCTGCGTCCTTGTGCTGCCGCGCCTGCGGTTTGCCTTGCTTCGCCCCTGTGTCCCTCTTGTCACGCAGGTGCGTCTTGTCCCGTATCTACCTAGAGTAGTATAGATCATTTCCATTCCTAGTATGAGCGGGTTAGTAGCATGCTAGGTATGTGTATGAGGATAGAATGATGAGGAGTGTGATATATATGTATGCCTTGTTTTTAGGCAGTGTTGTCCTCCAGATTGGAGTGGATCGTGTTTGAGAGTTGATCGTGTTGAGACTACTTCTGAGGTTGAGGTAAGTCCATATGACTTACTTAGCTACCATCCTTATATTGGATGTATGCATGAGTGGTGTTTGTTATATGCTTTATAGCATGCGATATTGATTATTACCGACCTATGGTTTAGTGACCGCCATTGTAGTGGCTGTGACAACTTGCTTTCATCCCGTAGTGGAGTCTGGGAGGTTCTCTGTAGTCAGGCTAGATCTGGTATACGGGAAGGTGCGCTTATACCACTCCAGCTAGCTATAGGACTCAGAGGCGAGGATTATATATATTTCTCGTGTCACATATATTCATATGCAGATATTTTATATGATTTGAGTGTTGGACTATATAAAGATAATTAACCGGGTAAATGTGTGACAACATGTTTATATGTTATGATTCCTGAAGTGTGTTTGTGCTCTTGCATCTTTTATATATATGTGTATGGTTAGCTAACAGTTTTATACCGTGTTGTAGATCTTTTGCAGGTTATGAGAGCTGCAGAGTGATCCATAGTGGGTGATCCGCTGAGGGCTCCGTACATTAGGTCGTTATCGTGGGATGTGGGATCTTTTGTTATGTACAGTATATGTTTTGATTGTACTCAGCGGTACCTTGTATAAACCTTTTGATTTATATATCACAGTTTTATGTTTTGATTTTATATGTTTTGATTTTAATCTATTTGTGCCTTGTTGTAAGATCCAGTGAACTTGTTGTCATGCTAGGGTCAGGATCCATTGTGAGATCCTAGCCCAGTAGCGCCTCGATTCCTACGGATTCGGGGCGTTACAAAGTTGGTATCAGAGCTTAGGTTGACAACAATGACACTTGCAATCTACAATAAAGTACGAATAGATAAATAAACAGAACCTGAAAAGGGTCTGACTTTTCAAAAGGTTTTGGTTTTGAAATGAGTACAGATGTTTGGGGATAGTGTGTATGGGAAGCCATCACCCCTCTGAAGATCTCGACAATATAGATATATATAGATATTATGTTGTGATTGACTTGATATATATATATATATATATATATATATATATATATATATATATATATATATATATATATATATATATATATATATATATATATATATATGACATATATATAGCCTTCTGAGTTAGGTTTATATCCTCTGCAGATGGTTCGGACTAGAGCCTTACCTGCAGTTGGACGAGGTAGGGGTAGACCCTCTCTAGGTAGAGGACGGGGTAGGATTCCCGCTGGTGATACACGTGCAGTGGAGGAGACTCACGAGGATGTTGCTGAGAGTGCCGTTCCTGAGACTAGGAATGGTGCAGCTGAGAGACAGGGATCTCAAAGAGTCTAGTCAGATGACTCGGATCGTGTCTCCATGGAGGGACCAGCCTTCCGCGAGTATATCAGACATGTGGAAGAGGCTGCTAGAGCAGGTAGACGTGCCCCTGATTTACGGGCACAAGAGGGATCATCTGGGAGATCCCATGGAGTGACTCAAGTGCCAGCTGCACAAGCACATGCTGCTGAGACTGCTCGGGTTCAAGAGGAGAATAGAGGGCCTATCCAGACACTTGGTTGAAGGCATTTCACCAGATGGGTGTACCCCCTTTCTCTGGGAAAGTGGGGTTAGAGGTGGAGCTATGGATATGACATGTAGACTCGGCCCTGAAGTCTATTAGATGTTCAGCAGATAGGCAGATAGAGTTGGTGGAGACTCTGTTCAGAGACTTAGCACAGCACTGGTGGAGATCTGTACGGGGTCAGGTTAGTAGCTATGACCAGATGAGGACCATGATTAGAGAGCGTTTCTGCCCTGCCTCATTGAGGAGGGAGAAACTGCGGGACTTTGTGGAGGCTGGCTTTGAGGATGTACCAGTCTCAGAGGCTATCAAGAGGTTCTAGGAGGAGCTGGCTTTGCTGGGTCCAGTTGCACCTCCTGCAGATTAGCATGTTTATCTTATCTCCCGACGACTGAGGGATGCTACCCGGACTTACATGGCGGGGTTTCACTGTGAGACCTTGATGGATTATCAGGACAAAGCTTCCGATTATGAGAGGGAGCGAGCTGGGCAGAGGAGAGCTTCTCACACCGGAGGGTCTGAGAAGAGACAGCGTACTGGGTATACCAGTGGAGCTGCTAGTGTTGGTCGAGGCCAGAGACGCCAAAGTTACCCCTCATCTGCACCGGTTGCAGATAAGGGACGTCAATGTTATAACTGTGGTGATCCAGGACACATGAGGCCGGAGTGCACGAGGTCGTCAGTGACTTGCTACACCTGTGGTAGACCGGGTCACAGAGCTGTTTTCTGCCGACAAGGCGGAGCTTCATCTCAGCATGGTTCTTCTCCTGCTAGTATAGCGGGAGGTGGGCAGAGACCACCTCAACAGCAGCAGACTCAGGGACCGCAGAGAGTCCCAGACCGTCCTACGACTTAGGTATCTGCTCTTGGGCCGAGTAGAGGCAGAGGTTGTGGTGGGAGTACCACAGACACCAGAGGACCTCAGGGTAGAGTTTTTGAGCTGAGGAGTGAAGAGGAGCCAACTGCACCGACTGCTACAAGTACCATTCTGATTCATGGTTTACCTGTTAGAGTCTTATTTGATACGGGTGCTACGCATTCTTTTATCTCTGATGCATGTGTTGAGCGTCTGAGTCTAGATACGACTGAGGGGATACCCTTTATTATAGGGTTACCCGATGGTAGTAGGGTCAAAGGAACCCGTGGGATTCGTGACTGTCCTATTTCTGTAGGGACCCGTGTATTACTTGTCGACTTCTTTGCCATGCCATTAGAGCATGAAGAAGTCATTCTAGGTATGGATTGGATGGATAGACAACAAGCAGTGTTAGATGTGGGTATGAGGATTGTAACCCTCTCTACCGAGTTAGGACAGATAGAGGTTTTCCGAGGGTGGGACCTTGGAAAATCAGGCATGGTTATCAGTGCGATACGGGCAGCGAGACTGATTGCACAGGGTTATGAGGCCTTCTGGTGTTATGCCACGAAGAAGGGGGAGAGTCCAGCATTAGAGGATATCCCAATAATTTGTGAGTTTACACATGTATTTGCTGAGCCGTCCAGTTTTCCGCCTCAGAGGAGTGTGGACTTGGCATTGATTTAGAGCCTGGTACGAGACCTATCTCGAAGGCCCCATACCGGATGACGCCTGTTGAGATGTTGGAGCTGAAGAAGCAACTCGAGGAGTTGGCTGAGAAGGGTTTTATCCGCCCTAGTGTATCCCCATGGGGACCTCCTGTCCTCTTCGTGCGGAAGAAGGACGGATTGTTGCGATTGTGTATTGATTACAAGGAGCTAAATAAGGTGACCATCAAGAACAAGTATCCATTGCCTCGTATTGATGACTTGTTAGATCAGCTTCAGGGAACGACAGTGTTTTCCAGGATTGACCTGCCTTCAGGGTATCACCAGTTGAGGGTGAGAGAGCAGGATGTGCACAGGACAACCTTCCGGACCAGATATGGACACTACGAGTTTGTAGTGATGCCATTTGGACATACGAATGCCCCAACAGTCTTTATGGAGTTGATGAACAGCATATTCATCGACTTCCTGGATCAGTTTGTGGTAGTCTTCATTGATGATATTTTGGTGTACTCTCGCAGCTGAGAGGAGCATGCAGGGTACCTGAGGACTGTGTTGCAAGTCTTACGGGATAGAGAACTTATATGCTAAGTTCTCTAAGTGTGTGTTCTGGATGTCAGAGGTAGCATTCTTGGGTCATATTGTTTCCGCATAGGGGATCAAGGTTGATCGCGAAGATCGAGTCAGTAGCAGCATGGACGACACCGACGAACGTCAAGGAAGTACATAGCTTTCTTGGCCTAGCTGGTTATTATCGACGCTTTGCGGAGGGATTTTTTGTGATTGCCCGTCCACTGATGAGTCTGCTGAGGAAGACTACCAGATTTGTATTGTCTGAGCAGTGTATGCAGAGTTTTGAGGAGCTGAAGAGACGTCTGACTTTTGCTCCTATTTTGGCAAAACCAGAGGGTACAGAGGATTTTGTGGTTTATAGTGATGCATCCAAGTTAGGCTTGGGATGTGTATTGATGCAGCGGGGCAAAGTTATTGCATATGCGTCTAGACAGCTGAAGACGTATGAGGAGAACTACCCGACTCATGATCTGTAGTTGGCAGCGGTAGTTCATGCATTGAAGATTTGGAGACATTACCTGTATGGTGCTACATGTCAGATCTTCACAGACTATAAGAGTCTGAAGTATATTTTCACGCAGCGGGAATTGAATAACCGTCAGTGTAGTTGGCTTGAGATGATAAAGGATTTTGATTTGGAGATTTTGTATTATCCAGGGAAGGCGAACATTGTCGCTGACGCCTTGAGTGGGAAGACGCCTCGAGAGCAGGCGATTGCGAGGTTGACAATTCAGCATCAGTTGTAGAGAGACTTGATTTGGCTGGAGTTGGACATCCAGTTTCCTGATGAGGATGCCTAGCTGAGTATTTTAGAGGTTCTTCCTGATCATTTGGGTGAAATTCAACAGAAGCAGGAGACCTGCCCGACACTGACGAGGATACGAGAGAGGATGTCTCGGGATGAGGCACCACAGTTCCTTCTAGGAGAAGATGGAGTGTTGAGACGCCACGGTCGCGTCTGTGTACCCGTTGATGCGGATCTACGCCAGAGGATATTACATGAGGCACATTGTACGCCTTATTCAGTGCATCCAGGTACGAGTAAGATGTACCAGGATTTGAGACGTTCATATTGGTGGGGAGGGTTGAAGCCCGATGTAGCCAAATTTGTGGCACAGTGTGCGACCTGTCAACAGGTCAAGATCGAGCATTGCAGACCTGGAGGTGAGCTCCATCCACTGCCTGTACCAAAGAGGAAGTGGGAGGATGTCACCATGGATTTTGTTACTGGGTTGAGACCGAGCAGGAGCTTTGATGCCATCTGGGTCATAGTGGATAGACTGACGAAGACGGCGCGTTTTATCCCTATCCGGGAAACATGGCTAGTGAGCAAATTAGGTGAGGAGTACACTAGGAAGATAGTGAGACTCCATGGTGTACCGAGGACGATCGTCTCAGATAGAGATGGACGATTTACCTCGAGGTTTTGGCAGCAGATTCAAACTGCCCTGAGGACGAGTTTGCACTTCACTACTGCGTTCCATCCTCAGACAGATGGTCAGTCATAGAGGACCATTCAGACGCTGGAGGATATGCTGCGAGCTTGTGTGTTAGCCTAGATAAACTTTGAAATGCTTACCTTATTTTATTATTAGAGAAAGGGGGTAAAAAAGACACCTTTGCTGATGCTTCTTACAGGCTTGTGGGGACAAGTGTGGACGGATCATCTCCCACTAGTTGAGTTCTCGTACAACAACATCTGACATGCATATATTGGGATGGCCCCATATGAGGCCCTGTATGGACAGAGATGTCGTACTCCGTTATGTTGGGATGAGTCAAACAGTGTTAGTGGGTTGACACCTTATCAGATTCAGGATGATGTGGCTCGTGTAGCACTGATTAGAGAGCGGATGCTGACTGCACAAAGCCGTCAGAAGTCTTATGCAGATAGGAGGCGTAGACCCCTAGAGTTCAGAGTAGGAGCCCATGTGTAGCTGAGAGTGTCTCCGACACGAGGTGTTAGACGCTTTGGCATTAAGGGGAAGTTGAGCCCCCAATATGTCGGACTGTTCGAGATTCTGGATCGGGTTGGAAACGCAACATACAAATTAGCTTTGCTTCCGAGTTTAGAGGGTGTTCACCTTGTGTGTCACGTGTCTCAACTGAGGGAGTACATACCAGATCCGAGACATATTGTGAGTTATGATGATTTGGTGGTCGAGCCGGACCAAAACTTTTATTGAGCACCCGATTGCAGTCCTAGAACGAGGTATGAAACGCCTGCGTTCGAAGGACATTCCTATGCTGAGGATACAGTGGTCGAGACGAGGACCTGATGAAGCTACATGGGAGACTGAGGATAGTATCCAGAGGAACTATCCAGAGTTCTATGCTGAGATAGATGTACATGTAGGATCGACGAGTAGATCTTAGTACTATCTTGGTGAGTGTTATGCTTATGTGCTTATATGTTATGATGTGTTTATTTTCATACTAGCTATGATGATGCGTGATCTTATTAGATCTTGTTTGCTAGTACGATTACTGTTTATAGTTGGAGATGGCTCTTTCCTCCATGCTACTGTGATACGATTAGGGTTCAGCTGGAGATGGTTATTCCTCCATGCTATTTTGATGGACATAGTGTTACTGGAGATGTTTTTCCTCCATGCCTTTTGTTATGAGTATGATGATTCGGCTAGAAATGTTTTTCCTCTATGTCTTTGTGATGTGATTATAGTTTGGCTAGAGATGGTTTTCCTCTATACCTTGGATAGTATAGTGATTTTGTTGCTGGAGATGATGATTTCCTCCATAATCACGTTTGAGGTTATAGAGAGAGTTGTACCTCGGCTTATAAGTCCGAGGGATTTGAGGATTCTACAAGTTTCGGGACGAAACATGTTTTTAGGGGGGTGAGATGTAAGAGCCTTAGTCTTTTGGAGTTGAGCTAGCCTAGCCACCCCTGCGGGTTCACTGCGCCGCCCCTGCGGCTTCTTGCGTTATCCGCCTCTGCGGCTCAGGGAACCGCCCCTGCGGTTTCCTTCGGCTGTAGCCGGCTTTGTTGACCCTTTGACCCGTGCTTTATCTTTCTTTCTCTTTAACTTTTCCTTTGCTTCCTGAGCAAGAGTTCTTCATCTTCTCCAGCTAAACCTACGTGCTTCTTCCTTCTCCTTTCTTTCCTTGATCTTGATCTTGGATTCCTTTGAGTTTGAAAGTGTTTTGTTGTGTGGATGATGATGTTGATGATGATGGATGTTGTGCTGAGCTTGGGAGCTAGCTGTTGAGGTTGTGTGATCATTTCCTTGGTTATTCCAACAGTAGGTAAGCTCCATTCTTCTTCTTCTCTTCTTTCTTTCTTTGATTCCATCTTCCTTAGCTTAGGATTAGATGTATTGAATGTATATTGATGTTAGAATGTGTATGTATATGTATGTGTTTGGATATGGAATGGAGAAGACGTGATTTGATCACGTGAAGAGTAGAAGAGAAGTCGGGACTCTACGTTCTGCAGTCGCCGCCCCCGCGCCTGTGAATTGTCGCCCCTGCGGAAGTGTGTCACCGCACCCGCGCCTGGAAGCCGCCACCCCCGCGGTCACGGTCACCGCGCCTGCGTCCTTGTGCCGCCGCGCCTGCGGTTTGCCTTGCTTCGCCCCTGCGTCCCTCTTGTCACACAGGTGCGTCTTGTCCCGGATCTACCTAGAGTAGTATAGATCATTTTCTTTCCTAGTATGAGCGGGTTAGTAGCATGCTAGCTATGTGTATGAGGATAGAATGATGAGGAGTGTGATATATCTGTATGCCTTGTTTTTAGGCAGTGTTGTCCTCCAGATTGGAGTGGATCGTGTTTGAGAGTTGATCGTGGTTGAGACTACTTCTGAGGTTGAGGTAAGTCCATGTGACTTACTTAGCTACCATCCTTATATTGAATGTATGCATGAGTGGTGTTTGTTATATGTTTTATAGCATGCGATATTGATTATTACCGACCTATGGTTTAGTGATCGCCCATTGTAGTGGCTGTGACAACTTGCTTTTCATCCCGTAGTGGAGTTTGGGAAGTTCTCTGTAGTCAGGCTAGATCTGGTATACGGGAAGGTGCACTTATACCACTCCAGCTAGCTATAGCACTCAAAGGCAAGGATTATATATATTCCTCGTGTCACATATATTCATATGCAGATATTTATATGATTTGAGTGTTGGACTATGTAAAGATAATTAACTTGGTAAATGTGTGACAGCATGTTTATATGTTATGATTCCTGAAGTGTGTTTGTGCTCTTGCATCTTTTATATATATGTGTATGGTTAGCTAACGGTTTTATACCGTGTTGTAGATCCTTTGCAGGTTAGGAGAGGTGCAGAGTGATCCAAAGTGGGTGATCCGCTGAGGGCTCCGTACACTAGGTCGTTATCGTGGGATGTGGGATCTTTTGTTATGTACAATATATGTTTTGATTGTACTCAACGGTACCTTGTATAAACCTTTTGATTTATTTATCACAGTTTTATGTTTTGATTTTTATCTATCTGTGCCTTGTTATAAGATCCGGTGAACTTGTTGTCAGGCTAGGATCAGGATCTATTGTGAGATCCTAGCCTAGTAGCGCCTCGATTACTACGGATTCGGGGTGTTACAAAAACTTCAATAAGAAAATAAGTATTATATTTGTTTTTTAAGTCAATATTTATGATTAAAGTCGAGGAGTTGTATTCTCCAAAAGGAGTAGACAAACGTCCTTATATAGTTAGATTCAATTGAACGCAAAAACCGGTTATTAGAATATTGTATGTACTTGACATGGATAATTTTGAAATCACTCAATTATTGATTTTTCATTTTAAGTGTATCCCCTACACCGGGATCCAAATACCTTAGTGGGATACGACCAACACTTCACAAAGACTAAAGTATAGAAACATACATTGTCATACATTTGTAAAAGCAATTCTTCCAGGTCTTGTTAAAACTCGATCCTATTCCAAAGAAGTATATGTTTGTCTTCCAAGTTGCACAAATAAACCAAGAGAGAATTCTTATACCTTGTCAAAACTTGGGCTAAAAGCTTGACTTTTGTCGTGCAAAATGGATGATCTTTCAAGTGCTAATGATTTCCCTTTTATAGGAAAATTGGGGCATATTTTTGGGGAGAATAATCGCAACCAAATCAGTTGAGAGAAGTTCGGATTTTTTTAATCACCGTTTGGCCAAAACCAACTTAATTGAGTCATCAAGAATCCCAAAAAAAGAAGCTAGTTTTTTTTGTCTAATTTTTTTCCACCAATGAGCTTTAATTAAATCATTATATATAGTTTAAACTCCAAGATCTACATATATTTATGAGCTTAACTCAAACTAGCTTAGCTCATTAAGCAACTCACTTGCTAGCTTCTTGCAACTCAATGGACATTTGTGTTGGGACTCCTTTCAAAATTTCTAACAACATTCTTGAGCTAATATAATGAGGAATGCCTGAAAAATGCTCATAAAATATCTCCTAAAAACACAAAGTTTCGGGCTCTCAATTTTTTTCCGTAAAATGGCCTAGGCGTTGGCAAAGCCAACGACGCTCTTGCCAAGTCATGACAGAGTCAAGACAATGTCACATGACACTCATGAGGTTTAACTAAACCATATTTCTGATAAGCCGTGATAGTCAAGTCTCTTGGTTTAGTTAAGTAGACCTTTATCCCGTAATCACTAGTTACTTTAAATGTCAGTCACTTGGCTTGCCTCTTGCAACCCAGACCATCATGACACATGTGAGTAACTCTTTGCACCTTGCCTCGACAACAAGCTCAATGGTTCCGTTGAGACTTAACACAAATCTCCAACACTTCGGAGCCAATTCTTACAGATTTCATTAGCATTTATTGTAGTGTTGCATGACTTCACAATGAATCTCCTTTGTTTTTCCATTTTAGAGAGCTATGTGTGTGTTTTGTGCAAATACAAGCATTCTAGTCCATTTTATAGCATAAATGACGTATCTTTAGAATAATGTCTAGAGGTCGAGGAAGTCCCTATCAAAACTAAATTGACTGAGAGTTGAGAGATAAAGAAACGAAAAGTGCTAGAAGTAATACTAACTAATAAGCTAAAGGTCTTTCTCTTCCTTATCTTTCCTTATCATAGATGGATTTTGTTTAAAATTATATCTTTAAACAAGCTCACAACTAGCACTATCTTATGTCTGAGTGAGGAGGAATAGCGTATGATCTTAAAATTGTTGGAAAAGTATTTATCGGTAGGTAATTTTGAAAACACACCCACAACTAGTAGTAACACGGGTTCCAAAGCGAATATGGGTTCGTGTATAAACCCCTATATATAATAATATGTTCTATGTTTTTTCTTTTTGAAAATGGAAAGCGGTTAGATTGGACTATCTCCTCGAGGTAATCCAACCTAAAGCATTCTTGTGGATGAGAACACGAAGTTCGGGGTCTTTAGAAAAATTGTTGTTGGGGGGTCGAGTTTCCCAGATGGGTCAATCGGTCAACAACACAATTTATTTTTCTGAAAATATGTCTAATACGGACCTCGTCAAAGAAACAAAGATCCAGTATGGAGTCGGATATAATCATCTCGACCACCCACGGACAGCTCCACAAACCTTGGAGTGCCTTGATTACACACAAGTTATCACCTTCGATTTCGATCTTTTTAGTGTGTAGTCTAATCGCCTCTTGTAACCCGGTTTTGAGGGCAAAGACTTTAGCTTTTATAACCGAATTAAAATTATTATTTTTTTTGCGTCGAGGCTAACAACGTCACAATTGTGATTCCGGATTACATATCCAATATATGTTATTCCCGATTCGAGTTTTGAACCATCAAAATTAAGTTTATAGAAGCCGGATTTTGGTATATAACCATATGTTAAAGTTAAAGAATAAATAGTTTTTTTTTTTTGTTAATATAGATTAAAAAAAAAGTATTTTTATGTTATTGTGAAAGAGAAAACAAATTAGAAAGAGAGAAAATAAATTAAGATCCGTCTTACAATTTTGACTTGCAAAAATGATTGTAAATAGGAGTGGATTAGGATCAAGGATAAGATAAGACGAAGAAAAATAAAGCAACTAAAAATCTAAAATCACTTCTTCAGTTATCAATTTCCTCAATCTCTGTCACAGCTCCTCTCTCCCTCCCAACAAACCAACGGAGGAGCTCTCCGATCCAACCCCTCCGAACCCGAATCTTCCTCATCTGCTAAACTACCTTCGATGGGGGCGAATTTTTCATCAACGGACGGGAGTTCCATTCCCGGGTCGATGATCCGACCCAGATTAGGAGACATACCGGAGAGCTGTATAGCCCTTGTCCTCGCGAACCTCGACCCACCCGAGATCTGCAACTTGGCACGGCTTAATCGAGCCTTTCGTGGTGCTTCTAGCGCCGATTTCATTTGGGAATCGAAGTTGCCTTCTAATTACCGCTTTATTATTGAGGAATTGTTTAATTGCAAGGATCTAGGGTTGTGCTGTTGGGATTGTAAGAAGGATATTTATGCCCGTCTCTCTCGCCCGCATTCCTTCGACGGCGGTACCAAGGTAAAATTCATTTTCGAGTCTGCTGCTAGTAGCAAATAGAGTTTCATCGCTGGAATTTGGTTGAAGTTTGATACGTATGTGCGCAGGAAATTTGGCTGAACAAGAGAACTGGAGGCGTTTGCTTGTCAATTTCATACAAGGCCATGTTAATTACAGGACTAGAAGACAGAAGATATTGGAATCGAATTCCAACTGATGAATCTAGGTTAGGGTTTATGTTTATCCCCTTTGATCAATCTATCTTTATTATTTCCATTATACTGATCACTTTTCCCTACAGATTCCAAGTGGTTGCATATCTCCGACAGATATGGTGGTTCGAAGTAGAAGGAGATCTCGAATTCAAATTTCCAGCTGGAACATACAGCATGTTCTTCAGGCTCCAATTAGGTAGAACATCAAAGCGACTCGGTCGAAGGGTATGCAACGTTGAGCATATAAACGGATGGGACTTAAGACCCGTTCGATTCCAGCTAACGACATCAGACGGTCAGCACGCTGAATCACACCACTATTTAGACAACCGTGGCTCATGGTTCCTATACCATGTCGGAGATTTTGTGGTTGAGGATCCGAACAAGACGAAGAAGATCAAGTTTTCTGCAATGCAGATAGATTGTACTCACATCAAAGGTGGCTTGTGTGTGGATTGTGTGTTGGTGTATCCCCAGGAGATGGCTAAGGCTGCCATGCCAGTTTTGTAGAGGCATAAGGTCTTATCTTCAACCTTATACATAGTTGTTTACGCATCTGCACTTTGTATGAGTCGTGTAAATTGAGAATTAACAGGTGTGTGGATAACAATTTCCTTGTTGAATTCATCAATCGTTTTGCATACGCACTGTGCTATACATGAGTCGTGTAACGGCCGTGTGGATGACAAATCCCTTGTGGAATTTCATCAATCCTTTCGCTTTCTATCTTCGTCTGAGTGACGTTCTCGACGACGTTTTTTCATTGGAGTTATTTGAGAATGGTTCCTTCTTTGTAGTATTTGTATAAGATTCATGCCTTATTATTTGAAAAATTAGTAATTATTAACAATACTATCTTGTACAAAAAGCATCTACGTAATCATGATAATGGGCCAATCATATATTACATTTTTTTTTTAATTTTGTCCAGAGAAACCTCTTTGGATGCCTTTTGGCAAAAAAGTAACTAAGGCAAAATTTTGTGAGGATAAATAAATGGGTTTATATAAAAAAAGACGCTAGAGATATTTCAAAATAGGCTATACAATCCAAAAGGGTTGCATTTTTCAAAAAATAAAACCAGTCAATTTTTTTATTTATTTAATTTAGGATGTACAAGATTTGCAGACAGGTTAACCTGTGGTTTCATATTGATTTTTTGACACCAAAGACTTTTCTCAATCCTTATTACAAAGATCGAGCAAACGAGGTTTGATCGCATATAGGGGATGGCGGTATCGGATGAGGATATAGGATGGGCGAATGATCTGATGATGATGGTGGATCGTCGATGGATAGATCAAGGGCGAACCCAATGAAACAATTTGGAGCACCCTAGGGAAACAAAGACCCTAAAACACAACCAAGAAAGATCGTAGAACCCTTCGCTACAATTTTACAAAAAAGGGAAAACGGTTGTCCCTAGAGCACAAGAAGGAGACTTGTGAATGCTTGATAACACGAACTTGGAAATTCAAGATGACAAATTAATTAACATTGTCATATATTTGAACAAAAGTTGAACAATTGAATTTATAAATTAACATTTGAATAATCAGTTAAATAGTTGAACAATTTTGAGTATAGTAGAACAATTGACATATTTGAACAATTACGAATATAGTTGAATAATTTTTAATTGAACAAATACATGATATGTTTGAACAATCGTTATTTGATCAAATGGTTGCAAATTCTTCCTACTTTTGACCCTAACACTCCTTTCCACTTGAACTCAATCCCTATATATAGAGATTGAGAGGTTCTAGGGAAAACCATTCTTACGTAGAGGAATGAGAATATATCTCCATCGTTGGATGAGCAAAAATTAACGGTTGTGATAAAGGAGAAGATTTATATCAATTTTTAAAAATTTGTCACATTAATGTAGTTTCCTTTTAATGTTGAATGATAATGTTTTCTTAAATGATTTATTACCTTATTAATATCACACTCGTGCACATGAACCTTAAATTCATCATATACAATTTAAAATACACAAGAAATATATGTTTATGTTTTTTTGAGTTAAATTTAATGAACACGAGCATTCATACACACTAGGTATGGGCCCGGTTCAAACCTAACCGCCGAACCGGCGGTTTTTAAACCGGCCCAAACCGCCAGTTTGGCAAACCGGCGGTTTAGGTTTGGCCGGTTTGACGGTTTAGGTTTCGGTTTGAGGTTTCCGGAAACCTAAACCGTCGGTTTGGGCCTCAGGCCGTTTATTTTATTTTTTTATTATTTTTTTAAAAAAAAGCCCAACGGCTCTTTAAAGAGCCGTTGGTTTGCTGAACCGACCTCAACGACTTTTTTTGAGCCGTTAGGGCCATATACTTTTTAAAAAAAAAAAAATTAATACCCCACCCACAACTTATCCTAATTTCCTATAAATACCCATTCTCTCTTCCTCTAAAAATCACACAATCTACAACTCATCTTCTCTACTCTCCTAATCTCTTATTCTCGAATTCTCGATTCCTCGTATTCTCGATTTCTCGTAATGGCAAACCCAAGTGATCAAATTCCCTCTTCTCAATACTTTCCTAGCCCCAAGAGAGCGAAACACAAATGCCCGACAATCCCGATGTTACCGAAGTTCCACGAAGAAGTCTCCTCCCTCCGAAAATGCTTACATCCGAAATACTTACGAAGCATTACACCAAGGGGGAGCCGGTGAACGAGTATTGTCAAGTGGCATGCAACTATTGCCCGAAGGTGTACAAGTGGAAGGTGAAGGGCGGCTACGGGACATTGCAAACTCACATGGCAAACGTCCATCCGGAGAAGCTCGGGATTTCACGGGGACAAACACAATTGTCCCACGGGTTTGCATCTTCTACCTCTCATTCTCCTTTATTTACATATAAACATAGTGAAGAAAGTTTAGGATTGACCGATGTTATTTGTTCACATTCATTACCGTTTTCTTATGCCGAATATGAAGAAGTTAGGGAATATAACACTAGATATCTTCAACCTTCTTTTAAACCAACTTCTAGGAAAACCGTTTCAAAATTAGTTACTAAGTCTTACTTAAAAAAGAAAGAAATTTTTTTATCGAATTTGGCTAGTTTTGAACACAAGTTTCAATTTGTAGTGCACAATCACAACAACATTTTTACATGGGCATTACTTTACATTTTATTGATAACGCTATGTTTTTGCATAAATATGTTATTGGTTTTCGACATTTTAATCAAAGACATAATGCACTAGGCATTGCAAGCATGATTAAAACGGTTTTACAAGAATATAATTTACAACATCGAATTTTTTCATATTCTTTTGATAATGCATCCGCAAATACCGTCGCCGTAAACCATTTGGTTGAGGATGCGGGACAATATATAAAAACTCCTTATACTCATCAAAGATGTGCATATCATATTTTAAACTTATGTGTTCAAGATGGACTTAAGGTTTTAGGAGATATGCTAACCCCAATCAAACTTGTTATTGATCATATTTGGCATGACTCCGATTTAAGAAGAAAATGGAGAAATTTATGTTTAAACAAAAATGTTCATCCTATTGCTTTTTCAAAAGATGTTGGAACTCGTTGGAACTCGACTTAAAAACTACTTTGTGAAGCCGTACGTTATAAAATTTTGTTACAAGAATTTGCTTAAGTTCATGTACCTTGGTCAATTTTAGATGATGAAAATGTTTGGGAAACTTGAGCCCATATTTGTAATGTTTTAAAAACTTTTAATGATGCAACTATTACCATGAGTTGTGTTTACACTCCAACATCTCATAGATTTGTAGAAATTGTCGTTAACGTTGCCGAAGCTTTTGTAAAATGTTTTAACATACCTTGGCTCATGGATTGCATGTTTGATATGAAAGATAAATGGCTTAAATATTTTCAAGACATTCCCATGATTTATCTTGTAACCGCCGTTTTTTTATCCTAGACTTAAACTAGATGGTCTTTCCGATTTATTGACTTGTTATTATGATTGTTTGTGTGTAAACTTAACACAAGAAAACATTAATGTTCCTAACATTGTGCAACAAGTTAATACCGAAATTATAAAATTACTTAGTACATTTGAATCTAGTGCTAGCTCTTCTTCTACCACACCTAGTCCATCTCCCTCTTCTACTAGTTCATCATCTTCTCTTTCACTTGCACAACAAATTTTTGCTAGAAGAACAAAAACACCTAGACATTCATCTTCAAATGCGGAATATCAAGATTATCTTAACACTTGTTTTAATTTTGATGATAATGTTGAATTTGATATTTTGGATTGGTGGAAGAGATTAGCTCCCAAATATCCAACCTTAGTTAAAATTGTACAATAAATCATGGCCGTGCCCGCATCAACGGTTGCGGTGGAGCAAGCATTTAGCCGAGGCGGGAACATTCTCGGTCACAACCGAACTCAATTGAAGCCCGATAAGTTGGAGATGCAAGTTTGTGTTCAAGATTGGATAAGGGCGGCTAAGCGGAAACAACGGAATGCACCGGTGTACGACTCCAAATCGGATTCCAACTCCGAAGACGCCGGCACTACTTCCGAGTCCGACATCGAAAGGTAAGCGAAATTAAAAAAAACTCGGAAGTCCGAAAAAAGGTAAGTCAAGGTAAGAGAACTACGTGGGCTTTGATTCCTCTTAATCCCGAGAGGATACGTAGGCAACCGGGAAACCGGTTCAAGCCCTTTAATTTTTCCGAGTTTTTTTTGTTAAATTGAATTTTTGTTTCTATTATTTAATTGGTATAAATTTTAATTACTAGTTTTTATATCAAATTTTTTTTATAGTAATTTTTTTATTTTTATATAATATTATTTATTTATTTATAACATATTCTGCCTTTGTATTTATTTATTTATTTATTTCTTTTTTTTTTTAATAAACCGTGCTAAACCGACAAACCGGCGGTTTAGGTTTACCTAAACCTCCGGTTTTAAGGGCGCCGGTTTCGGTTTAAGTTTGCAGCCCATGCCTAATACACACTAGCGTTCAATCACATAAGTAGTTAAATACATGTACACGATTGATAAGTCATTTGTTCATGGTGGTGTGCCGATCGAGTTCTACAATAAACATGTGCTCATATGATTAATAATGAATGACCATGATTAAATAAGATTTTATTGCCCAACCAACTCAAATTATTTTTTTTGTAGGTGATGATCGTATTAAGTGCATAGATCTCTTAATAAATCATTAATTATTGTTGATTAGAATGTAATATATTTTTGACATTATGGTATATCCGACGACACTTAGAGATTCTCATTCCTCTCCGTAAGAAGGGTTCTCTCTGGAACCTGACCCTATATATATATATATATATATATATATATAGAGAGAGAGAGAGAGAGAGAGAGAGAGAGACTAACTTGTTATATACACAGCTTTCGATTTACCGTTTATACCAATGAAGCGTAGTGCGATTGTGTAGGATAAATAACACTCAAGCACACTTTGACTATATGGGTCAGGCAACAACATTGTGCGTGGCTACATGTTATACCCAAACGTTGTTGGGACACTTAATTGCACTCCTAGTGTGTGACAACATGCACAATAGCGTTGTGCTTGCACGAGAAGTGACACGTAATGGTATTGTGCTTGTATTTGATGTTTGGCGCTCAAACACATTGCGCTTGCTTGATGTAAATGGTATTTTCAAACCGTGTAAATAACATCCCCTCTATATATAGTGAAAAATTAGCGAAAAGCATAAATTCAATAGATAAAAAGGAAAAGACCATGAATCCTAAACCTCGTTACATCTGACTTTAGAGAGATTTTATCGAGGGATCCATAATACATATAATCAAATTGATCCTAGATTGACATTAGAATAAATTATCATATGATAAAACATATGACTAAACTAATAATCAAATGATTTAATAAGATCTAGACCATAAGTCTCAAGCTTGGTAGGATTACCATGTAACCATAAGGGGTATAATCATAACCAAGTGCATCATATTTATGTCCAAGTTATATCAATATCGACATACACTAAGTTAGTGTCATATGTGCATTGATAAGGTTGAAGTGTTCACATCAAGTATCGCAAATGCTTACAAGACTTTGTTGTAGTACAATAGGTCAAGATTGGACACAAGAAAGACAATGCTTTAATTTGATAAATTAATTGAGAAACCAAAAGACAAAAATTAAGTAAACTGAATACATACAGATGATATGAGTCACGAAAGGAAATCAGTGATAGAAGACCATAAACCTTGGTTGCCAACTTGGGTCATGTAAGAGCCTTAGTTTTGGGAGCTAGTTTTGGCCTTAGCCGCCCCGCGGGTCTGTGAGGCCGCCCCTGCGGCTCCCCTGTTGTTCCGCCCCTGCGGCCAGGAAACCCGCCCCTGCGGTTTCTTGCGGCTGCAGCCGGCTTTGTTGACCGTTGGACCATGCTTTACTCTCTTTCCTTTTTAACCTTTCCTTACCTTAGGATGAAGGGTTTCTTTATTCTTCATCTTCCCCAGCTACCCTTACGTTCTTCTTGCTTCTCCCTTTCTCCTACTTGATCTTGCTCTTGTTTTCTCCTTAGTGTGGAAGAGTTGTTTGTGTGGGTTTTGGTGGATGTTGATGTGGTATGATGTTGTTGCTGAGCTTGAGAACTAGTGGAGATACTGCCTTGGATCAGTTCGTGTCCAGGCCACAGCTGTGGTAGGTATCCCTTGCTTCTTCTTTCCTTCTTTCTTCTTTCTTGTTCTTCCTTCCTTAGCTTAGGTTTAGATGTGTTGATCATAGGGTGATGTTGAAATGTGTATGTTTATGCTTGTGTATGAATCTGGAAGAGAGTAGACGTGATTTGATCACGGGAAGAGCCGAAGAGAAACTACAGAAATCGCCTCTGCCGTGTTGCCGCCCCCGCGGCCAGAAGTCACCGCCCCTGCGGAAGACGTGCCGCAGCGCCCGCGCCAGCGCCTTGCCTGCGTTACCTGCGTCCCGTGTCACCGCCCCCGCGGCTGAGTGTCGCCGCGCCCGCGGTTGCCTGCGTTCCGCCCCTGCGTCCTTAGTTCACGCAGGTGCGTCTTGTCCCGGGACTACCTATAGTTAGGTAGTTCCTTTCCTTTCTAGTATGAGGGAACTAGTACCATGCTAGGTATCGGTTTATGACGAGTATGATATAGATATGCCGGTTACGGCCTTGAGATTACGAGTGGATATGATCCCTTATGGATCTCTTGGGTCTAGGTGTGACCCCTTTGTGTGATAGGATTGTGATATATATGTATGTGTGCCTTGTATAGGCTGTGTTGTCCTCCAGTTTGGAGTGGACCAGTTGGAGAGTTGATCGTACTTGAGTTACTTCTGAGATCGAGGTAAGTCCATAGGACTTACTTAGCTACTATCCTTATATTGGATGTATGCTTGAGTGGTGTGTGTTATGTGCTTTATAGCATGTGTTATTATGGTCACCGACCTATGTTATATTGACCGCCCATTGTAGTGGCTGTGACAACTTACCTTTCATCCCGTAGTGGAGTTTGGGAAGTTCTCTCTAAGCTAGTTAGTTCTGGTATACGGGAAGGGCACCTACCACTCCATATGGTATACGGGAAAGTGCGCTGATACCACTCCAGCTAGCTATTGCACGCAGAGGTGAGGGTTATATATACATTCCTCGTGTCATGTATATTCATATACATTTATTATACGATTGAGTGTTGGACCTATTAAAGATAATAAACCGGGTAAATGTGTGATATCATGATGATGTGTTAATATTTTTGACGTGTGTTTGTGCTCTAGCATCTTCTTATATATGTGTATAGTTAGCTAACGGTTTTATACCATGTTGTAGATCCTTTGCAGGTTACGAGAACTGCAGAGTGATCCGGAGGGGTGATCTGTTGAGGGTTCCGTACACGGGGACGATATCGTGGTTGGGATATTTATATTGTACGGGTTTATGTTTTGACTTTTGTACTCAACAGTACCTTGTATCACCTTTTGATCGGTATATATATATATATATACACATCAGTTTCATGTTTTGTTTTCATCTATCAGTGCCTTGTTGTAAGATTTAGTGAAGTTGTTGTCACGCTAGGGTCATGATCCATTGTGAGATCCTAGCCCAGTAGCACTCCGAGTCCTACGGATTTGGGGTGTTACAAGTCAGGTCGACCGAAGGAAAAACGTAGTGTAATCACTAGAAGACAACACAAAGGTAAACAAAGATGAAAACAAAACAAAATCCCAAAGCTAGCTAGTGGGATAGGTCTTACGATCTCTCTCAGAGAAATCTCCCGACTACTTCATAAAATTTTTTATTAACCAGAGCAGAATGAGAGGAGAAATTTTGGATCTTTGGAACATTCGTATACAGATTTAGATGCGGGAATAGTCATGCAACATGTATCAAATAGGATAAAACATTCTAGAGTCCACATGACCACCTCATGCATATAATAGATCTTAATTGGCAATTCCACAAAATGAAAAGTAATTGGAGTTATGTAGAAGACAGCTTCGTTGATTGTCACACGGGATCATAATATATTGCTTGCGGTACATCAATGTTGTCACCATAGATTGTCACACACCCAAGACGTTGCCGGATCATCACATTAAACTAGGCATGGAGGTTTGAGGACTATATTGTCACCGAATGTCAAGTCACTCTTTGAAGAACATATAATATATAATTCTACCATAACTCAAAAACATAGAATCAATACATAGAATCAATCTAATACCATAAATTAATGCAAATGGGGATCACCCGACCGTAAAACAAAAGGGGGATTACTAACACATACATTATGCATACAACAACTTTATTAATACTCGAACAAGGGACAAGTTGGTTGACTAGGGGCTCGTCGTCCGACCTCCAAAGAGATGCAATTACTTCGAAAAACTGTGGAAAATGAGAGATCTCACATAATGGATAAAGAACCCTAATTATAGGGTCCGAGAGAAGCCCGAAAACCCTAAATCTCTTCTAATCTTATCTTTTAGTAATATAAGATCGAATCTACTTGATCTCATCTTCTAACAAGATAAGATCGAACTAAAAAGATAGGATTGCAAAGCAAACATGCCAATAGGTCCGCCCAACTAAAAGGGAAACAAAATAAGACGTCGGAGTGAGCAGATCGAGTAGGCCGTTGGCCGACCTCCTTGGCCAAAATCATGGACTTGGTCCAGAATTTCTCTAGGATCTTCCTTGCAACAACGGGAGGTCATTTCAGGATCCGATGCAGAAAGTGTGAGAGGCAGATTGGTTGACTGATAACATGTTTTCATGTTATTTTTGTAGATGTGTTTAAGTGTGTGTTTCCCTTAGTTTTGCATGGTTTAGGCTTTTACATCTTAGTTAGAGCTTAAAATGTCAAAAGAATGTCTACTCCCATTGTTTTGTGTCTTTGTAGGTATTTTGTCCTAAAATGGAGCAAAAATGTAGATATCAAGTCATCCAAGCAAACCAAGCACCAAGCATCACCACTAGAGCTAAGAGACTAGTGAGAGTGGTGCGTTGCGTGGGTCCGTAATGGGGACATGGATAAAGCCTATTTTTAAAGCTATTCAAAAACCCAACGACGAGGAGTTAGCAGCAATGGAGTTAGCAAGGAGAAAGAAACGTAACCGCCCTAAATTTGTCAAGGAAAAAGGCTAATAGAGAAGGAGTAGAGAACGTGGAGACAGGCGTTGTGGGAAAACCACAAGAGACAAAGACATTGGGATGAAGATAGATCAATTGTAGAGCAGGATAACGGCCGTGTTATTATGGCCATGACCAAGAGTACTTCGATCGCCATTAAGAACCCTGAGTTGGAAAATGTTACTGCTCATAGTACAACTTTGATTGCTAAGTCGTCGATTACTCCCAACTCGGTGATTCGTTTGGAAAATGACACAGATGGATGCAAGTTATTGATCAATGGGTTAGTAAACTGTCCTAAGCAAAGTTTAGAAGTCATGGTTCATCAGGAAGGCAGCAAGTTTTCCTGCGTGGTTCATGGTGAACAGAACACCAGTGGTGATGAGCGACAGGAGGAACATTTATTGGATGTCAGTCCATGCTCAACAAGTATCTGAATATTGATGTGTTCTCTCTTCCCTTTGTTCGTTGTTTCATTATGAATTGCTTACTTTGAAATGTCTTCGGAGTTCGTAAGAATGGCTTCCGACGTGCAGTTAGATATATTTGCAGTCATCATAAAATCGATATGCTTGCCATTTTTTGAACCTCGGATTTCAAGGGTCGAGGCTCAGAAAGTGTGTAATAGACTCAATTTTACCGGGTGTGTGCGTGTCGATGCTTTAGGATTTAAAGGAGGGATCTGGCTCCTCTGGTATAAGGAAAGATTAAATTTTGAGATCATCACGTTAAATGATGGGTTCATCCATTCTAGGGTCACTGCTAGGAATGATCTGTTCAGTCTGTTAGTGGTCTATGCTCCCCCTAATGTGAGTCGTAGAAGATCGTTCTGGACTGCTTTGGATGACGAAGTTGCGACTATTGACGGGCCGTGCTTCGTGGGAGGGGACTTCAATTGTATCCTCTCTCTTGAGGAAAGAGGAGGGGGGGACAACAAGTTGCATAAGGACTCGGAAATTTTCAGAAACTTTGTGAATACCCATGGGCTCATAGATATGGGATTTACGGGGTCTCCATTCACTTGGAGTGAAGGGAAGGTAGCCAATAGAGTTATTTTTAAAAGATTGGACAGAGTTCTCTTGAATGGTTCAGCCAGACTTACTTGGGTTGATGCCTCGGTGAGGCATTTACCCCGTTATTCTTCTGACCATGCCCCGTTTCTTCTGCGCCTCAAACCGTTGGTGAAGTTAGCTGATAAGAGACCGTTCAGACTCGAAGCAGCTTGGTTGCGTCATCAGGATTTCAGACCTATGGTTGAAGATGTCTGGAAAAATAATTCCGAGGTAAGTAGATCTCTTAATAAGCTTAAATTATGTCTACTAACCTGGAATCAAAATGTTTTTGGTAATATTCATCGTAGGAAGCAGGTTATTCTGGAGCAATTAAGTGTTATGCAAGAAGACCCTAACTATGCGTCTTCCCAGAGACTGTTGGATTTAAATGGGAATCTCCATCTGGAGCTCAATGAGGTTATAGCGCAGAAGGAAATACATTGGATGCAGAAAACTCGTGAGCAGTGGCTCTGTCTTGGGGATAGAAACATGGTGTTCTTCCATACCTCGACTATTATCAAGCGCAGGGCTAACAAAGTGGAAGGACTCTTTATGGATAACGACATTTGGGTGGAGGATCCGGACCGGTTGAGAAATTGGGCGGTTAGTTTCTACAGGGAATTGTATTGCCTGGGCAACGACTCGTCTGTTCATCGGCTCGAGTGTGAGGGCCCCTCAATCCCTACTATTGAGACTTGTAGTTGGGATCTTTTAAATACTTCACGGAGTGAAATGGAGATCTGGAAGGCCGTTAAGTCTATGGGCGCTTACAAATCCCCGGGTATTGATGGATTTCAACCGTTTTTCTATTAGAAGCATTGGAGTATTGTGAGGCTCTCGGTTAAGGAGGAAGTGGATAGGTTTTTTGAATCGAAAAAGATTCCCGAAGGAATGAACGACACACTTCTCTTTCTCATTGCTAAAGTGGGAAAACCGGAAAGAATCTGCCAATTTAGACCCATTGCTCTCTGTAATGTTCTTTATAAGATCATCTCGAAGGTATTGGTGCATAGACTGCAGAGCATTATTGGGGATCTCGTTGGGCCTACCCAAGGGAGTTTCATCCTGGGTAGACTCATTCAAGATAACATCGTCCTGATGCAGGAAGTTGTGCATTCTCTTCAACGGCGTAAGACGGGAAAGAAATGGATGGTCCTTAATCTTGATCTGGAAAAAGCGTATGACCGTCTCAAGTGGAATTTTGTGGTTGATACCTTGGCTGAGGCCGGTTTCCCGGGAACTGGGTTGAGATGATCAACAGTTGTATAAGCACTGTAAAAATGAGTATCAATTGGAATGGGGGTGTTACTGAGAATTTCCTTCCTCATCGAGGAATTTGACAAGGTGATCCCTTGTCTCCTTATATTTTTGCTATGATGCACAGAAACTTCTAGACAGTGTCGTTTTCCGTGTCCTCCCGTGTCTGAAACTTGGAAGGTTCCGGAAACTTCTCGGACACGGTCAAAATAGTGAGGACACGGTCAAGACACGTTTCCACCATCGGGAACAAGCCGGACACATCCAAACCATGATCATGAATGGAGGCTCAATGTGGGCTCAAAGAGGGATACAAAAGAAATGAACAAGACATCCATGATTATTACGTTTTGTTTTCTTTTATGGAATTCAAAATAAATAAGACATTCATGACTACTGCCTCAATATCACTTAACACAATCAATATTCTTATTTATCAATATTTCTACAACTGATGACACATTCATGTGACATTGGTTATATCATATATGCATTTCTTCTTATTATATATAAATTTCTCTTCGCAAGAGCTTTAAAATGATATATTATTTGTATTTTTTCGCCGTGTCCCTATTTCCTACGATTTTTAAGACTGCCGCTTCCTTGTTTCTCGCCGTGTCCGTTTCCCGTATCCTTGTCCGTTTCCGTGAAACATAGTATTTTTGTGTTGTGCGTGGAACGGTTGAGTCATCATATCCACCAAGCGGTTGAACAAAACTCTTGGAAGCCGATCAAACTATCTAGAAACGACCCTCCTCTTTCTCATCTCTTCTTCGCGGACGATATTACTCTCTTCGCTAAAGCCTCTCCTAGTCAAATGAGAAAGATTATGGACGTGATCAACCATTTCTGCTCTGCTTCAGGTCTCAAGGTAAGTGTGGCTAAATCTAAAGTTTTCGTCTCCCTCAATACTGGTCCTGATTTGAGAGATAGTATTGGTCTGGTTAAATGTGACTGAGAATATGGATAATTATCTGGGTATGCCTCTCATTAATAAGCGAATTAATAAGAATACTTTCTCCTTCCTTCTCAACAAGATTAACGCTAGACTCACGGGTTGGAAAAGCAGGAACCTTAGTCTTGCTGGGCGGATTACTCTCACCAAATCGGTGCTCACGTCTATCCCCATTTATTCTATGTCGACGGTTCTCCTCCCTAAATATACTTGTTATAAGATTGACCAAGTTTGTAGAAACTTCATTTGGGGAAGCTCGGAAAGAAACCGTAAAATGCACATGATTTCGTGGGCAAATATCTACAAACCTAAAATCCATGGGGGTCTTGGTTTCATTCCGATGAAGGTTATGAATGAAGCGTTAGTGGGAAAGGTGTATTGAAGACTGCTCACGGGTGATCCGGGGTTGTGGGCCGAGGTTATGAGTCATAAATACATCCTTGGCCGTAATTCTAGGCACCCACAACCGTCACCGATCTGGAGAGGGATCGAGAAAGTGAAAAGAGATGTAATTAGTAAAGGGCTGAAGTGGAACGTGGGGAATGGTATTGACATTTCTTTCTGGACGGACCCGTGGCTTAAAGAGCAACGTCTGATGGACTTTGTATCGAATGGAATTACCGAGGATAGGCTTCAGGATAAGGTTAGAGCCTACTGGATTGAGAACTCTGGTTGGGATTGGTCAGCTCTGAGCAACTGCCTGCCCGACTATATTCTTATCTCTCTCGTTGTGGTTGGGCTTGATGATGATAGACAGGATGACATTTGTTGGGCTAGGGCAATATCGGGGTGGTACTCGGTCAATTCGGCGTGCAGTTTTCTTTCCCTATCTGATACGATCCAAAGTAATGACCGTGGAGTCTTTAAAACTATCCGGAGTCTCCATGTCCAGGAACGCACAAGAGTTTTTATATGGAAACTCATCAATGGAGGCTGCCTGTCCAATGAGGAAAGGAAAAGACGTCATCTCGCTAGGGAAGACACGTGCACCTTTTGTGAGACGGAGAAAGAGTCGCTTGAACATTTGTTTAGAGATTGCCAGAGGACGAAAGCGATATGGACTAAGCTTGCTGCGAACGTGCGCTATCCGAACTTCTTCGACCTTCCTTTTGCCTCCTGGATCAGAGGTTATATCCTCTCTAATATCTATTTCAATTCGAATATTTCATGGAAAAATGTCTTTGCATATTGCTTTTGGTATACTTGGAAGTGGAGGAATGCCAAGATTTTCCGAAACGAAGCTAGACCTTTGGATGGAAGTCGGGTGATCATTGAAAACGCCACCCATTACAGTAACGCTTGGAGAAACATGGATGATTTCAAGCAGAGCCCTAGACGTACTTCTCGTCTTGTGTGTTGGACCCCCGCCGGAGAATTGGGTGAAGATTAACACGGATGGTGTTGTTAATAGCAGTGGGTTAGCCTCTACTGGTGGCATTATGAGAGATGATAGAGGTGGGTGGCAAAGGGGTTTTGTCCACAATATTGGGATGTGTACGGTCCCTATGGCTGAGTTGTGGGGTATTTTACATGGCCTCGATATTGCTTGGGAGAGTGGCTATAGACTCGTGATTTTGGAAATTGATTCGCAGCTTGCAACCACTCTCTTAGACATAAATATTCCCCGTTGCCACCCTCTTTCCAGCCTGGTACATAAGTGCCAAGGATTCTTGAAAAGGAATTGGAATATCCAAGTCCGTCATATTTACCGTGAAGCTAACTACGCTGTGGATTTTCTTGCTAGTTTAGCTTTGATTTTTAACATTGGTTTGAATTTTGGTTGCCCCCCCGAGGGTGTAGTGGATATTATATGTGTTGATGTTAGGGGTCGGGCTATCCCCCGTTCGATGACTACTTAGCCCTCGTTTTTTATTAATTTAAGCGCGATTAGATGCGCGGAGGCTCCATTCCTCCCCCTTTTTACCACAAAAAAAGGATCTAAGGAAGAAGGAGAATCAACAAGAAAGTCAAGCATGAAGTCATTGGAGCGAAGGAAACAACCAAGAGGAAGTAAGAACTTAGCCTTGAGATGTGAAGGAACTCGAGTGAAGAAGAAGGATCACCATCGGGTTGAGACTCGAGCTAAGAAGAAACTCAAAGGAAAGGCAACTATTATCCTCGAGTTGGCCTCAAGTTAACTTCAACCCGAGCGAACAAAACTTTTTAACTTGAGTGAAGAAGTCGGGCACCTCGAGTTGGAGCCCACCCCGAGCGAGGAAGCCCACCCCGAGCGAGGAAGCATGCTTACCTTGGCCAAGTTGAGAGGCGGCGGGCGAAGGCAATCGTGACCCATGCGTGTTTATCCTCGAGGTGAAGTATCAACTTCTTCTAGGAACTTCATCCAAACCATATTGGATTTCTTTTGATAAAGGGACCACGTCGTAGAGCTTTTATATAAGGCCAATAGTTTATTGTAATATATATCCAACTTCATACACTCTCATCCAACTCTTCCGTTACGATTCTCAACCATAGAAACTCTTATTGGAGCATTGGTTTGACGGAATTTGGATCAAAATCAAGAGAAGTTTGGTGTTCTTCATTATTCTTCATTTCTTCAATCTTGTTTTGCTCATAACTTTTGATTGGTAAGTCAAATTTCGTCCATTTTTCTTCCTTTATCTTTATTTTGTTGTCTACTTTCTATCCATGACATTTATCTCCACTGTTATGTTGATTGATTTTGTGACGGGTGAGTAATTCCTATCTAGGTTTTGGGGTAAAAATCTCCAAATCATGCTAGATTAGTATTGTAATAGTGTTTATTCATGATAAGAAGGGAACTCAAGCATGATTAGTAACATATAGGGGGATGAAAATTTAAAGTTTATTGATCATTCATGTTGGATTTACTTCATTGTTGGTGGTTTAGATTATTGTTGGTCTAAATCTACTTGTTAAAACATTGTATTCTTCCAAGCATGAATGATTGATTGCTAGATTAATAATCTAAATTGAGACTTATAAGGCAATATGAATATGATTATGCATTGTTTAGATACCTATCATGCTAAAGTAGGGTTGACTGGGGCCGAAAGGATAATTAAACTCTATTTGTGATCATTCATCCATGTTATGATTATACTAGATAATGTATGCAAATATAAAATATCATGTGATGATTATGTCATTTAGTATGATCATAATTGTGACTTAAACAATTGAATTGTGGCTTGACCATAACATAGTTTGATTGATATAAGTTATCCTATGAGCTTCAAAAGAGGATTAAGATGCTTATATGAACTCACCTACATGTCATTTACCCTTAATTGATCAAGTAATATCACTAGAGCATGCTAGCTAGTTATGGTTTGGGAAGATTAGTCCCTAAATCTAGGGTTTTCTCATATATTTGATCTCATATTTGTTACTTTAACTTGGTTACACATCTCTCTTGAAAACTATTGATCTTTTGATCACCTTTTTACATGCTTATATTGCCTTGACATTGACTATAAATTGAGCTATATAAAGTCCTTGTGGAATTCGATTTTGATGCCTTTATCAAACTACTACATTGAAAATGGTCGTGCACTTGCGGTTTTGTGTGATTATTGATCGTCATTTAACCTCACAACAACGACCTGGGTGCATGTCGAACACTTTTGCAAGCTTTTTCATGCTTATCCACCTTCGTAGGGGCCGCGTTGAGGGCCGCTTTACCCACAACAAAAGGCCCACTACCCAAAGTGACTAGAGGAGAGACCCCATCAAATCAACAGAAGCATGTTTTCCACCGACCAATCTAAACACTAACAGGTCTGCCGGCCTCAAAGTAGATCTCCCTTCCCGTGGATTAGTTAAGAAAGTCACAAGCACCTCCTTCTTAGCTGAAATCCCTCTCTCCTAAACACGTCACATAAAACCTCACAAACTAGATCATGCCTATATTTGAAGCCAAGGGATTCTTTACAATGAACTACATGCTCCCCAAAAGCATCTAAGTCGTCCCTCCGACAATTAGACATAGGACAAGTCGCACTAGCCGGAAACAAAGGAATCATAAGGCGATACTTAATTAAGGATCGTGCGATACTCAATTGAAGACATACACTGTCCAAGCCCCTCAACGGGTATGACAAGAAGGAAGTCTTGGCTATGCAATGACTACAAACACTTGAAAACCGCTTTTTGTATAAGAGTCAAACCAAAAGTCACTTCCATTGTCTGCACTATTTTACTGAAAAGAGTACTCACCAAAGCATGTTGGACTTTAGGGGGACGGTGTTGTTGACAGTAAACCCAAAAAGATCGAAACTAGGAATAGAAGCCTAAAGATTGTCCAACGTTGCAAAAAAAACTCAAAGCCCATATCAACTACTCCATTGTCCCGCAGGATGTGGTCTTGAAGGATCCAAGATTGGCCGTTGGAGGCCACACAAACAAAAGAAGAAGTCTCCATAGCTGAGTACAAACCAAACCCTCTAAACTGAATAGGCAAAGAAGCAAGCTACCATTGAAGATCCCCAAAAATGGACTGCCACAAACCACAATATCCTCGACCGATCTACGGAGTCCAAAATCAAATTAATATGATGTACACTCTCCATACTCTGGTAGACAAGTCCTCAATCTAAAATACATTTTAGCAACACCCGTACAAGAACGAAGCATGAGAAGCTCACTCTACGGGTCCCTCAGTTGTGGAAGAAGGTGCATCAACTCAACCGCCTTAACCACTCTCTTCATGACTAACTCTCTAACAAACCAATCATCTTATATATTTCTCCACCCAACAATTTGACTTCATTCAGAACCCTGTTAATACTATGTAAAATAACATCTGCACCACCTGGAACACCGACCCCAAATTGAAAATCTCCAAGATATTCTTTCATATCTTAAATCACCCCCTTCAATGTTACTTTAGACACCAACCGCCACCAAACAATACCCACTGTTATGGGTCGAACCCCATTATATGGCTTCAGCAACGACATAAGAGGTGCCGAAGCAACAAACTCAGCCAAACTCAGCGGACATTTTGATACGGGGTTAGCCGTGAGGTTGCCCGATCTTTCAACACCAAGAACTTAAGATAGAAGAAAGATGGAATAGGCGTGAAGATGGATAGAAAACGTGGGGTATGGTGGATGAATGATCTAATGAAGATTGCTAGATCGTAGCTGGATAGACTGGTTGAATCCCTCAAAGGAACTCTTCCACTATAATCTTATGCTGAAGGAAAAGACGCGATTGTTCCCAAAGCACAAGAAGTCGCTTGGAGATCGAAGAGAGATCGATCTTAGAATCTCACCAAGATGGACGACTCTCCCAAGGCTCCAAACTAGGGTTTGGACGTGCTTCTCACATGTCCAGGGTTTGAATAGGAATCACACTTATTCGTTCTCGAATCACACGAGAGAAGAAAATACTAAAAAGTATTCAAAAGTTTTTTTAATCAAAGTCTTAGTGTAAAAACGTCCAACTCAAGCCTTATATAGGTTGAGGAGTGCGTGAAGTCTAAACCACAACGGGCTATGGGCTTGATCCAAGATCGAGCCCAAACTAGCTAAAAAGATAAGAAAAGATAAGATCAAATCTTTAAGAGATATGATCTTCTAACGAAAGGATATGATCAAATTTTTAAGAGATAAGATCATCTAAAAAGATAAGAACAAACTAAGGGCTGAAACTAACAAGTCTAAAAAGCCCAAAACAACAAGTAAAAGGCAAGCCCATCTTTAATTAAAAGATGTCCAAGAATTGGCTGAAAATAATGAACAAGTTGGGCCTAATTTAGCCACTTAAATTAGTCTGAAACCTTCTTTCCCTGCAACCTTTCTTATCCAAGACTTCTTCCAACACGTCTCTCCAATCTTGACCATTTTCACGTGGATATGGGCTAAAAGATTCTCGATCCAATCCAACATCATCTTGGACGTCATTTCGTTTAGGCTCACTCTGATCTCGGTCATTGCTAGTATGATCTCGGCCGAAATCTTGGCTGGTATCTCGGCTGCCCAATGTCACACTTCGGTCATCGCTTTCCTTAGTCTTTTCCTTCAGAAGCTTGTCCTTCCTCATGCTTCAGTCGTCTCCTCTTTGCTAGCCTCTTCATTCTGAGAGTTGAGATTAAGCTCCCAGATGCTCCTGCATCATCCTCCCTCTCTTGGAAAGGATTCGACCTTGAATCCACGAAGATTGGACTTGATCTCTGCTATAATGGTGTTACTGACTTAGTGGGATCCATGGGGTCGTCCTCTCTACGCACTTGTTCCTTGTGCATCATCCCTTGCTCTAGAACGGGACGATGTGAAACCTGTTGAGGCTTCCTCTCTCTCTCTTTGGATTGGCAACTCCTTCTCCATTGGATTGTACATTCCGGGAGTACCAACACGGAGAATAAAACGCAGCTACTATTCGGATAAGGTGTGAAGCTAGCACCACATAACCTCAATGTCTTTTCTCGAAGATATGAGAATATTTTCTTGTTATCAATACTATGCATGTAGGGCGTAGGAATGAGGTCTAATAGATCAACCTGCACAGTAATCTTTAAATGAAGATTCTCAAGAGTGTAACAATACTCAAAGAAGGATATAAAGTAGCCAAGTATCTCCAATTGTAGACTACTATCGATCCGTGTATGTTCTTGAGAGCTCCTCCGAGACTCTCCAACATACCAATCTCGAACATAGAGGATTTATGAATTCCCTACAAATAAAGCTGAAAATAGGACATGAAAAGGGATCTACACATGGTGCATCCTCTCTATCCTCATAATTCAAATCTCTTCGTATGAGCCTTCTAGGCACGTAGCCTAACCTGTTCCCGTTTTCCCTTTCTGCAATAGACATATCAAAGCAAACTAGACTCGCCTGCAAATTCTCAACTAAAAATAATTATCTTGAGAAAAGAAAATTAAATGTAGCCTGAAAGTTAGAAAGTTTGAAGGCTCAAAGGAACAAAGGGTATCAAACAAATTCCTTGAGCGGAAACCAAAAAGGGGAAGGGGAATAAATAAATAAAAGCAAGGGAAAAATAAATAATCCAATTGGCTCCCTTTCTGGAACGAAAAGGGTATTTTGTGTAGGGAACTCAAAAAGACTAAAAGATTATCGAAATCCGTTCCCGTTCTTTCCTTCCCGTTTCTTCTTTTTTTTTTTGAACTTGCCGAAACCCTAGGGTTTGTACGTGGCAAGGTGGCTGCTGCTCCCGGGGTTGGCGGCTGTTGGTGGTTTTGCAGCGGCGGACGGCGGCGTAGGGGCGGCGGGAAGCCAGCGGCGGGGTGGTGTGATTCCGGCGGCGGAAACCGGCAGAGAAGGGTGAAACCAAGAGGTTTCCGGTGGGGTGGCGGCTACTGCGTGGTGGTGGAGTGCCGGTGATGGTCCATCAGGGGTGGTGGTGTTGTGGTGGCGTAGGGGTGGCGGCTAGCGGCGGGAAAACCGGCGGCGGGGATCCGGCGGTCGAAAGACCTTCTTTTTTTTGTAAGGGGGCTGTTGCGTGGTGGTGGTGGTGGTGGTGGGATGTGGGTGGTGGTGAGGCGGAGAAGTGGTGGTGTTGGTGGCGTTGGTGGCGTGAGGCCGGCAAAGTGGATCTCGGTCGGTTTTGACCGAGATGGGGCCCGAGATGCTAACCGATCGAAGATCTCCGGTCTGTCGACAATGGTGGTGGTGCAGGGGTGGTGATTCAAGGGTGAACCGTGGCTAAAAAGATCGTTCTCGGTTGGTTTTCCCGCAATTTAGCATGAATAGGTTTGCACGAAGTGAATCAAAGGTATGGGGGTTCAAGAAAAAGATTGGATCTTGGCTGAGTTATGGTGAGATAATTCAGGCCACAATTAATCTTTTTCAAGAAATTGAATTTAGATTTGAAAAGCAGTAGGTTAACGAGAATAGTTTATTAACCGTTACAATTACTGCTCCAATCGCTTGTTTTTGGTGGAACCTTCTTGACGCATCTTGAAAGCTCCGATTTTTCTCCTTGTAGATGGCGAGGGATGGTGTTGATGAACCTTAGCTCTGATACCAATTTGATACGGGGTTAGCCGTGAGGTTGCCCAATCTTTCAACACCAAGAACTTAAGATAGAAGAGAGATGGAATAGGCGTGAAGATGGATAGAAAACGTGGGGTATGGTGGATGAATGATCCAATGAAGATGGTCGGATCGTAGCTGGATAGACTGGTTGAATCCCTAAAAGGAACTGTTCCGCTATAATCTTATGCTGAAGGGAAAGACGCGATTGTTCCCAATGCACAAGAAGTCGCTTGGAGATCGAAGAGAGATCGATCTTAGAATCTCACCAAGATGGACAGCTCTCCCAAGGCTCCAAACTAGGGTTTGTACGTGCTTCTCACCCGTCCAGGGTTTGAATAGGAATCACACCTATTCGTTCCCGAATCACACGAGAGAAGAAAATACTAAAAAGTATTCAAAAGTTTATTTAATGAAAGTCTTAGTGTAAAAACGCCCAACTCAAGCCTTATATAGGCTGAGGGGTGCGTGAAGTCTAAGCCACAACGGGCTATGGGCTTGATCCAAGATCGAACCCAAACTAGCTAAAAAGATAAGATAAGATAGGATCAAATCTTTAAGAGATATGATCTTCTAACGGAAGGATATGATCAAATCTTTAAGTGATAAGATCATCAAAAAAGATAATAACAAACTAAGGGTTGAAACTAACAAGTCTAAAAAGCCCAAAACAACAATTAAAAGGCAAGCCCATCTTTAGTTAAAAGATGTCCAAGAATGGGCTGAAAATAATGAACAAGTGGCCTAATTTAGCCACTTAAATTAGCCCGAAACCTTCTTTCCTTGCAAGCTTCCTTATCCATACTTCTTCCAACATGTCTCTTTAATCTTGACCATTTTCACGTGGATATGGGCTGAAAATCCAATCCAACATCATCTTGGACGTCATTTCGTTTAGGCTCACTCTGATCTCGGTCGTTGCTGGTCTGATCTCGGCCGAGATCTTGGTTGCCCAATGTCACACTTTGGTCATCGCTTTCCTTAGTCTTTTCCTCAGAAGCTTGTCCTTCCCCATGCTACAGTCGTCTCCTCTTTCCTGGCCTCTTCATTTTGAGAGTTGAGATTAAGCTCCCAGATGCTCCTGCATCACATTTACCTCCTAACCACAAATAAACGACTGATGAAACCGCTCTCAAAGGACCCGTAGCAACCGCACACCCCTCACCACGCATATCATCTAAAGGTGTTGTGCCCTCAAACCATCCCTGCCACAAGATGTATGATAACATGATTTATCGATCTGTTTTAGTCATGCATTTAGGTAGTTTTTCCCTTTTCGCATGTGTGTTCTAGCCTTAGTGTGTGTCTTTTATGCATGTTTAGTGTTAATTTGCAAGTATAGATGTCTATACACTCTTTTGGTGTCATTGTAGGTTATTTGGCACATTTTGGAGCTAAAACGATGCATTTGAGGATCAAGCCTTGGAGTATATGCTTAGGAGCAATCATACGAACTAAGGAAAGGAGAAGAAGTCGATTTAGGAACGAACGAGATCAAGTGTCCGAGTGAAGAAACCATCTCGGCCAAGATCAACAAATCTTGGTCCGTGATAAAGGCTATTGTTCACCAATATCGGTCCATATCTCGGACCGAGATGCAGGGTGACTTGACCGAGATCCCTACGGCGCTGAAGATGACAGACGAAATCTAGGTCTCGGCCGAGATATTTGCTCGAGATTCGTCCTTGAGCGTTTTATTTCGTTTACCGGCTTTCTACTGTTTGACCCAACGTGTTTTAGCTAGGGTTTGTGTATAAAAAGAAGCTCTGGATTCATCTAGAGGTGTGCTTATTCGGGGTTAGTTTACCCTAGAGGGGGGAGCCGTCTCCTACCCTGCTATCTTCTTCATTCATCATTCTTCTTAGTTAGTTTAGATTAAAGTTCGAGGCTTTCGCATTTAGTTGTTGTTGGAAGACATTGTTGGATTCAAGATTTAATACAATTGCAGGTTTCATTCATTCAAGGTTGAGTAGTTTCTTTTCTCCCTTTTGTTATTTTCTTTTCATGTTTTATTTGTCTCTCTTAGTTGTAGATTTCGATATGATTGTTAAAGGCTAGAACTTTGTGGTCCCAAGGTAGATATAGATTTGTCTATGCCTTGGACTATGATGGATGAGGTTGTATTTTTGTGTTTAAAATTGCTTTGAAACCCTATGGAAAGGTTTGGTTTTTGTCAGGTTTAGAAATATTCTAAACCATCAACTTAAGTTGGAATTGAGTCGTAATTGCATATTCTTTCTTAAATATATTAGAGAACTTGTTTCTAGGTAATAAAGGTTTAACCTTTATTGGATAGAATGTGCTATTGTTCCTTCTTTGAGGCAAGTAATTCTTGAGACGTAACTGTAAAGGGTTATTTGATCCTTAATTAAGAAATAAGGTTTGTTAACGATTTCTCCCTCTTCACCTTGAGACGTAACGGTAATAGGTAATTAGGAATTAGAAATATATATGTTCATGAGATGTAACTGTAATAGAACATTAGTTGATAAACATTCATCCCTGCATGCTTTTCTTACCATTGCTTTACAATTAATCATAAGTCCATATGTCATAAACAATAATCTTGAAACCTTGGAATCCGTTTTCTTTAATTTGAATATCTTTTATTTTCCTTGTTTTATAAAACTTTTCTTGACTGAAGGTGACATTCAGTTTAGGGAAACCTAAAACCTTTTCAAAGAGATTTGATTTCTCTCCCTTATCTTTTCCAGCCCCTTTCTTATTTTAGATTTATACTATATTTAATCACTACTGCAAATTAATCCTCCCTGTCATTGTGTTCGACCCTGGAATACTTGTCCTACTTCGTACGATTCATACAATGTGGGTTCGTTGCTATTTAGGGAAATTATTTACATGTTATAAATTTAAAACTATCCATTCCTAGTTTTGCTATCCTGTGAGTCTCTATCTCTTTTGATAAGAATTTATAGGGGTGTAAAACCAGCGAACAAGTTTTTGGCGCCGTTTTCGGGGATTGGTTTAGGTTAATTTACATTGCTTTGATTATTTATAGTGTAGATCTTTCTTGTTACTTTTGATCTCGGTTTCTTTCTGTCTTTGTATTCTCCGGGTACAAGATGGCCAGGAATGACGAGTTTTGCTCTTGGAGGTATCGTAGCGATTAAATTTACAATCCTTTTGGCAAAACTCTCACGCCTTCACGACCTAAAATGCAACCTTTGCAACAGCTTAAGCACCCGAAAATCAATTTGAGTTGAAATATGAAGCATTAATGAGGAGGATTGACGAGTTTCAGAGCACCTTGCTTCGCAGCGAAGAGGCTCAACCGGAGGACATGTGCAATAAGGAATTCGAAGAATTGAGTGTCCTTTCCGTCAGCACCGAAGTCGAGGATGAAGAGTAGACGAAGGAGGACAAAGACTCGGAAAACCTCGTCCCTTCTCGGCCGAGATCGAGGCTATCACGACCGAGATTTCACAATAGGCTGGATCACGGCCCGAGATCATAGTTATCTCGGCCGAGATCCCTTTACAGAAGAAAAATCTCGGCCTCCCATGTACCCATCTCGTTCGAGATTTTATACAGATAAGACCGAGATCCTCAAAAAAATGTCGTCTTGAAGCCTCAAATCCTGCTCGAGATGCGCCTAAAAGCTGGAGGGCAGTTCCAAAGGAACCTCCCAAGGTTAAATTGAAGGTTCCTCATGATCGAAAGAGGCTATCATTCAAGTCTCTAGTAACCCACAAGGTTGCAATCTCATACCATCCTCAAGTGTTGGGAAGAGTGGAGATCTTCCACAAGGACATGAAACGAGTTCTCAAGAAGAAAATCTATGGGTCCTGTGAAGAGTGGTTGCAAGGACTGGATGAGTAGTCCAAGGTTTTTGATGTGAGCTGAGGCAACCACGGAATTGGGTCTTGCTAGATACCTTAAACCAAGCGCTTCTCGCGCGGGAGGCAACCCGAGGTAATAGTCTTTTTGTCTTTTGTTTTTGTTTTTTGCTTTTTGCTTTTGCATTTCTGCGCATTTTGTGTCTTTTGTCTTTTCAGGTCTTAGGTAATAAATGAAGAAGAGATGTTTGAAGGGATTTACACAACCGCTTGTTTTCACTACCACATCCACATGTGCCGGATCACTGATTTTTACATTGTGAGTATTCTTTTTCTCTTCTATTTATTCTTCGCATTGGGAACAATGTGAGTTTTAAGTATGAGGTGGGATACTTGTAGTCTTTTAGCACGTTTCCTTTCATTGCATTGCATTTAGATAGTTTGAATTCCTTGTCACATGTTTCCTTTTAGCATGCATATAAAAATTAAAAAAAAATTGTGCTTCTAGGAATGACATGACCCCTATGATGATATTGTGCTAGTGAATTAGCCTTTGATTATTATTTTGAGCTTAATTTGAATAATGGTATATTTGGGATTTAAGTACTTTGCTTGAACTTTATGTGATTAATGAAAATAGCCTTGTCTAATTGGATTGAGTTTGGATAGTTGAAGCTTCATAATAAGTTCTTATACATTGCATAGGGATGATTTATGCAATTCAATTCATTCTTCTATCTTTATCATACTTAACTCCTCAAACATGAAATCTATTGTCTCTTATCCGGGAATTAGAAATGTTTAGTTTGAAGGTGTGTGCCTAAATGAATGTTGATGTGAATTATATGAAAAAGTGTGAATGATATGAAATGTGATATGATGTGATGTGAAAAGCAAAACTTTTAGGGGATGGTTGGCAATGAAAGATGAGTAACTCGGTACCATTCACATAGCCGAGTGTTTGTATCTTGCCAAAATCTGATTAGATAAACGTCCTAACGAGTGATTTGATATGTGCATACGGTGTGAGGTACGTGAAGGAAACTGAACACTAATGTTTCGGCTACTGTGCACAAATGCTTTTCACTCACGAAAAAGAAAAGAAAGAAAGAAAGAAAAAGAAAGATAATTTATGCAAGAGTGGTGAATGTTGAGTTGAAAAGACGAAGTGTGTTGTTTCTTCTTCCCAAATTAGCACCACATGACCTAAAAGAACATCCTACCCTTATCAAGTTTCTTGGCCTTTTATTTGTTAAGTCCTTTTGATCTATGTACACATGTATTTGACTTGGCAGGCTTAGACTTGAATTTCTCATGAATATTATATATTGGTAGTTTTGATGATGAGCATGAAATTCTTGTAAAGTATGATTGCCCTTTTTATGCTCATTTCATTTGATCTTAATTGAAATATATCTTTGGCTATGAAACTGCACTATTGAGGGTGATCATAATTAGAAGCATTACATGTTTTTGTCTTTGTTTTGCATGTATAAATCATGTTATCCTATCTTGGATTTACTACTTGCTTGAGAACAAGCAAGGATAAGTATGGGGTATTTTGATAACATGATTTATCGACATGTTTTAGTCTTGCTTTTAGGTAGTTTTCCCTTTCCGCATGCGTGTTTTAGCCTTAGCTTGTGTCTTTTATGCTTGTTTAGTGTTACTTTGCAAGTATAGATGTCTACACACTCTTTTGGTGTCATTGTAGGTTATTTGGCACATTTTGGCTAAAACGATGCATTTGAGGATCAAGCCTCGGAGTGGATGCTTAGGAGCAATAATACGAGCTAAGGAAAATAGAAGAAATCGATTTAGGAACGAACGAGATCAAGTGTCCGAGTGAAGAAATCATCTCGGCCGAGATCCACAAATCTCGGTCCGTGATGGAGGCTACTGTTCACCAATCTCGGACCGAGATCCAGGGTGACTTGACCGAGATCCCTACGACGCTGAAGATGACAGATGAAATCTCAGCCCCGACCTGAGAAATCTCGGCCGAGATATTTGTCCGAGATTCTTCCCTGAGGGTTTTATTTTGTTTACGGGCTTTCTCCTTTTTGGCCCAACGTCTTTTAGCTAGGGTTTATGTATAAAAGGAAGCTCTAGATTCATCTAGAGGTGTGCTTATTTAGGGTTAGTTTACCCTAGAGGGGGAGTCATCTCCTATCTTGTCATCTTCTTCATTCATCATTCTTCTTAGTTAGTTTAGATTAAAGTTCGAGACTTTCGCATTCAGTTATTGTTGGAAGACATTGTTGGATTCAAGACTTAATACAATTGCAGGTTTCATTCATTCAAGGTTGAGTAGTTTCTTTTCTCCCTTTTGTTATTTTCTTTTCATGTTTTATTTGTCTCTCTTAGTTGTAGATTTCGATATGATTGTTAAAGGCTAAAACTTTGTGGTCCCAAGGTAGATAGAAATTTGTCTATGCCTTGGACTATGATGGATGAAGTTGTATTTTGTGTTTATAATTGCTTTGAAACCCTATGTAAAGGTTTGGTTTTTGTCAGGTTTAGAAATATTCTAAACCATCAACTTAAGTTGGAATTGAGTCGTAACTGAGATATTACTTCTTAGATATATAAGAGAACTTGTTCATAAGTAATAAAGGTTTAACCTTTATTGGATAAAATGTGTCATTATTTCTTCTTTGAGGCAAGTAATTCCTGAGACGTAACTGTAAAGAGTTATTTGATCCTTAGTTAAGAAATAAGGTTTGTTTACGATTTCTCCCTCTTTACCTTGAGACGTAACGGTAATAGGTAATTAGGAATTAGAAATATATATGTTCTTGAGACGTAACTGTAATAGATAATTAGGTGAGAAACATTCATCCCTGCATGCTTTTCTTACCATTGCTTTACAATTTATCTTGAGTTCATATGTCATAAACAATGATCTTGAAACCTTGGAATCCACTTTCTTTTCTTTAATTTGATTATCTTTTATTTTCATTGTTTTATAAGACTGTATTTGACTGAAGGTGACATTAAGTTGAGGGCAACCTAAAACCTAAAAACCTTTTTAAAAACATTTGATTTCTCTCCCTTATCTTTTTTCAACCCCTTTCTTATTTTAGATCTATACTATATTTAATCACTGCTGCAAATTAAACCTCTCAGTCCTTGTGTTCGACCCTAGAATATTTGTCCTACTTCGTACGATCCATACACTGTGGGTTCATTTAAAGATCAGCGAATAATGTACTTTTGGGAAAAGACTTGATGCATTTAAAGATCAAATCAACATCAACAATGAGGGGTGATTCATGAAATGTAGTGCAAGACTTAGAAGGAGGAGGCTTGTAGGGATGATTATCCTCCATTGCCTTCAAAGTCTCATCACTATAAGGAACTACTCCCGAGGAGCACAGAATTTTAACAACAACTATAAAATGTCTATTCAAAACCTTATGAAGACACTACTTGATGTTAGATTTCCTCTCCAAACCAGCTTCATTCCCTGAGTCACCCTCACCCCTCACCAAAGGCCTACACTCTAAGCCGTCTAACAACCCATGCACAAGCCTAGAAACACCACCATCCTCTCCACAAGTAGACAAGGCCTCCAAAATCCACGGATGTTGGATCGACTTTCTACTTTCCGATCTCCTGTCTTGCCTGCAGAAAATCTTGAACACATGCAACATGCACTGAGGAAGCAAAAACAACTTAACCCAAGCAACCACACAACTTGGCTCAGTGACCATCTTCAAAAGAGCACCGAACAATGCTTGAGAGAAGCCTATACGGCAACTATGAGGGATGCTTTTCACGGTAGAAAAAGGAACACATATAACCCTCTTCAATAAACCTGCATAAAAAACCATACCTCCATCATCACCTACACTCTTCTCTGCAATAATCGGCCTCGAGATACCCATAAGCGGCCTCGAGATACCCACAATGTATCCACCATCTTCACCAAAAGCAACAACACAACCATCAGTGTGACGACACTCACAACTCAAAGCATGAATACTCATACATTGCCCACACAACCACATGCCATATTGAGAACAATCAAAACCTCTAAAAACGCCATAAAAATATCAAGGTCACCCTCAAGGATGCCTCCAATCTCATCCTTGCGCTCAACCGCAAACAAGTGTAGCCTTTTCAAATGGGTTGTCAAACAAGAGAAACCTTTACTTCCTTCGCTTCAACCACCACACCAATGGAAAGAACTAATTGGACAACGCAGAAAATCACCACCACTCTCCGTCGTCCTGTAAAAAACATACCTTTTTTTTTCACTTTCCCTTTTTCCTTTTTTTCCTTTCCTTTTCCTTTTTTTAAAAAACAAAACCACGACCTAGAGAAGCGTTCTGGTCCCTCGCTTTCTCTCCCTCTCTTCTACCAATCAAAAACCCTCGCCGCAGCTATGCTCACCACCACCATTGTCTCGGTCGAAGAACATCACCATTATCTACTGTAGCAATCAAAAGCAAGAATCTACAACTAAAATTCTCTGAACTATTGGCGATGAGAGTCCTGAACAACAACGTTTTATACGAACTCAAGGTCGAACAAGGAGGTTCAAGGAACACCGATCAAGGCGATCAGTATAATTTGGAAGTTCTAGGCGCCAGTCAAACCGAAATCGAAGTCGAAGCGAAGAAACCAAAGCGAAACTGAAGCGAAGAAACCGGCAATCAAGAAGAAATCGAAGATAAGTCACCGAAAGGGAATACCACTAAGAAAATCCGGTACCCATCGTCGCTAGTCGCGAAGCCGCCTCTTCTGCAAGTAGCCTCTTCGCCTCTTCTGCAAGTCGCTTCCGACCGCCTCTTATGCAACCGCTAGTCGCGAAGTCGCCTCTGCACCGGACTTTAATATAGTAGATGATTATTGAAAGTTGGTATTGTATTTTTCCTTCTTTCTAAGATTATTAACAAAATATCAATTAAGGAAAATTTTGGATGGTACCCTTGTATTTTTGGGTATTCCGGATTTTACCCAAGAAATTTTTTTCATTCCTAACGGTTCCCTTCAATTTTAGAAATCTCCGGATATTGCCCAAATATCTTTAAACTTCCAAATTGTTCCTTAACTTATATAACTAAAAAGAAAAGAAAAAAGAAAAGAAAAAAATAACTAAAAAAATTAAGAATTTTTTAGTACGAAGATCTTCTTCCTCCTCCTCTTTGACGAGAGGAGAACCCAAATCACCGTCGGAGGAAAATGGCTCAACGACTATGCTTTGTTGACCAAAAATCCAAATCTGTGTTAGTGACGATCTTTTATTTTGATTTTCACATCCCGATCTCCTCCTCTCCACTACACACGCTACTGCTTCTCAGGGTTTAAAAGCTTCCAACCCTAAATCCCTCTTTTCCAGGGATAAAGAGCCATGGATTGAAGACGTTTCTAAGCAACCAAATAAAAGTTCAATTTAGGATTTTCCTCTCTTGATCAACAAGATCTATGCATTAATCAACGATTTTCATCGTTCCAGAGTTCAAAAAAAAAGCGATGAATTGAGGATTTGTGCAGTAACCATACACGAGTTCAGTTAAATTTCAAAATTTCTTCGTTAATTATAGTTAAATCGTGATCTACGGAATGATTAGGAAGAATTAAAGTCATATTACAATAGCTGATTTTTCTTGAATCCAAATAAGGTTTTGTCGAGATAGAGAGAAGAAAGCAAGAGAGAATAGAAAAACTTGAAGGAAGAAGAAGAATCGATTAAAAATTATTTATTATTTATTCTAGTTTTTTTTTATTATTTGTTTTAGTATTTTCCTGTTTGGAGGTTTAAAAATTTTGGGCGAAATCTGAAAAATTGTAAAACTTAATTATACCGTTAGTAATAAAAAAATTCTCAGTCAAAATTCGGAATACCCAAAACCACAAGGACACCATCCGAAATTTTCCTTTAATTAATTTTTTTTCTGTTCTTTTTTAATCTAGCCTATTTATACTATATTGTATACTTATAAATATCATTTAGTTAAGGAAAAATGACCAAAAATAATATCAACTATGAGACATGAACCAAAAATAATACAAACTTTTTAAATTACTAGTTGGTATACAAATTATTTCACATTAAACCAAATTTGATATGAGATGAAATTATGCCTAATTTTATTACAAAAAGCACCCGTAACTTTTTAAAATCACACAAAATCACCCCTAATTAAATATTATTTCAAAAACGACCCATATTATTTTTGTATGCCTCACGAATTATGCAATAACGGTTAGTTATCAATTAATTATTTAATATTTTAGGCAATTTATGTAACATGTAATTATAAGAATGACCAAGAAGTTTTAAATTTTAAAAATAAAAATTTTGTTAAAAGACCTATACTTGGTGACATTCCCAAAAAATTTGGCTTGCAATAATATTGATTTTTAAATATTTTAAAATTTAAAACATCGAGTGAAGATATTTTCCCACAAATTTACGATAAATTTATTTGTTATAAATTTTCAAATTACACAAAAATTTCACTAAGTGGTATATTCTTTCACTAAATTTTACCCACAAAGTTTGATGTTGCCCCTCAAACTACCCATAAATTATATAAAAAAAATAATGACACCAATGGTCTATTAACTAAAATTTTATTTTAAAAACTTCTTAATTTTTTTAATGAATAAACTACCTTAAATATTTAAGAAAAAGTGATGACTAACCTTTTATTACATAATTTGTTAGGTATACAAAAATAACATGGGTGATTTTTAAAATAAAATAAAATATAGGGTCATTTTGTGTGATATATGGGCTGTTTTTGTAATAAAATTTGGCCAAATTTTACCCCGTATCAAAACTGATTTAGTGTGAAATAGTTTGTATACCAAATAATAATTTTTAAAGTTTGTATTATTTTTGGTTCATACTTCATAATTAGTATTATTTTTGGTTATTTTTACTTTAATTAAACTAATTATTTTCTTTTTTCAATAACTTTTTTTTTTTCAATAACTTTTTAATCTAGTAATATTTATATTCATATGAAAGTTCACGCTTTATTTTCATAATAATAAAGTGAACTGCAAAAAAACCTCCATTATAAACAGGGATGCCCGACAACCCACGGCATATATTTTTAAGTGAAATAATATGGAAATATATTATCCTAGATTCCTAGATCATCATGTTTTCGTGGTCACATATGGAAAATGTGACAAGTAATGCCATTACGAAACGACGTCGTTCCGAGCGCTTCGACCTTTGTCCTGCCTCTCTATAGGGTGAGATATTTTGCACAATAACATCACGAAATCGCCCTCGTTGTGCTGCGCGTTGTTCGTCGGAGGACGCTAACCCATAAAGCGAAGGTACTCGTCTTTCTTCGAATAGGTTCAGATCCGAGCTCGTTTCTCTCTGATTTTGTAACTGCTTGAGTTTTCGTCTCAGGTAGCGCCACTATGGTGTAGTATCTGTTGTATTTTGCTAATCTTTTCTTTATTAGCTGTGTATTTCTGTCCACTTTGATTTGTTCCATTTTGTTTCTTATGTTCTAATCTCTAGTCGAATACAGGTCATGAAGTTCGAATTGGATCTTGAACTTGGACCAATTGAGTTTCATGGGAGTGTAAATTATCTTGTGAAATTATGCGATTTCAATTAGGGTTTTCTCATTTTTTTGTGTCTAGTGCGTTAGCTGTAGAATATGAGGAAACTATTAAAGTGAAGTTTATCTAGAAACTAGAAAGAAAAACTAAAATTTCGGCCGTATGACAATTCCTGTTTGACTTCAAGATTCTTATTCTTTTTGAGTTTTTTTTTTGAACTTGGGCAGAGTGGAGATGGGTTGTTTGTTATGGCCTGTCTTGCTCTATCTGAATGTGACTTTGGGCATTAGCGTGGACGGTTGTTAAGGATCCCATTGTTTTGGTTATCTATGGATATTGATGCTAGTTTTAGAGCCAGAGCTTATCAGTTTCCTCTTTGTTTCTATGTTGTCATTTCATCTACATCGCCTCTTGTTTTTTGGGAAGTGAATCATTCCTATGCCACTCTCTTTTTCTAGTCCAGGAACATTTCAATAGCGTAGAGACACTGCTCCAGTTCGCTATTTGTTGAAGATGAAGCCTCTTTTCTGTGGAAACTTGGACTATGATGTTCGTCAGTCTGAGCTTGAGCGGCTTTTCAGAAAATATGGGAAGGTGGAAAGGATTGATGTGAAATCTGGTAAGTATCACTGTCAAATTTTAATTGTAAAGAGCATATGATTTCCCTTATTATCTGTCAATTGTTGCTTTACTTTGTAATTAGGCAGTTGCTTTACCTTTAATAATTGCTGCATTATTTGATCTCGCTGGACCACATCATTTCCCTTATTATGCCACTCTAGTAATAGTTTTCCCTGCCACAAAGTGAACAAAAGAACCGCACTTGTCATAACTGATGATATGTGCATTATCCTTTGCATTATGAGTCGTTTAGCTGCTGCTTACAGACGCTGTTAGCTGAGGTTGCTTATATCACCAAATTGAAATTTGGTGGTTTGCAAACTTGATATAAGTACTACTCCAGATCCAGAATGTTGGAGCGATATGAATTGCTACATATTGATGTTACCAGAACCAGAGCTTCATCACATTTCCAGCAGCTTATCGATCTTCATCAGCAGTCCAATCACATGTTTAATCAGAAGAGACTGTATTTCAATGTCCTTTGCTTGTCATCTACCTACATCATGATGTAGCTTGAGGGTAAGGGGATGACAAATGGCATGGTTTCTGTGAAAGTCACTTTGGCGTGGATCTTTTTGAGAAGCAACATCATGTAGGACACCATTTGAAGGATAACGTTGGAAAAAGAGTTGGTAACTGTTATTTGGTGGATGGACTCTCAAGTGTTGTGAGTACAGGAAAATTATTGTGTCCTTTAGTTCCGTGGTACACTTTGGATAGTCAAAGTCGGAGAATTCATGGTATCCTATAAGACGATAGATTTGAAGTGCTAATTTGCATTGTACTTCTTTTAATACAATAACACGATAGATTTGACTGCTCAACTGCAAATAAGGAACTGACCCCATGATAGGTGGTTCTGTAAGCTGTTCTTTGGATGGATGTTTATGTTACTATCCACACGGACACACAAGTCTTATTTTTCAGGTTTAGATCCCCAACTCAGGAATTTCTTTGGTGCAGGAAATTTTGGAACATCCATGCTTTTCTTGGATGGATGCGCTTCTATCCATTCTTTCCTGGCCTGTGCCTACGCATGTTATGTTTCCTGAAGTACCAATCTGATCAGCATGGAACCATCATATCCTGAGACACTCATTGCTTTTTCATTTCTCATGCACTTTTCCCAGTCTTGAGTTCCTGACACGTTACATCAATAAATTCATGATGGTGTCGCATTCAATGACAGGTTGTGTTCACTCCTGGATAGTTTTTTTTCCCTTTCTTTAAAAGAAAATGTTTGAACTAGTTGGGGTTCTGATATATTGTCTTCTGAGGATAACTGACAAACACTTTCTGACTATGTTTACAGAAGTAAATTATTCTACAATTCTTCCTTACCATCATAAATTTGTAGGATTTGCTTTTGTCTACATGGAGGATGAGCGAGATGCTGAGGATGCTATAAGAAGGCTTGATCGCATTGAATTTGGTAGAAAGGGGCGGCGTCTGCGTGTTGAATGGACCAAGGTATTAGAGTATATAGTTGGCATCAGCATCTTGTATTATGGCATATGCTCTTTGTAATTATTATTTTTATATCTGTAACCAATACAATTGCAGCAAGAACGCGAGAGTCGAAGGGTTGGTGGAGGAGCTGGTGGAAGAAAATCTTCTGGGAATTCGAAACCTTCAAAGACATTGTTTGTCATCAACTTTGATCCAATCAATACGAGGTCCAGGGATCTTGAAAGACACTTTGAACCATATGGCAAAATTGCCAATGTCAGAGTCAGAAGAAACTTTGCTTTCATTCAATATGAATCTGAGGATGATGCCACTAAAGCACTAGAAGCAACAAATATGAGGTGGGATTCATGTTTTCGTTGTCATCTCATCTAATATGTGGAGATCAAGATCCAAATGCAATTCTTTTTTTTTTTTTGATGTGTAGCAAGCTTATGGACCGTGTGATATCAGTGGAATATTCAATCCGTGATGATGATGACAAAAGAAACGGATATAGTCCTGACAGGAGAGGAGGTCGTGACTCGTCTCCTAGCAGAGGAGGGTATGACCGTAGGAGGTCTCCGAGCCCATACAGAAGGGAGAGGGGTAGCCCGGACTATGGTTATCGCAGAGAAAGAGAGAGCCCTGACTATGGCCATGCAACAAACCCGAACTCCAAATCTGAAAGAAAAGGTAGCCCGGGATATGGTCGTGATGCAAGTCCAGTTAGTAGGAGAAGTTACAGGTCTGTTTAGTGTCTCCAAAAGCAAATTTTCTTTTGATTGTTTATATGCTCATCCTAGACATGTATACTTAAATGCTTGCAGTCGTTCACCTCCACCGCGTGAGAGATCGAGGTCAAGATCTTGAAAGCGAGAAGCTGAGAGGATGAGTGCTTTGTGCTGCAGCCATTTGTGATATTAGTTCTACAGACAATGTCTGTTTTCATACCCTTTGGATCGTTTAATTGTCGGTCTTATGTATAAATGTCGAGTAGCGACTCTTTTGGATTTGAAGGCTTGTTTTGGACTTGGGATTGGTGAATTTGACGACGTAGATTTGTTGCTCTTCGGATTACTATGGGTTTATGGAACTCGATTCTCAACTTATTTATGGGATTGTGCTCTCTATATATTATTTTTTCTCGTTTCAGATGGATCTTGCTGGTGCAGCTCTCAAATACATCCTCCTGAGGTTTGAACTGCGAATAATTAGTTTCATACTTTCATATATGTTCGTGTTCTAGTTGAATTCTCGTACATAAAAAAGTAATACTTTTATCAAGTAAAAACAATATTAATTTGTGATTAAAAAAATTACAACTCTTGCATGGAAGTGATAATTAAAATTTACGTAACTAACAACAATAATAGATTTGGTATTAAATTGTATGGATGTTATTTTAAAAAATTTTTTTGTTACGTAAGGCAAGGGTTTTCAATAAAATATGTTACGAGGAAATTGGACCAACGGTGTTTTTTCGAACCGATATTAAACTAATATCCATAGGATGTTGAAATAAGTTCCTTTATAAATCAATATATTCAAAGGGATACAAAACCCATATTAAACCTAACTATGTTGAAATAGGCTATTGTATTATAACGGTTACGTAAATACGCTAATGTCTTTGGATGTTGAAATGAATAGAAGAAAACAATAAATTGCATCATTTCGGACTTTTAAAGTTATCTTATGATTTTTTTTCTTCTTATTTTTGTAAACAAGCTTTATGGGTTTTTCTTCTTTTTGCAATTTGATATTTTGTGTAATTAAATTATTTATATAACTAAATTTGTAAAATAAATTAATAGGTGTAAATTTATTTTTCCGCTTCATGCGGGGGAAATTTGTCAGTTAGTGTATATTTGCGAAATTCACTATTATTATGTCTATTTTATAAATGTTGAAATAAGCTCTTTTATCATATGATATTATTCTGAGAGTCTCATTCTTTAATTTAATTTTAGCATGTAAACTTGATGATGCTTCTCACCTACTTAACTCATGCAAACCATGCCCCCCACCTATCTACTTGACTACATCAATTTATAAACGTTAATCAACGAGACAACAATGGAACCCAATTACATGCAGCTCTCCGCCATAGTCATTCTTATCCCAAAACTCAAAAAAAAACTTGAATTTCAATCTTATAGGCATAACAATGAAAAAGGTTAAATTCATTGCAATGATATTCGTAGTTACATTAATTCCAATAACTTGTTCTTATCTTTGAAATAACTCCAATCAACCCATACAAACAACCTTATATTACCCATTTTCAACAAAAATCATCCTTATATTCAAAACTATTTCGAGAGCCTGGAACCCCTAGTGGTTGCGAATCCACCTATCGGAAGGAGTATAAACAAATTGCTCGATTTCGTGAACTTTTGTGAGTTTCACATATTCATCACCGGTACATGGGTACCTATGAACATATAACATGACACAATGCTCGGTACAAGGAGGTACCCGAACTTTCATGCAAAGACCCGACACGATGCATCTACATAACACAATATGCGGACCCATCAACTTCATCGGCTATGTTATATTTTGGTGGCCAAGATTAAACGCAGTGGTCGACATTGTATTTGGTACTTCAAGTAGTTATCCCAAGGTCTATGATGGTGTTATGGACCTAAGTAGACGTCTTTTGGACTGCTTAGTATTCTAAAAGTTGACGATTCATAAGTATGTTTTTCAGAAGAAACAAAAATGAAGAGTTTGGCAAGATTTGGGAAATAAGGGTGACTTTAACCTTTGATTAGGTACTTATGTACAACTCTATTGTCTCGCTTTCACGTGATACATATCAACAAAAATATAGCTGGTGTTAAATAAATGCAGGGATAAAACTATGGGTTTAGCTACATCTCCACAATATGGGAATGATTATTAATTTTCATTGTAATATTTACTAATTATTACAATAAATAAAAATTGAATGCGATATAGATGGATTTCAAAATTTCAATATGTTCTGAATATTTTTTGTCGACACAGCCGATTGAGTCTATGTATGGTTCAAGAATCAAACATTTTCTTCGATAGAATGTAAAGTTTGGTGCTCAACTTGATATCTTTGATGAAAATTTTTCTTCTCCTCTCACCACCTCCCTAAGAGAAACTGAGAAAGGAACAAAACCAATTGGCTACACAACCTACACATTAACCCCCGTTTGGTTGTAACTCCGGTAATGGTAACGGAATGGAAATGAATCTAGTCCACATTGGTATTTTGTTCATGGAATCATTCCATGTGGTTGCATGCAAAATGCACTTGTTTTTCCCCATTTTGTTACCATATAGGGTATCAAAACTAATCAATTTTTACTACAATTACTTCAAACCACAATGAATGATTTCCAAAAACTTCATAAACATGGGTATACGTATGGACTAGATACATTTATATTCCGTTTGCGTTTCCGGAGTATAAACCAAACGGGCCTTAAGCCTCTAGCTGTTAGAAAAAATCCCAAGGCCTGATGTAGACTGAAACGATATTACAAGCTACAATATCTATACCAAATACGAATGGATAGACTTTGTACCTTTTCAATGAATGTGTTAACAAAACAAATAAAATTTCCTATAAACAACGTAAGTATAATGTGTGCGTACTTTAACCCTCCAAGCTCAACTCTAGCCACAAATCCTTACCTCAAAACTATATAGGTCCTCAATGCATGACTATCATGTTACCATGAACAAAGTCCTAATCTAAATGAGAAACACAAGAAATATTATATTGTACTTATCCCAATCAATTTTGTCAACGGTGGCTACCGTCATGATACCTGCACGGGTTGGAACTTGCTATTGATCATGTCCCTTACATAAATGATTGTCGATGCCGACCTATGCTCAACACCGAGATCAACATAAGCCATGAGAAATGCCGAAAGAAAATGATGATATGAATAAAACGTGCAATATGATTCTTTATATAGGTAAATAGGTCTAACTACAAAGTCTAGAAGTATAAGTAATTTGAATTTGACTAAAACTTGTATTGAAAGATTAAGTAAAACTTCTATCCAAAGATTATGTAAAACAATTACAAAATAAAATCGAGAAAAGTTACGATAAAAAACAAACGAAAATTATTTCGGTAAACAAAATTTGAATTTGACTAAAATTTAATTATCAGTAATAATTATATCACAAAACAGATATTAATCCGATATAATAAAAATTATACTTATGCTAAGAAATTGATGATTTGTTTAATCTTCTAATCCCTTTAAACTATCATACTTACGTGATAATCGACGTGGATAGCAAAATCCTGAAAATATTTAACGTTCTAAGATTGTGATTATTGTAATAATCGGAAAATTCGGGAATTTAATATAATTATTTTAATTAAAATCTTATTAATTATCTCCGAGAACCTTGATGACGGAAACCAATGAAGACCTAAGCTACATAATAGCGACATTTACTCCCCGTTATTATGACCATGAATGCCAACATAATGGAGAACGTTACTCCACGTTATTATGACCATGAATGCTGCCATAATGACGACCGTTACTCTACGTTATTAAGATCATGAATGCCGCCACATAATAATCTATATAAATTTCAAAACAATAAGCACCCACCCTTCTCCCTCACTTCCCCTTGTGTTCTTCCTAAACAACCCCATTGTTAATCTCCTTTAGAACCTTAGATAACGAGGCTACCGGTTAGCCATCAAAGCCCGGTCGCCACTGCATCGATGCCGCCTGGTGACATCTTAAACCGGTTAACCTTGCTATTAATCCGACTCAGGTTAGACCCGAACTTGGTTTCATTTTTGTCAAATTTATTTTCCGATAATCTTTAATTATTTTAAACTATAATTTTTATTTAATTAATTTTGGTGATAATCTAGTGAATTATTTTTAGTGAATGACATTAAGTCAAGTAATGAAAGGTTGATATGAATGGTAGTTGCAAAACTAGTTTGGAAAGACCCGAATGTTGGAATAGAATAATTTGTGGAATGTTATGTTAGTGGAATCGGAATGAGAACTATGAGGTAGCTAAGCGGATCGATAACGATAGACGAAATACGGACTTCCGAGATAGTGAGATTTTAGGGAAATGATTGTGATGATAATATGATAATCTGGAATTAATGTCTAGGTCCGGGAACCTAGGTCGTAGAAAATGTCAGGGTATTGATGCTAGATATCATACCCTGATTAGTATGATAAGTCGAGCAGTGTTAAGGGTTGATAAGTATTTGATCAGGGAAATCAGATCTTTGACTGGCAAGATCGCAAGAAACGTTGAGACCAGTACTGATAAGGTGAGTTCATAAGACTCACTTAGCTACCTTTTAATACTGAGTGTGCACTAGGGTAGTGTGCACTAGGGTAGTGTGCTTTATGACTGTGAAATAAAATGAAGAACTAGATCACTGCTTTTAAATTTGTAAAGAGAGGTACAAGTGTATTATAAAGTGCTGTAAGTTTCTGTCCGGGCCGAGGGTGCCGGAAGATTTTTACACGACCAGTCCAACAACGTATACGGAAGGATGCATTAAAACCATTCCTACTGGTTAACGGGGACTGGGGCGAGAGTTGGGCGACTCTCGTGCTACCTTGAAAAGTTAGCAAATAGAATGACAAATTTCACCAAAGAAAAGATAATATCCGGGACATTGTCTGTTGCATGCTGAGTGATTTACAATACTTCTTGGATGTGTGTGCCTTAGTTACCTTGTAGATAACGGTTTTTACCGTGTTGTTAGACTTTGCAGGTCTCTACCGAAAAATCGGGAGTGAAGTGGCCAGCCGAGTTTCCGTACTAGGAACGCGGTTTTTTTTATTTATGAAGTTTATTTGTTGTCTTTAGACTTGTTCCTTTCCTGATAGTGGCTACCGTTGTGTCGAGTTGTGTCTTTTAAGACTTATTATTATCTTTTATTAAAGATTTGTGTAATAACCGGAAAATTTTAATAAATATCCTAGTTATTTTTTTGAATTTTTTTTTATTTAATTTAATTGAAATTAAAAATATATATATGAACCCGAATCGATAACTGAGAATTTAAATCAAACAGATCCAAACCCGATCAATGGTTTAAACCCATTTTTTAAAACCCTTTTAATTCCTTGAACCGGACCAACATGATTGGATAAATCATGTTACTGGACCGGCCCGCTGGCAGCCTCAACCCATTTCTTCCCTTCTTCTATCTCGGTCCACATAACCCACGTCCTTTCTTTTGGGCCCAAGGCCATTGTGTACATCGGGCCGTTACCACTCAGGAGCAACGTAACGAAGAACGACGTCGTTCACTTCACTTCGTCTCTGCCGATTCCTCCTTCATCGTCAATGACGGTTGCTGGCACGGGAAAAACGAGTTGAATTCGACCATTAACTCAGAGCATTGAAGACCCGAGATTAACTCCCTTGACGCCTCCTCTCCACCATCTCCTCGACTAGGGCTCGGCCGATTCACTGTCTTCAACCATCATACCTCCCCTCCGCAACACATCACCACCACCACTGTTACGCCTCCTTGTGACCCTCCTTCGTCCACCTCATCGAACCAGATCATCGCCTTCGTCTTCCCCTACCTCGTCCTCGATCTCTCTTCTCCCCTGCCTCCCTTCCGACCATCCAATACCCGATCGGAATCGCCCTCCCTTCCCTCTGTGCAATTGACACTCTCCGCTCTCTCACCCTCTCTCGCAACTTCCGTCCGACCCTACCCTCTATTCTCCTTTCCAGACGCATTTGTACCCTGCAACGCCACCCTACTTCCGAGTCTCTGCACCTTCCAACCACCACGACGACCGACGGAGCTTCACGCCACACGTCGCACTGTCGGTAAGCTCTACTCCTCTGGACATTTTGGCCGACATGAAATGATGCAGTGTAGAATGAAAGTGTGGGTGAGATGCTTTCAGGGAGCGGGGATCGATTCAGAGACCACATGAACGGAAAAAAAGAACTGTTTAATTACTTTGGTTGCCACCAGGAAGCTTCGAACTCGGGACGGGAGGTATAAGTTTAATTCGGTTGGGCTGCTAATTGTTGCTACCCACGGGTCTCGAAACCAGGATGTGGAGGGAATTAAACTCATTGGAGGAGTGTCGTTGTGCTTTGAGTATCACTCGAACCTGTGACCTTTAGGCTTAATTTAATGTGAATTGTGCTGACCATAGGAATTGAACTCATGATCAATTGCCTTGTTCGTTTCAGCCGTTTCGCCATCCCCAAGACTCGAACCCAGATTTGTTGAGCTGCCACCCGGTGTCATCTGACGTCATAATCTTGTTACCAATCCGATCCAGTTAGACCCGAACCCTATCCTTTTTCGTTTATAAATAATTAATTATAATTATAGTTATTTAATTAATTCTTTGTGATAATTTAGAGAATTAAACTAGTGGATATCTTCGTTTAGTGAAGTGTGAATGTGAAATGAATTATAAGTGAGGATCGAACTAGAAGAACTGGAGTATTAGATTTAACTGTTGGAAGAGTATATTATTGAAACCGGAACGTTGGGTTAGTAGATGTGAGAAGCATGTTAGCGGAATACCATTATAGGAATTATTAGAGAACGCATGAAAAATAGAAGTTGGAATTGAGTATGGTGAACAAAGAGATGGTTATAAATCCGGAATAAAATGATATGAGGTGACAATGTGGAATAGTGTTAGATGTTAGGTTAAACTTCCGAGATAGTGAGAGTTTGAAACAACTATGCTGATGATAATAGAATCTGAAATGGACGTGTAGGTCCCAATCCGAAGTTGTTTAAGAAAGTCAGGGAATCGATGCTAGATATCATACCCTGGTTATGTTGAATGATAGGTCGAATAGTATTAAATGTTGAAAGAGTTCTAAGAGTGATAAATGTTGATCAGGATAATCGGATCTCTGACTGGCAAGATCGCGAGACTTTGATGTAACACCCCAAATCCGTAGGACTCGAGGTTCTACTGGGCTAGGATCTCACAATGGATCCTGACCCTAGCTTGACAACAAATTCATTGAATCTTACAACAAGACACATATAGATTAAATACAAAACATCAAACTGATATAAATAAGTATCAAAAGGTGATACATAAGTACCACTGAGTACAAATAAAACAACACTGTACAACATAAGATCCCATAATCCCCGATAACGACCCAGTGTACGGAGCCCTCAGCGGATCACCCCTCTGGATCACTCTGCAGTTCCCCTAACTTGCAAAGGATCTACAACACGGTATAAAACCGTTAGCTAACCATACACATATATATAGAGATGCAAGATCACAAACACACATCAAGAATCATAACACATCATCATGCTTTCACACATTTACCCGGTTTATTATCTTTAATAAGTCCAATCACTCAATCGTATAAATATATATATATATATATATATATATATATATATATATATATATATATATATATATATATATATATATATATATATATATATATATATATGAACATATGTGACACGAGGAATATAACCCTCACCTCTAGGTGCTCATGAAAGCTGGAGTGGCCCCTGATCACACCCACCCGTGTACCCTGAGGGAATGGGGAGTGGCCAACCGTGTACCAAGTCTGACCCAACCATAGAGAACCGCCCAGACTCCAAAGGGATGAAAGGGACAGCTGTCATGGCCCTACATTGGGCAATCACTATACCATAGGTCGGTGACCATCATAACGCATGCTATAAAGCATATAACAAATACCATTCATGCACACATCCAATATAAGGATGACACCTAAGTAAGTCCTATGGACTTACCTCAACCTCGAAGTACTCTCACGTATGATCAGCTCCAAACCTGGAGAACAGCTCGGCCTATACAAAGCATACAAAGATATCAAATCTCCTATCACACAAAGGGGTACACCTAGACCCAAGGGATCCATAAGGATCATATCCAACTCGTAAACCTCAAAGCCCTAACCGGCATATCACGATATCATACTCATCATACACGTACCTAGCATGCTACTACCACTCATACTAGGAAAGGAAAGGATCTATCCAACTCTAGGTAGATCCGGGACAAGACGCACCTGCGTGACAAAGGGACGCATGGGTGGAACAGGGCTCACCGCAAGCGCGGTAACACTCGGCCGCGGGCGCGGTGACCGTGGCCGCGGGGGCGGCAACTTCCGGGCACGGGTGCGGAGACAATGGTCCCGCAGGGGCGGCTACGCTGGACCGCGGAGGCGGCGATAGTGCAGAAGGCGATCCCGCGATTCCTCTTCGGCTCTTCTCGTGATCAAACCACCTCTTCTCTCATCCAAAACCAAGCACATACATATACATACATAAACCAACATCAAAACACATCCATACATCTAATCCTAAGCTAAGGAATATGGAATCAAGGAAGAAGAAAGAAAGAAGAAGGCAAGATCACTTACCACACTTGTGGTCCTAGGCTGCAAAGAGGATTAACACACACAACAGCTGGCTTCCAAGCTCAGCAACAACAACATCCATCATCAACATCATCAACTCACATCAATTCTCTTCCAACTCAAAGAGAAATCAACACAAAATCAAGAAGAAGCAAGGGAGAAGCAAGAAGGACGTAAGAAGGATAGAAAGGAGTGAAGAAACCCTTGCTTATCAGTCAAGGGAAGGAATAAGAGAGGAGTAAAGCACGGGTCAAGAGTCAACAAAGCCGGCTGCAGCCGCCGGAAACCGCAGGGGCGGTTCCCTGAGCCGCAGGGGCGGGAACCCGCAGGGGCGGCACACAAGTCCGCGGGGGCGGCTAGGCCAAATCTCAGCCAAATCCAATCTCGGATAAAGTCAAATCTCGGTCCGAAAGACTAAGGCTCTTACACCTCACCCCCCTAAAAACAAGTTTCGTCCTGAAAATTGTAAAATCCTCAACCACTCGGACTCACAAGCCGAGGTACAACTCTCTCTATAACTTCAAACACCAACATGGAGGAAACATCAACTCCAGTAACAAAATCATACTATCCAGGGCATAGAGGAAAACCATCTCTAGCCAAACCATAAACACATCACAAGGCATAGAGGAATCACATCTCTAGCCGTATCATAACCATAACCGAAAGGCATGGAGGAAATACATCTCCAGCAACACTATGTCCATCAAAATAGCATGGAGGAATAACATCTCCAGCTGAATCCTATACGTATCACAATAACATGGAGGAAAGAGTCATCTCCAGCTATAAATATCAATCGTACTAGCACAACAAGATCTACTGAGATCACATATCACATCATAGCTAGTACGAAAATAAATACATCATAGCATATAAGCACATAAGAATAACATCACCAAGATAGTACTAAAATCTACTCAGCGATCCTACTGGTGCATCTAACTCAGCATAGAACTCTAGATAGTTCCTCTGGATACTATCCTCAGTCTCCCATGTAGCCTCATCAGGTCCTCGTCTCGACCACTGTATCCTCAGCATAGGAATGTCCTTCGAACGCAGGCATCTCATACCTCGTTCTAGGACTGCAATCGGATGCTCAACAAAGGTGTGGTCCGACTCGACCAACAAATCATTATAACTCACAATATGTCAACCATCAGGTCCTCGTCTCGACCACTGTATGCTGCGCTCCGAACCCGATCCAGAATCTCGAACGGTCCGACATATCAGGGCTCAATTTCCCCTTAATGCCAAAATGCCTAACACCTCGTGTCGGGGACACTCTCATCCACACATGGGCTCCAACTCTGAACTCTAGAGGTCTACGCCTCCTATCAGCATAAGACTTCTGACAGCTCTGCGCAGTCAGCATCCGCTCTGTAATCAGTGCTACTCGAGCCACATCATCCTGAATTTGATCAGGTGTCAAACCACTAGCCGTACTAGGCTTATCCCAGCATAACGGTATACGACATCTCTGCCCATACAATGCCTCATAGGGGTCATCCCAAAAGATGCATGCCAGCTGTTGTTGTATGAGAACTCAATAAGTGGGAGATGATCCGTCCACACTTGTCCCCAATCCAACACACAAGCTCGCAGCATATCCTCCAGGGTCTGAATGGTCCTCTCTAACTGACCATCTGTTTGAGGATGAAACTCAGTAGTAAAATGTAAACTCGTCCCCAGGGCAGTCTGAATCTGCTGCCAAAACCTCGAGGTAAATCGCCCATCTCTGTCTGAGACGATCATCCTCGGTACACCATGGAGTCTCACTATCTGCCTAGTGTACTCCTCAGCTAATATGCTCACCGACCACGTCTCCCGAATAGGAATGAAACGTGCCGTCTTCGTCAATTTGTCCACAATAACCCAGATAGCATCAAAACTCCGGCTCAGTCTCAGCCCATTCACAAAGTCCATGGTGATGTCCTCCCACTTCCTCTGTGGAACAGGAAGTGGATGGAGCTCACCTCCAGGTCTGCCATGCTCTATCTTGACTTGCTGGCAGGTCGCACACTGTGCCACAAATCTGGTTACATCGGGCTTCATCCCTCCCCATGGAGTCTCACTGTCTGTCTAGTGTACTCCTCTGCTAATCTGCTCACCGGCCACGTTTCTCGAATCGGGATAAAACATGCCGTCTTCGTCAATCTGTCCACTATAACCCAAATGACATCAAAGCTCCTGCTCGGTCTCAACCTAGTAACAAAGTCCATGGTGACGTCCTCCCACTTCCTCTGTGGAACAGGCAGTGGATGAAGTTCACCTCCAGGTCTGCAATGCTCAATCTTGACCTGCTGACAGGTCGCACACTATGCCACGAATCTGGCCACGTCGGGCTTCAGCCCTCCCCGCCAATATGAACGTCTCAAATTCTGGTACATCTTACTCGTACCTGGGTGCACTGAATAAGGCATATAGTGAGCATCTTGTAATATCCTCTGGTGCAAATCCGCATCAGCGGGTACACAGACGCGACTGCGGCGTCTCAACACTTCATCTGCTCCTAGAAGGAACTGTGGTGCCTCATCTCGAGACATCCTCTCTCGGATCCTCCTCAATGTCGGGCAGGTCCCCTACTTCTGTTGGATCTCACCTAACAGATCAGGAAGAACCTCTAAAGTACTCAACTGGGCATCCTCATTTGGAAACTGGATGTCCAACTCTAACCAGACCAGGTCTCTCTGTAAATGATGCTGAACTATCAGCCTCGCAATCGCCTGCTATCGAGACGTCTTCCTGCTCAAGGCGTCAGCGACAACGTTCGCCTTTCTTGGATGATACAGAATCTCCAAATCAAAGTCCTTGATCAGCTCAAGCCACCTACGCTGGCGATTATTCAATTCCCTCTGCGTGAAAATGTACTTCAGACTCTTATTGTCTGTGAAGATCTGACATGTAGCACCATACAGGTAATGTCTCCAGATCTTCAGTGCATGAACTTCTGCTGCCAACTCCAAATCATGAGTCGGGTAGTTCTCCTCATACGTCTTCCGCTGTCTAGACGCAAATGTAATCACTCTGCCTCGCTGCATTAATACCTATCCCAAGCCCAGCTTGGATGCATCACTATAAACCACAGAATCAGTTGTGCCCTCTGGTTGTGCTAAGATAGGAGCGGAAGTCAAACGTCTCTTCATCTCCTCAAAACTCTGCATACACTGATCAGACCATACAAATCTGGTAGTCTTCCTCAGCAGACTAGTCAGTGGACGGGAAATCACAGAAAATCCCTCCACAAAGTGTCGGTAATAACCGGCTAGACCAAGAAAGCTACGTACTTCCTTGACGTTCGTCAGTGTCGTCCAGGCTGATACTGACTCAATTTTCGCCGGATCAACCTTGATCCCTTCGACGGAACCAGTATGACACAGGAATGCTACCTCTGGCATCCAGAACTCGCACTTAGAGAACTTAACATAAAATTCTCTATCTCGTAAAACCTGTAACACAGTCCTCAGCTTTCCTGCATGCTCATCTCTGCTACGAGAGTACACCAGAATACCATCTATGAAGACCACTACAAACTGATCCAAGAAGTCGATGAATAAGCTGTTCATCAACTCCATGAAGACTGTTGGGGCATTCGTAAGCCCAAATGGCATCACTACAAACTCGTAGTGTCCATATCTGGTCCGGAATGCTGTCTTGTGCACATCGTGCTCTCTCACCCTCAGCTGGTGATACCCTGAACGCAGGTCAATCCTGGAGAATACTGTCGCTCCCTGAAGCTGATCTAACAAGTCATCAATACGAGGCAATGGATACTTGTTCTTGATGGTCACCTTGTTCAGCTCTCTATAATCAATACACAGTCTCAACGATCCGTCCTTCTTCCACACGAAGAGGACAAGTGCTCCCCATGGGGATACTCTAGGGCGGATGAAGCCCTTCTAAGCCAACTCCTCGAGTTGCTTCTTCAGCTCCAACATGTCGACAAGCGCCATCCGATATGGGGCCTTTCAGATCGGTCTCGTACCAGACTCTAACTCAATACCAAAGTCCACACTTCTCTGAGGCGGCAAACTGGACGGCTCAGCAAACACATCTGTAAACTCACAGACCACTGGGATATCCTCTAATGCTGGACTCTTCCCCTCCTTCAGAAGGCCTCACATCCCCGTGCAATCAATCTTGCTGCCCGTATCGCGCTGATAACCATGCCTGACTTTCCAAGGTCTCAACCTCGGAAAACCTCTATCTGACCTAACTCGGTAGAGAGGGTCACAGTCCTCCTACCTACATCTAATATTGCCTTATGTCTATCCATCCAGTCCATACCTAAAATGACTTCTTCATGCACTAATGGCATGACAAAGAAGTCAACAAGTAACACTCGAGTCCTTACACAAATGGGACAATCACGGATCTCACGGGTACCTCTGATCCTGCTACCATCGGGTAACCCTATACTAAAGGGTATCCCCTCAATCGTATCTAGACTCAAACGTTCAACACATGCATCAGATATAAAAGAATGCGTAGCTCCAATATCAAACAAAACTCTAATTGGTAAACCATGGATCATAATGGTACTTGTAGCAGTCGGTGTAGCTGGCTCCTCTACACTCCTCAGCTCAAAAACTCTACCCTGAGCTCCTCTGGTGTCTGTGGTACTCCCACCACGACCTCTGCCTCTACTCGGCCCAGGAGCAGATCCCTGAGTAGTAGGACGATCTGGGACCCTCTGTTGTCCCTGTGTCTGCTGCTGAGGTGGTCTTTGTCCACCCCCTGCTACACTGGCAGGAGAAGAACCCTGTCGTGATGATGCTCCACCCTGTCTATAGAAGACAACCCTATGACCTGGTCTGCCACAAGTGTAGCAAAGCACTGTCTGCCTCGTACACTGAGGTCGGATATGTCCATACCCACCACAGTTAAAACATTGTCGTCCCTTCTCTGCAACTGGTGCAGACGAGGGATGACTTTGACGGTTCTGGCCTCGCCCCGAACCAGCAACTCCACCAGTACCACTGGTCTGTCCCATCCGCTGTCTCTTCTTAGACCCTCCGGTCTGAGAAGCTCTCCTCTGTCCATCCCGCTCCCTCTCATAATCGGAAGCTCTATCCTGATAGTCCATCAAGGAATCACAATGAAATTCCGCCATATAGGTCCGGGTAGCATCCCTCAGTCGTTGGGAGAAAAGATACACATGCTGATTTGCAGGAGGTGCATCTGGACCCAACAAAGCTAGCTCCTCCTAGAATCTCCTGATAGCCTCAGAGACTGGTACATCCTCAAATCCAGCCTCAACAAAATCCCGCAGTTTCTCCCTCCTCAATGAGGCAGGGCAGAAACGCTCTCTGATCATGGTCCTCATCTGATCATAACTGATAACCTGACCCCGTACAGATCTCCACCAGTGTTGTGCCAAATCTCATAATAGAGTATGCACTAACACTATCTGTCTGTCATCTGGACATCGAATAAACTCAAGAGCTGAGTCTACATGCCCGATCCACAGCTCCACCTCTAACCCCACCTTCCCAGAGAAAGGGGGTACTCCCATATGATGGAATGCCTTCAACCAAGTATCTAGTCGAGGCCCTCTATGCTCCTCTGGAATTTGAGGAATCTCAGCAGCACGTGCCGGTCCAACTAGAACCTGAGTAACCCCATGGGATCTCCTAGACGATCCCTCATGTGCTGGCAGATCAGGGGCACGTCTACCTGCCCTGACAGCCTCCTCAACTCGTCTGATATACTCGCGGAATGCTGGTCCCTCCATGGAGACACGATCTGAGTCATCTGACTAGACTCTCTGTGATCTCTGACTCCCGGCTGCACCGTTCTCAGTCTCAGGAACGACACTCTCAGCAACATCCTCGAGAATCTCCTCCGCTGCAAGTGAATCACTAGCGGGAATCCGACCTCGTCCTCTACCTACTGGATGAAGAGGGGGTCTACCCCTACCTCGTCCAACTGCAGATAAAGCTCTAGTCCGAACCATCTGCAAGGTATAAACCTAACTTAGAAGGCTATATATATGCCATATGTATAGATATATATAAAGTCAATCACTACATAATATCTATATATATATATCTATACCGTCGAGATCTTCATAGGGGTGATGACTTCACGTACACGCTATCCCAAAATATTTGTACTCATTTCAAAACCAAAACCTTTTGAAAAGCCAGACCCCTTTCGGGTTCTGTTTATTTATCTATTCGACTTTTATTGCAGATTGCAAGTGCCATTGTTGTCAACCTAAGGCTCTGATACCAACTTTGCAACACCCCGTATCCATAGG
>CM008285.1:31703210-31724060 GCA_002319775.1 Fagopyrum tataricum
CTCTCAGATCTCGGTCGAGGTCTCTCTCCACATCTCGGTCGAGATGTTCTTCATGGGTAACTCGTCTCTTCTTGCTCATAGGCCCATAGGTGCAAGGGAGTAAAGTCGAGCTGAGAGATGCTCCTGCATCATTCTCCCTCTCTTGAAAAGGATTCGACCACGAATCCATGGAGTGTAGTCTTGAGGGAACTTCGTAAGAATCTCTGGTTGGAGGGATGAAATAGGACGTTTCAGTTGGATCTTTGTTTGACTCTTCGTCCTTCATCTCTACATCCTCAGCGTGCGTCTCCTGTGCTTCCTCTCCAGCTATTTCTTCCAACTCCTGCTGGGACGTGCTATCCTCCTGCTCCGACTGTTCTTCGTCGTCCGTATCTACATAAATGGCCAAAGTACAACATTTATTTGTGCTAGGTATGAACTTAACATCAATAAGTCTCAAAGTCTTATCTCGAAGAGGATAGAAATACTCCCTGAGTGTAGCAATTACACAGATGTCGCGTGGGCTCCCGTGTAGATAAATCGACTTCTACCGTCACCTTTAACTTGAAAATTTTCAGCTTGAATCCCTCAAAGTTAATGACAATGTCCAAGTGAGGGTATTCATTAGCTAGATGAGCCCAGTGATATATAGCCAAAGGTTTGCGAAGGTCGTTGATGACGTCGTCAAAACTCTGCAATAGACCGATGTTTTGTATGGACAGCCAGATTTCCTTGTATACATAATTATAGGTAGCACATGTGTAAGGGTCAGGATCTGAATTTCTAGGACCGTCATTGATGATGATCAACGTCTTCTTTTATGCGTCCTCCTCCTTACTATTCTTCTTCTCGTAATACTCAGTAACCTCAGTGGGAGTCATGGGCTTCAGTATGAATTCCTTGCCCTGAAAAGTACAACAATAGCGATTTATTTTTACTTTATGTGTTACATCTCGGTCACACTCCCATGGTCTTCCGAGTAAGATGTGAATCATGTGACATGCATGCATGGGTGCAATGTCACATAGAACTGAATCCTCGTATGCTCCAATCTTGAATACGATATTGACCTGCCGTTTGATTTTGACTTCTCCACAATCATTCATCCATCCGAGCTTATAAGGCCGTGGGTGTTGAATAGACGTCAACTGCAGCTTGTTGACAACTTCCGTACTTACTAGATTACTGCAACTTCCACTGTCATTGATCATGTTACATACCTTTCCTTGAACCAGACAGCGTGTGTGGAACAAGTTTTCTCTTTGATTATCTTCATCGAGGGAAGGTATGATACTCAAAGCTCTCCTAATCACAAAGAAGTCAATAAAATCAACGTTAACAACAGGGTGAGGGGCACATATATAACATGTCAATTCCTTGGCCCGTGAGACGTGGGGAGCGGCCTCCTGTTCAAACTCAGTCGGGTCCTTCCCTGTATCATACTCAGCTAGATGCTCAATAAGATCAGTCATGGGATCAGTCGCATCAACAGGGGGTATTTTACGTAAAGGTGTGACCAACTCAGCAATGGTCTCATCATCTAAGCATTTAGACATCTCCTCGACATAACTAGTATTTTCAGCAATTGTATCTAGTCCATGTTCCACAACATTCTCAGGAGAAATAGGGTCTATAATACTTAATGTAAGACAATGATCAGGAACGATGTTACTTGAATGAAGGCATAATCCAATTTCAAATTCTTCTTCCAGTTTACTCTTTTCTGCTTCATCCCTTTCAGCCAGTAAGACCGGTCTCTCTTCTTCCTCTTCCTTAGCATCCGAATCCGAATCATAATACCCTTTGTCATTGATGAACAATGTCCTTTTTTTGGGACATTCCCGCTCTAGGTGACCTCGTCCTTGACACTTGAAACAGGTGATGTCTCTAGCTCTAGAACCGTTCCCCTGTGGTGTCGAGGTAGTAGTGTTGCCCGATGCAGAAGCAGCTGTGGGATGAGCCGGGTTCTTGATGTCTCGGATGGGTGTATCTCGGCTGGAATCTCGGCCGCTGTCTCGGCCGACATTTCCTCTCCACGTGGTATTCGGAGATCTCCTGTCCTGACTTCGTAATTTCAGCTTCTTTTCAACTCTTACAGCAAGGTGCAGTAAATCTGTCAGATTAGAATAAGCATACAGTTATATTTCATGAGCCAAGTAAGGGTGTAATATCCTAAGATAACGAGCCATAGTAGCTTCGTCCTCTTCTTGCACATCGGCTCGAACTATAGCCATTTACATGGCTGCATACACCTCTTCTGCGCTCATAGATCCTTGCTTAAGGTTCTCCAGTCGCTGGCGCAGATCTCGTCTGTGGTAAGGTGGCACAAATCGGGCTCTCATGATAGCCTTCATTTGTTCTCACGTGGTGATGTCTTCATCTAACATTCTTCTTCTCTCCTTCAACAAGTTATTCCATCACATTAAGGCATAACCAGTGAATTTAAGGGCAGTGTACTGTACCTTCTTAGTGTCTGAAACATTATGACAACTCCAGATCTTATCTACCTTCGCCTCCCAGATAAGGTACACATCGGCATCACACTTCCCTTCAAATGGGGGTATCTTCACCTTAGCCTTAGAATATACTTCAGTCTCTAGTACTGGATGTTCATCGTCGAAGTCCAACTCTCTCCGTAAGACTCGTCTCGGTTGCATGAGTCCCGGATTGGCCCGAAATAGGGGTTGACGAGGTGGTGGTGGCTCCATCCGTGGGGGTGCCCTTGCGTTTTGTGCCTGGATAGCATCTAATCTTTCCATGACGCGGGCCATCATAGTCTCGAAATCCGTACCCCGTGGGACTTCGGGTATCTGGTTCTCATTTTCCCTTCCTGCAGACATGACTCAAAACAAGCAAACACGTCAAGGTTAGTTAAAGATAAATTCTTAGACTACCCTCTTCAAGTGTCTCGCTCAGATCCTATCTCGTAAGCTTCGCAATTTCCTCTTAGCAGGTTTGCGAGGATCATTGTGAATATACAAGAAAAATGTCTCAAGCAATCAACAAGTTAATGCGTTCAGACAAGAAAACAAGGTGAACGAACCAGATCTCAAAAGGAAAAAGGCCGTTTTGTGTGGTGATAGCAAGAAAAACTAAACTAAACTCGCCTGCAATATTCTCAACCACCAAATCAATAATTTTAAAATAGAAAAGATAATTTGCGGCTTTTGGAAATTAAAATACAAAAAGGAAAAGGGAAATAAAAGAGAAAAGGCAATAAGGAAAAAAGGAAACAAGCAAAAAAGAAAGGAAGGCAAAAGGAAACAAGGAAAAATAAAAGGGAAAAAGGAAAGGGAAAAAGGAAGGAGTGCAATTTATGTTTGCCTTACAACGATGTAGAGAGCTCCCACGAAAGCAAATATATATCAATCACGCTCAAAAGGGACGCCTGCCAAAACAAAACTCGCACAAGATGCACAACCGCGAAAACTGAATGACTTAGCACGCAAGTAACGTCTTTTTTTATTTTTTTTTTATTTATTTATTTTAACTAAGCACTTGCGAGACTAACCACGGGCGGCGGCGGACGGCGGCGGAGTTGCGGCAGTGGTCCGGCGGCGGGGCAGTGACGGCTAGACCGGCTGAACCGGTTCTTTTTTTTTAAAAATCTCGGTTAATGGGCCGAGATAGGTCGGGTTGTGCCGGTTTGACAAGGCCCAACGGCTAGGGTTAAGGTTTAGCGACGCCGGAGGCGACGGCTAGGGTTTCGGGTAGGGTTTCGATGGGGCGACGGCTGCGGCGCGGCGAGTGAAGCTCGGCTGGGATGGAGGTGCGGTTTCGGCCGGAAACCGAGGTTGGGGCGGCCGAGATCGGCGGTTGTGGTAGGGCTATGGCCGGAGGAGTAGGGCGAAGGCCAGCAGAGCGGTGGCTGGGTAAGGCGGCGGCCGAAAAGACGGCGGTTGGGGTAGGGTGGCCGAAAAGACGACGGGAAGGGGCGGCGGGGCGTTTTTGTGGTGGTAACGGTTGAGATTCCGATCAAAACGAGAAAAGATCGAATCTTAGGCAAAAATATGTATTAAAATCAACAATAGGCCACAAAAATCCTTCTTTTCAAGAAATTGAATGCGGAATTGAAAATTGCAGAAAAAATAACGAGAATAGTAGAAACTAACTGTTACGGATTCTGCTCCGGTGACTCTTTTTGTGTAGAACTTCCTTGACGGATCTTGAAAGCTCTAATTTTTTGTGTATTTTATATGGGACGTGAGAAGGTGTTGATGAACCTGAAGCTCTAGTACCAATTTGATACGGGGTTAGCCGTCAGTTGGCCCGATCTTTCAACACCAAGACTCGAAATGAAGAAAATGAATAAAAAGATGAAAACTTGAAATAAAAAAGATGGAGGAATGATCCAATGATTGTGAAGGATCGATAGATGGATAGATCTGGTCGAACCCTTAAAACAACCAAGAGCACGATAGGGAAACAAAGGCCCTAACACACTTGGAATGACTTGAAGAAGCCCTTCCGCTATAATCTCACACAGAGGGGAAAACGATTGTCCCCAAAGCACGAGAAGTCACCCGGAGATGATTGAGAGCACCAACTTGCCAATCCAAGTGACACGACTCAAAACAGCGCCAAAGTTGTTGGGCAAACGGATTCCGCTCACATAGTAAGGTGTCTCGATTCCACGAGAAGAATATGGGATAGAAGAGAAACAATACTCGAAAGTACTTGTGTTTAATTCATTCAAAGATGAGGAGATTGGACATCTACCCTAAGCCTTATATAGGCATGCTGGACGTCCTCCCTAGGGTTTCTACGGGCTACGGGCTTCATCCAAGATCGAGCCCAATCTAGCTAAAGATCAAATCTCCAAGAGATAAGATCAAAATAAAAGAGAAATAAAATAAACTAATGGGCTAAACTAACAAGTCTTTAAAAAGCCCAAAATAAATAATTTAAAGCAAGCCCATCTTTTATTTAAAAAGATGTCCAAGAATGGGCTTTAAAACAACAAGCAAGTTAGGCCTAATTTAGCCACTTAAATTAGCCCGAAATCTTCTTCCTTTAAATGCAGCCCGACGTGCTTCTTCTTCATACGGATCAAGTGGATCACGGCCCATTCTCTCTTCCAAGTCTCGGCCATGATCTCGGTTGTCTCTCTCATGATCTCGATCGAGGTCTCTCTCCACATCTCGGTCGAGATCTTCTTCATGGGTAACTCGTCTCTTCTTGCTCATAGGCCCATAGGTGCAAAGGAGTGAAGTCGAGCTGAGAGATGCTCCTGCATCAAGTGTTATACAAGTTTTACTAGAATGAAAGTAAACGGAAAATAAATATAACCTCTATTGATAACAGTTGATATGACTTGAATTATGGCCTCGGATTGACCGTATGTCACCCTATGTTTCGGGACGAAACTTATATTAAGGGGGACTAATGTAATAACCAGAAAATTCGGGAATTCAATATAATTATATTAATTAAAATTTTATTAATTATCCCCAAGATTCTTGCCGACGGAAACCATTGAAGACCTAGGCTACATAATGATGATCATTACTCCACGGTATTATGGCCACGAATGCCTTCATAATGGCGACCGTTACTCCACGTTATTATTGTCATGAAGGACGCCATTGTAACACCCCAAATCCACAGGACTCGGGGCGCTACTGGTCTAGGATCTCACAATGGATCCTGACCCTAGCGTGACAATAAGTTCACTGGATCTTACAACAAGGCACAGATAGATTAAAACCAAACATCAAATTGTAATATATATATATATCAAAAAGTTTACAAAATACCGCTGAGTACAAACCAAAACATGTATCCATACATCACAAAATCATCCCATATCCCTCGCATAACCCTAGTGTACGGAGCCCTCAGCGGATCACCCCATCTGGATCACTCTGCAGTTCTCCTAACCTGCAAAGCATCTACAACACGGTATATAACCGTTAGCTAACCATTCATATATAAGATAATGCATAAGCACAAACACATTCATAGAATCATAAACACATAATCATGTTGTCACACATTTACCCGGTTAATTATCTTTATAAAGTCCAACACTCAAATCGTATATATATATGTATGTATATGAATATATGTGACACGAGGAATATATAATCCTCGCCTCTTATTGCTATTGCCAGCTGGAGTGGTGTTGGGACACATTCCCGTATACCATAAGGGAGTGGAAAGTGTCCATCCCGTATACCAGGTATGGCCTGTCTACAGAGAACCTCCTAGACTCCACTGCGAGATGAAAGGGTCTGTTGTCACGGCCACTACAATGGGCGGTCAATAAACTATAGGTCGGTAATAATCAACATCACATGCTATCAAGCATATATCAAACACCACTCATGCAAACATCCAATATAAGGATGGTAGCTAAGTAAGTCCTACGGACTTACCTCAACCTCAGATACTCTCAACCACGATCAACTCCAATCCGGAGAACAACACTGCCTAATAACAAGGTATAAAGAGATATCAAATCTCCTCTCAACCACGATCAACTCCAACCCGTGGACCGGGACGATTATAAGGAATCAATACCCTTCAGAGAGGGACCAGAGAATTATGAAGATACACGGGCAAGGAAGCCCAAACAGAGGGTAGTAATTCATTCGGGGTTTAACCGGCATCATTTCATGCAACAATTACATAAGCAAGTCAGAAGGGGAATAACACACCGAAAGAGAAGGCTCGCGACGAGACTTAGAACATGGTTGGGTGGATGGATTTAATGTTAACCCCACAACCGAGAAGGTGGGTGGACGCCAATCATTGGATGAACCGATAGATAGCTAAGAGACAACATCACAAGTGAGTTAAAATCTACTTTGAAGTATAGGACGAGAAACCGATCCGATACCCAATAGGACCACCCTTGGAAGTAAAATTTTTTTACTTCCCCTTGTATGATGAGTAAGAATAACCACATATTGTGACCTGGACTAGATCAAGAGAGCTTCAAGAGCTAAAGAGAAGGATCAATTAAGTGAGTCAAGGACTCGGACCTAGAAGTCTGGTACCACATGGGGAAGATGAAGGCAACCGCCAAAACATTGAGTAAGAGACGTGTCAATAAAAGGCTATAGCCGATCGACATCACAACCTGAGCTATAGAGGAATTTAGAAGGACTAGATGTAGAGATTCAGTTTCCAAACACTGACCGATACTCGAGTACTTTAGAGCATGTTCCGGATCTGTTGGAGGAAATCCAACAAGAAGCAGTACAACTGCCCCATCATATCTAGGGTCCGGGAAAAGAAATCCCGGAATGATGCACCACGGTTGTGACAAGTATGGATCGAGTGATGAGATGCCAAGGGCGTGTCTATGTCCATCTGGATGAGGAGCTGAGATAGAGGATATTGCGGGAGACTCATTCTACACCCCATTTGGTACACTCAGGTACCATGGAGATGTATCGAGACGTCATACACTCATATTGGTGGAGTGGTCTGAAGCGGGAGGTGATCAGATTGGTGGCTAGTGCGCGACTGGCAGCAGGTCATAATAGAGCGCCACCGACCCGGATGAGAACTCCACCCGCTGCCGGTCCCGCGGTGAAAGTGGGAAGACATAGTTATGGACTTGGTCACATGGATGAGATATAGCAGGAGCTTTGACAGTAATTGGGTCGTGGTGGATAGACTCACCAAGACCGGCCATTTAATTCCCAAAGAAAACGTGGATGGTGAGTCGGTTAGCAAAGGAGTTCACGGGATGGATAGTGAGACTACATATAAAATATTGATCATAACAGATTTTAGAACAAATCTTAATTATATCATGATCGAAACAAAAAATATAAGCATTATCCGTTTGTTTTGGACAAAAATTAGTAGTTTGTTCTACATATAAAATATTGATTAGAACAGATTTTAGATCTCAATTTATTAGTTTGGGGTTCGAATTAGACCACAAAGTTTTCAAAGTTGATTAGAGAAAAACATAAAACATGTTTCTCACTCACTTAAATCTAACACATGATTGTTCATTACTCTAAAATTTGTTGATTCCATTCAATACATAAGGACATTTAGTTTCAAGGCACCAAAATAGAATCAACATACTAGCATTTCTTCTATTGAATGAATTCTTCGTTGGTAGAAAAAATATGATCTCATAGAGAGCAAGTTGTCTTGGGGATTTTATGATTTGAGTTATTTTCTTTGATGCAATCACAACACCTAAAAGCAAAGATGAGCAGAGTAGATTAGTTGCATAGAAACCAGATTATGACCAACTATGTATCCACCTAGCATAGAAAGTTTTCCAAGTTGAGAGGTAAAGTAGGCGTGGATAAATATGGTGTAGCATTAGTAGTTGATACATATTACTTTCAATTAAACCTATAGACTTAGGGTTGAAACATCTCAACACAAAGTAGGACAAAGACAACTAGATACTATCAAGTTAGGATCTATAGTATAATTTTTAATCAGAACCTTGCTAAAAGGTTCAGATTTGTTATTATCATTGTTACCACCAACTTTGATGGTATTGTACCCAACAATACCTTTATTGGTGTTATTGTTATTGGCTAGAAGGCTTGTGGTAGGACAAGTGGACTCCAAACAACATGGTTCTAAGTTGCCGGTGCAGTAGTTAGTAGCCAAAAGGCTTGTTGATTTCTTTAAACTCCAAAAAAGAAGTTCAGAGTTTCATATGAACATCGTGGTTCTGATTGTTCATGCATTTTGAGATTCAAGATCATTGTTTTAGGGGATGAGCTTAATAAGATCTGTTGCAGTCACCCATAGATTTTAGAACTCGTAGCTTTAGTATTGTTATAGAGGCAAGAAATTTTCACAAACTGAAATTGCTCTAAAAAAGACCAAGAAGACTCGGAAAAGGAGCATTGATTCAACCAGTAGAGTATGGAGAATAACCTGGATTTCGATCTAGGATTGAGCAAATTGTTGTGATAAGAGGGGATCGAATTTATTGTTTGAAAGGTGCACAAACGGTGATAACATGATTTATCAACCTGTTTTTGCCATGCATTTAGGTAGATTTCCCCTTTCCGCATTCATGTTTCAGCCTTAGTTTGTGACATTTATGCTTTTTAGTTCACCTTTGCAAGAATAGATGTCTACACGCACTATTTGTAGCTTTGTAGGTGATTTGGCACATTATGGAGCTAAAACGACTCATTTGAGAGCTAGGAATCAAGCTAAAGGAGCATCTCGGCCGGGAAAGGGCTAGGAATCAAGCTAAAGGCATGAAGGAATGACTAAGGAGCATCTTGGCCGAGATCCACCTATATCGGTCCGAGATGGAAGCTTCTGTTGCAATATCTCGGTCAGCATCTTGAGTGGCATCTCGGGTGACTTGACCGAGATTCATGACGCTGAAGATCGAAGACGAAATCTCGGCCCCGATCGTGACTGATGTCGGCCGAGATCCAGCCCGAGATTCTTCCATGAGCGTTTTATTTTGTTTACGGGTTTTTTCCTTTTTGGTCCAATGTCATTTCGTTAGGTTTTGGGTATAAAAGAAAGTCTTGGATTCATTCCAAGATGTGCTGGGATTCGACCAGAGTTTACCCTAGAAGGGGGGAGCCGTCTCTTACCCTACCTTTCTTCTTCACCATTGTTCTTCATAGTTTGGATTTGTTTAGATTAAAGTTGGAGACTTTTGCATTCAGATTTGTTGGGAGACATTGTTGGAATCAAGATTTCATTGAAGTTGATTTCTTTCTTTCCCTTTCATGTTCAATTTGTCTTTCTTAGTTGTAGATTTTGATATGATTGTTATTGGCTAGAACTTGGTGGTTCCAAGGTTGATAAAGATTTGTTTATGCCTTGGATTATGATGGATTAGATTGCGCTTAGAATTGGTTTCGAATTGCTTCAAATCCTAATGGTTGACTTGGACTTGAATCTAGATTAGAACCATCTAAACTAGTAACCTGAGTTGGAATTGAGACTTATCCGGTGATATTCCTCTTGGATACATAAGTGATTAACCATAGGTAATAAAGGTGAAACCTTTATTGATTTGAATATGTCTGATCCCTCTCTAAGTTGGGTAATTCTTGAGACTTACCCGGTAAAGGGTTACTTGATCCTTAGTTAGATAATCTGGTTTGTAGTGAATTTTCACCCTCTTTACCTTGAGACTTACCCGGTAATAGGTAGTTAGGATTTGAGCTAGATGATCTTGAGACTTACCCGGTAATAGATCATCAGCCTAGAGACATTCATCCTTGTTGCTTTTCTACCATATATCCCCATGAGTCGTCCTGAATCCATATGTCATAAACAATGACCTTGAACCCTTGGAATCCATTTTCTTTCCTTTAATTTGATTTTTTCTCTTTTATTCGCTTTTATAAAATTGTTTTCAATTGAAAGTGACATTCAATTGCGAACGCCAAAAACCTTTCCCAAAAACATATGATTTCTTTCCCTTATCTTTTCCAACCTCCTTCTTTATTCGAGATCTATCCTATCTTTAATCACTGCTGCAGATTTAACCTCCCAGTCCTTGTGTTCGATCTTGGAATACTTGTCCTATTTCGTATGATCCATACATTGTGGGTTCGTTGCTATTTAGGGGAAATATTTACAGCTTACAAATTTAAAACTATCCCTCTCTTGTTTTGTCAACCTTTGGGTTTCTGTCACTATTGACACGGATTCTTAGGGTGTAAAACCAGCGAATAAGATTTTGGCGCCGTTGCCGGGGACTGTGGTTAGTTTGATCTGTGAGCTTTGATTATTTATAGTGTAGATCTTTCTTGTTACTTTTGATCTTGTTCTCTTTTTGTCTTTGCATTCTCCAGGGTTTTTCTTGGTGAGCCGACTAGGAGAAAGTGAGGAAAGCTTAGAGCTGATCCGTTATCTGGAGGATGAAATTGTACCAGAGATATGAAGCAAGACGACAACGCCAAGAATGTGAATCGTGGTACAAAGATATTGTAGAGAGAGCTGACGGGCTCTATAAGAACTTAGATCGCAGGGAAGAGGCTCGACCGAAGGACGAATACCCAACGAAAGTCGAAATCTCGACCTCCTCCGTACCCATCTCGGCCGAGATCATAACCATCTCGACCGAGATCCTTGAAAGAGAGTTGGATCTCCGCCCGAGATCATATCTATCTCGACCGAGTTTCCTTTACAGAAGGAAAATGTCGGCCTCATCTATACTCATCTCAGCCGAGATTTCATCCAGTGTTGCCCGAGATCTGCTAAAAGTCGTCTGAAAGTTTTCCATCCAACTCGTGATGCACCTGAAAGATGGAGGAAAGTCCCGAAGGAACCTCCTAAAGTTAGATTGAAGCTTCTCCCTGATCAAAAGATGTTGCTATACAAGTATAGGGTAACCCACAAGGTTACTATTTCATACCATCCTCAAGTATTGGGAAGAGTGGAGATCTTCAACAAGGACATGAAGAGAGTTCTAAAAAAGAAAATCTATAGATCCAGGAAGTTTGAGAAGTGGTTGTAAGGACTGTATGAGAAGTCTAAGGTTTTTGATGTGAGCTGAAGCATCCACGGAGTTGGGTCTGGCTAGAGACCTTAAACCAAGCGCTTATTTGGAGGCAACCCGAGGTATTTGTCTTTCCCTTTCTTGCTATAGTTATTTTTATTTTTGCTTTTGCGTTTCTGTGCGTTTTGGTGTCTTTTGTCTTTGTAGGTCTTAGGTAATAAACGAAAAAGATGCTTGAAGGGATTTGCACAGCCGCTTGTTTTCACTACCTCCATCCACATGAGCCAAATCGCTGATTTTTACATTGTGAGTATTCTTTTTCACTACTATTTATTCTTCACATTGAGGACAATGTGAGTTTAAGTACGTATGGGGTGGGATACTTACAATCCTTTTAGCATGTTTCCTTTCATTGCATTGCATTTAGATAGTTTGATTTTCTAGTCACATGTTTCCTTTTAGCATGCATATAAAAAATAAAAATAAAAAAAAAATTGTGCTTCTAGGAATGTCATGACCCCTATGATGATATTGGCCCTGTTTTGGAATCTAAGATTATGTAGTTGAAGCTTAAGATGAACGGAATTATGTAGATGAAGAATTAAGGGGATGAAATAAGAAAATAAATGAAATGAGTGTTTGGTAATATGAGGATGATTGCGGGTAAAATTACGAAAAAGGGTATGGGTTAACTTGTTTAGTTATTTTTTTATATGTTCCCTAAATTGTTCATCTCTCACGTGACTTGCACACGTTACTGACTCCTTAAAACAAAAACCCTCCTCGTGAGACCTGTTATCTGGAACTCGTATCGTCTCTCTCAAATACTTCAAGGGAGGGGATCTGGTGGCCATCTCCTTCTCTGTTCTTGTTTGGACCAGGTTCGTCTCCTCCTCTCTTCTCGTCACTCATGTTGGTTTGGTTTCTAATCTTCAATTTCATTCTTTATTCTGTTGTGTTTTGCAATTTAGGGTTTCGGTGTCTTTCTCCAACAAAACGCAGCCAGTGGTGTGTTCTCTTGAAACAATATTCTCATCTCTCCAGGTTTGTCTCCTTTCTACTCTCAGTTGGTTCAAGTTTTAGCTTCTAATAATTTGTAGTTCGGTTTATAGTGTTTAATCCAGTTGAGTTTGTTTGAGAGGGTTGCTTGAAAGTCTGTTGCTGCGTTATTAACAAATAAATCCCCTTTTTATTTACTGTTTTGAGCAAATTGTGTGTCATGAGCAAGGTTTCAACATCAGTTCAAATTGCAGAGAAATTGCGAAATGGGTGTCTGTTACATTTGTATTGGACTATACTAAAACTGTTAGAGTTGTATTGGACTAGTTGAACTGTTAAAACTCTTTCAAAATGTGTGTTTTCAATGATTTAAACAATTGCCTATAATTTAGATGGCACCTAAAGTATCCAACACTCAATCGAAAGAAAGACACTATGTATGGAGCCCTAGCACAACAATGAAGTTCCTCACCATATGCCGCGATTACCAAAAAAAGCATGGTTTCGAACAACCATTTTCTTGGCCAGAAATTGTTGAACAACTACAGGATCAGACCGGAAAGCCGTGTGACTGGCTATGTGTGAAAAATAAATTTGGGCATATGAAGACTATTTGGCGTGCTTGGACCGACTTAAGGCTTTATGAGACAGGCCTAGGATTCGATCACCAAACTGGTCGGATTCTTGCCGACGACTCTTGGTGGGAAAAGAAAATTAAGGTGAGATTTGTGTTTTGATTTTAACTTTGTACAAATTCAAGGTTATGGGTTTAAGTAAAGGTTAGATTTGTGCTTTTATTTGCAGGAAAATTCCTAGTACAAGACATTCCGTAATAAAGGAATACCTCCTGAGATCGGTGACCTATGGGATCAAATATTTACAAACATTGTTGCCATAGGAAAACATTGCGTGGCTGCCGGCATGGATGTGGAAGAGCCTGACGGCCAAGATGATATCGTGCAAATCGAGAATGATGATAATGATGAGTTTGAATATGAAGACGACGGGAGGTTTGCAGATCTCACTCCCCTCAATCTTGATGGTCATGATGACGATATTCTTCGTGAAGTGTATCAAAAGGTGACCCAAACACAAGGAAACACTTCAGCTGTTATGAGGCCTCCAAAAGCAAAGTCAAAGGTGACTAAAGGAAATACTCAATCCCTTCCGAATGCGCATAAGCGCAAGCGGAAGCCTTCTGCTGGTTCCGTTCTGTACAACGAAGGTCTTGCCATGATTGGGCAAACGAGCGAGAGGATGCTTACTTTATTGGAAAGAGATGTTTCTTCTTCAACCCGATGTCCGACAAAGAAGACGTTTACCTTGGATGACGGTATGGAGGTGATAGAAGGGATGGTCCAGGAAGGCTTTCTTGTAGAGGGTGAAAAGCTTTGGTGTTTTTCTATTGATCAACTGATGGTAGAAGAAACGAGAAATGCTTTCATGACTATAGCTCGTGATCCAGCAAGGTTCTCATGGTTAAAGTGGCGATTTGACAAGTTCGGGAATTGAATTGAGAAAAGTGTTATTCAGTTGTTGTCAATGGGGAATATCAGCTAGTACCTTGTAGTTTTTGTTCAGTAGGCAATCATGTTGCAGTTTTTGTTTAGTAGACAATCCTTAGACATGTTTAGGTTTTCTCCGGCAAATATTAGCTCAAAAAAATCAGCTAGTACCTTAGTATAATGTCTTTTGTAGTTATCAGCCAAAAAAAATCAACATGTACCTAGCTGTAGTTCTTTTTTTCCAATAGGTAGTCTAGAAAACATCAGCTCAGAAATATCAATTTTTGTTCAACACCTAGCTGTTCTATCTACTGTATTATTTTCACTTTTATGGTGAACATATTTATGGTTTATTTGAATATCTACTTATTACCCATGTCTTGACTTTATTTATTCCGAGATTTATATTTTTATCCATCTACAGTTGTGCTTTTTTTTATATTTATTTATTCCAAGTGACATATTTTAACTATGTTGTATTCATGATATTCCAAGTGACATATTTTTCTTTGTAATTTATTTTATTTAGATTGACATGATTGTTCTACATTTTCTTCCAGCTAACAAATGGCACGTCAAAGGCTTAGTAAGCGACAAAGGTATCTAATGTTGTTGAAGATGTGGTTACGAGACAATGAGATCCTCTTGTCTACGTACTACTATAAGCACATATACAAAGTGCCATGTTACACCTCACAACTAATAGGCCTCAAGTGGATGCAACAACTAATGACTTCTCCTTCGGGAGTGCGGTGCAAAAATGCTCTTCGCTTGGAAAAACATGTTGTATTGCAATTATGTGCTGATTTGCAAGATAAGCACGGATTGAAATCATCCGCGAACATGTCGGTGCTTGAGAAGGTAGGGATGTTCTTATACACTTTGGCCTCCGGTGCCTCAAACCGTGCAACTTGCGAAAGGTTTCAGAGATCCGGTGAGACAGTTAGTCGGGTTATGCATGAGGTATTGGAGGCCATCACTAGTCGCTCGCAAAAATTCAAAGGATTTGCTGCCGAGCTACTTCGACCTCGTGACCCACAATTTCGAGCCATACCTCAAAAAATATTGGATGATACAAGATACAAGCACTTCAAGGTACTCCATAAGTGTATGTGACGTAAGTAACTTAGCTTCAACCTCGCCAAATTTTTTATTATCTTCCTTTTTCTTATAGGGTGCAATTGGTTGTATTGATGGGACTCACATCAATGCATCTATCCCAGTTGAGGATCAATTAACATAAAGAGGTCGTAAGGGGAAGACTTCCTTCAACGTCATGGCAGTTTGTGATTTTAATATGCATTTCATGTTCGTGTCGGCGGGTTGGGAAGGAAGTGCACATGACGCAAGGGTGCTTTATCATGCTCAAAACACACCTGCTCTCAAATTTCTTCATCCCCCATTGGGTAAATATAAGTATATTTTTATAATTTTATTCGGTTGATAAGTTTTAGTGTCTCTTATTTTGCTTTCTTTTTTGTTATAATTTACAAATTTAGGTCGGTATTATCTAGTTGACAAGGAATATCCAGACAAGCAAAGATATTTGGTCCCATACTCAAAGGTCAAGTACCACCAAGTTCAATTTCAAACTACAGTACCGAGAAACACAAAAGAGGATTTCAATTACATTCATTCTTCGGCCGTAGCATAATAGAGAGAGGGTTTGGGGTCTGCAAGGGCAGGTGGAGGATCTTAAAGGACATGCCAAGCTATAAAATTTCTACACAGGTCGATATTATTATTGCATGTTTAGCCCTTCACAACTTCATACTAAAGCATAAAGAAAAAGATGTTTTCCTCGACGAGGGCCCCTTGGATGAAGGGAATGGAGAACCGATTGGGGAAGAAGAAGATGAGGCGGTTGAAGGCCAAGATGACTTGCCTGGAGGAATGCGAGACACACGAGATTATATTGCAACACAAATTTGGAATGAAAGACGAAGCTACCGATCGACCTTAATGCGCCTAAGTGACATTTGAACTTTAGTTACTGCCCAACTTTTTGAAATGAAAGTTACTACTTAACTTTTTGGAATGGAAGTTACTATGTAACTTTTTGCTCTCCAAAACTGTATACCTTTGCTACTAAATCCGCCTACTTTTTAATTAGGGCTTAACTATGCTCTCAAATTCAAACTGTGTACGTATGTATGAATGAATGATGTATGTAGTATTGTATGAAAATGTTCATTGGAGCTGTATTACTTTTGTTACCATCTGTTTAACTTTTAATTGAAGTTGCTGACAAATTTTACATGTTAAATATTCTTATGCCAGCTGGTTATATTCATTTTGTTTTTAGATGCCATGCATCTTATTGCAGCTTGTATACTTTCTTATTAACAATAGACACATTTTTTTAATATGAACTCATTCGATTTTTTTTTTATCAGTAGTCAGCAGGCGTAGTTTGTGAGGAGAATGTTGAAAAATGGACTGATACTCACAACTTGTATACTTTCTGATATGTTTTATTGCAGCATGTGTTCTAGATTGCTCAAAACAGAGGGGATCAGGGGTTCAATTCTCTCATATTCATTAAGCCAGCAGAGGAAATCACAACCAGAATAACAGAAGGTAGGTGTACTAGTATGTATGTATACACAAAAATGACAAAATTACAGTGTATATGCAAGATAAATGAAAAAACAGAAGGTAGGTGCTGAATTTATTATTTGTCTTACCTAGACAAAAGGTAGGTGATGAATTTATTGTTTGAGCAGTTGCAGGTTTGACAATTAACTTGCTACTAATCCTTGGTGACATTGAACCATATATGAAAACTTGCAGAAGATGGGTATAGAATAAGCATCTCAGATTGAAGTGTGTAAAATAAAATGCTTAGAGAATGTTGCAGAAGGACAAGCTGAACATGAAATTGGAAGTGTGAGTGTGTGTTTGTGATTCTGCAGTGATAGCCCAAGCTAAATTCATTTATTGAGCAATGAGGACAAACCAATTGTCCACGAAGTCAGCCAAGCATTTCATCTCATTAATGTATGGGTTACAACTTTTCAACATATGGGTAATAATAACAATTCAATAGAAATTATAAAAAGTTTTGATGAGACAGTGGATACCTGTCAAATAAGTATCTAATTAATGTGCCTAAGTGAGGGAGTTATTTTTAGAGCTGATTTTGGTAAAAAAAAAATGAAAATAAAAGAAAAGAGTAAACAGCAACAGAAAGAAAGAAATTGGTTTGTTTGTGCAGTAATATATGGACACATAATAATTTCCTATTTTATTTTATACCATAATTACCATTTCTATTTTAGTTTACACCACAATTACCATTCCTTTAATGCTCTAGTTTTATATCTTAAAATAAAAATTCTATGTAGTTTTTAACTTCTGAATTTTGTACTGTTGACTTTGAGAGCACCTTTCTTTGGTAAGAATGAACAAGGTTTCTTAAAATGTTTGTATCTACTTTTTTTTTAATTAGATAGGCAAATTACTGATTTTGAATTGCTATTTTACTACTTTGTACAGCATACAGACAGTGACTAAATTGGCAAACTGCTTGTTGCTGTTATTGGTTACTGGTTACTTATTAGTCTAGCAAAACTGCACAATAGTCATCCAAATATGTGGTTGTTGTTATTGATAATTTGCAAACTGCTGGTTACTGTTATTAATGCGCCTAAATGAGGGAGCTCTTTTGCTGCTCTTTTGGTTACTTGTTAGTTTAGCAAAACTCTGTCAAATATGTGGTGGTTGTTATTGGTAACTGGTTTGATAAGAGAGAATATAAATAGATTGATCATCACTTTGTCAATACTCTTATCAGTTTAGTAAAACTCTCAACAACAACATACACAACAACATACAAGAGTAATATATCAACCAAACTGCACAATAGCCATCCAAGAAACATTCAAAGAACATAAACAAGTTCAAACATACATATATATATATATATATATATATTCGGTTGCAAACAACATTCAAATACATATCCATTAATGAAAATACATTAATGGATATGTCACATCCGCAATGCCACTGAACCAAAAACCCACCAAAGTGAAAACCGCATCAACAATCAGTGTACAACAATTACCATAACATGCTTGCACAGATTCATTAGTACAAAAGGGAGGCCATATTAACAAAAATCTACACGTCCATTGCAAATGCTACTTAAAGTGTGCTAAGAGGGACACGACAACAATACACGTGGACACTACCAACAACAACTTAAGCTTCTTGATCATCGCCTTATCAGCTGCGTTATGAACCCCGAGAACACAATAGCCCGTTGTCACCTCCGAAACTCGTTCAACTAAGACGTTGTTGGCCACACGAAGGTTCATCTCTTCAGCTACCGCCTTACGAACACGCTCCTCAGAGGCATCAAGAGCAGCCTTCAGTCGCTTGATGGATGCTACCAAATGTCGAGATTGTGGACATTTATCCCCGCAAGCACAGATGTCAGGTGTTTTGTAAGAGTCACATGAAGAGTTATCTTCACTATTGGACGGGGTCTGCATATAAATGAATGCATATAAATGAAGTTTACAACAACCATTATTTCCATAAACTCACAAATACACATCAATAACAAAAAAACAATTATAAGATTCATAAACATATAAATATCAAGCAAGTTCACTAGTTACTTAGAGAAAAACACATATCAACATAATAAAATGTAGCCAAGTGCACAAGTGAGAGAACCTGTGGGAGTTTGCGTAACCTCCGTGGACCCGATTCCCACACCCACTCGTATCTCTCATCAGGTTCTTCAACCGCCCAGAGCTTTGGTGACTTCAGATTTGCCCTATATAGAATCACCACCATGTTAGAGATCAAAGGTAATTTAAAGCCAGATGCTTGTGCTCTCACTTGTAGTTATTCAGGTAAGTGCACATAATTTTTAAATCCTGGAGACAGGTTCATAAATGTAGCTTTAGTTATCCTGGTAAGTGCAGATAAGTGCTCATACTTGTAGTTACATTGCTCTAAGTTTAGCAGGAAATTTTGACCACGGAGGCAGAAAAATAAAGAGGTAAGTTATCACACTCATCATGAATTAGAAGTGCTTAGTAATGTAGCTAACAAGTATGAAACTTCGATGCATTTGCAGTATACAGAGAGAAATAATTCATACTCATGGAAGCAAAAACGGAGTATCTTTCATGCTTAAAACACCTTGTGAGTATAAGTGATACTATACAAGGAAATCCAAAGGGCCCAATGTAGAAGAGGTGAAAGCCGAAATTAATCGCGTTGAGGCAGCAGTTCCACCGGACAATCGTGTTTGTAACTTAAGTTTTCTTGAAGACCTTTTGTTGCTTACAAGATACATATGAAATAGGTTTGGGAATCATGAAGAAAGAACCCTACACAGATTCATAAATAAGCTTGACAACAGAAGGAGGCAAAAATTAGGGCTTTGGGTTACCGTTTCGGCAGTGTAGGTGTAACAACTCCCGAATGCATCAGTTCCTTGCCCTGTCGACGGTTTCCATTGGGATGAATCTTCTCCCGATCGCCCATCTTGTGAACCTGTAATTTGGAAGAGACAAATTAAAGGCTCGATTTGTACAATTGAGGATGAGAAAAAAAGGAAAAGGGCGAAACACAAGAAAACAAGGAAGAAGACGATGAATTACAGGGGAATAGGGAAGACGAAGAAGTACAGAGAAATAGAAGTACAGAGAAATAGGGAAGAAGATACTTCTCGAGAGGTCGATTCTCTTCATCCCTTTAATCCAACTTCAATCGAATTACAAATTTCTACAATTTCATTCCTTTAATCTTCTATCTTCATCTGCTTAATTCCCACACCAAACAAAATTAGGAAAATTATTCTACCCCTTTTTCATTCCTTTAATTCTCATCTCCTTAATTTCAGTCTCATCAAGTAGGGCCATTGTGTCAGTGAATTAGCCTTTGATTACTATTTTGAGCTTAATTTAATTTATGACATATATGGGATTTGAATACTTTACTTGAATTTTATGTAATTTATGAAAATTGTCTTGTCTAATTGAATTAAGTTTAAATAGTTGAAGTTACATGATATGTTCTTATACATTGCATAGGGATGATTTATACAATTCAAATTCACTCTTCTTCTTCTATCTTTATCATGCTTATCTCCTCAAACATGAAATTCATTGTCTCCTATCCGGGAATTAGGAATGTTTAGTTTGAAGGTGTGTGCCTACATGTTGTGTTGTGAATTGTATGAAAAAGTTTGAACGATTTGAAATGTGATGTGATGAAGAAAAGCAAAGCTTTTAGGGGATTGTTGGCTATGAAAGATGAGTAACTCGGTATCATTAACATAGCCGGGTGTTTGTATCTTGCCAAAGTCTGATTAGTTAAACATCCTAACGAGTGATTTGGTATGTGCATCCGGTGTGAGGTACGTGAAGGAAACTGTTCACCATGGTTTCGGCTACTGTGAACCAATGCCTTTCACTCAAGAAAAAGAAAGAAAAAGAAAAGAAAGAAAGAAAAATAAGAAAAAGAAAATTTATGCAAGGGTGGTGGATGTTGAGTTGAAATAATGAAGTGTGTTGTTCTTATTCCCGGATTAGCACCACATGACCTAAAGAACATCCAACCCTTATCACGTTTCTTGACCTCTTTGTTGTTAAGTCATTTTGATCTATGTACATATCTATTTGACTTGGCAGGTTTAGACTTGAATTTCTCATGATTATTAAACATTGGTAGTTTTGATAATGAACATGAAATTCTTGTAAAGTGTGATTATCCTTTCCATGCCTACTTCATTTGACCTTAAAAAGAAATATGTCTTTGGCTATGAAACTGAACTATGGAGGGTGATCATAAATAGAAGCACTACCAAAAAGATTTTCCTCTTTGTTTTTGCATAGATAATTCATGTTATCTTATCTTAGATTTACTTTTTGCTTGAGGACAAGCAAACATAAGTATGGGGTATTTTGATAACATGATTTATCGAGTTTG
>CM008285.1:31734060-31806567 GCA_002319775.1 Fagopyrum tataricum
AGTGCAGCAGGAGGTGGACAGAGACCACCTCAGCAGCAACAACAGAGTCAGGGACAACAGAGGGTCCCAGATCGCCCTACGACTCAGGGATCTATTCCTGGGCCGAGTAGAGGCAGAGGCCGTGGTGGGGCACCACTGATACCAGAGGCCCACAAGGCCGAGGCAATTGGTCAAGATCGGTAGAAGAGGCATTTTTGAGCTGAGGAGTGCAGAGGAGCCAACTGCACCTACTGCTACAGGTACCATTCTGATTCATGGTCTACTTGTTAGAGTTTTATTTGATACTAGTGCTACGCATTCTTTTATTTCTGATGCATGTGTAGAGCGTCTTGGTTTAGATACAGTTGAGGGGATGCCCTTTATTATAGGGTTACCCGATGGTGGTAGGGTCAGAGGTACCCGTGAGATTCACGGTTGTCCCATTTCTATAGGGACCCGTGTGTTACTAGTTGATTTCTTTGTCATGCCATTAGAGCATGAAGAAGTCATTCTAGGTATGGATTGGATGGCTAGACATTCTACAGTCTTAGATGTAGGTAGGAGGACTGTTACCCTCTCTACCGAGTTAGGCCAGATAGAGGTTTTCCGAGGTTGGGACCTTGGAAAGGTAGGCACAGTTATCAGCGCTATATAGGCAGCGAGACTTATTGCACAGGGTTGCGAGGCCTTCTGGTGTTATGCCATGAAGGAGGGGGAGAGTCCAGCATTAGAGGATATCCCAGTTGTCTGTGAGTTTACTGATGTTTTTGCTGAGCCGTCTAGTTTGCCGCCTCAGAGGATTGTGGATTTCAGTATCGAGTTAGAGCCTGGTACGAGACCCATCTCGAAGGCCCCATACCGGATGACGCCTGTCGAGATGTTGGAGGTGAAGAAGCAACTCGAGGAGTTGGCTGAGAAGGGCTTCATTCGCCCTAGCGTGTCCCCATGGGGAGCACCTGTCCTCTTTGTACGGAAGAAGGACGGATCACTGAGATTGTGTATTGATTACAGAGAGCTGAACAAGGTGACCATCAAGAACAAGTATCCACTGCCGCGCATTGATGATTTATTAGATCAGCTACAAGGAGCGACTGTGTTCTCCAAGATTGACCTGCGTTCCGGGTATCACCAGCTGAGGGTGAGGGAGCAGGATGTGCACAGGACAACATTCCGGACCAGATATGGCCACTACGAGTTTGTAGTGATGCCATTTTGGGCTTACGAATGCCCCAACCGTCTTTATGGAGTTGATGAACAGTATCTTCATCGACTTCCTGGATCAGTTTGTGGTGGTTTTCATTGATGACATTCTGGTATACTCTCGCAGTGGAGAGGAGCATGCATGACATCTGAGGACTGTATTGCAGGTTTTGCGGGATAGAGAACTTTATGCAAAGTTCTCTAAGGCGAGTTCTGGATACCAGAGGTAGCATTCCTGGGTCACATAGTATCAGCTGAGGGGATCAAGGTGGATCCAGCGAAAATAGAGGCAATAGTTACATGGCCTACACCGACGAACGTCAAGGAAGTACGTAGCTTCCTTGGCCTAGCCGGTTATTACAGACGCTTTGTGGAGGGATTTTCTGTGATTGCCCGTCCACTGACGAGTTTGCTGAGGAAGACTACCAGATTTGTGTGGTCTGATCAGTGTATGCAGAGTTTTGAGGAGCTGAAGAGACGTCTGACTTTTGCTCCTGTTTTGGCACAGCCAGAGGGTACAAAGGATTTTGTAGTGTACAGTGATGCATCCAAGCTAGGTTTGGGATGTGTGTTGATGTAGAGAGGCAAGGTGATTGCATATGCGTCGAGACAGCTGAAGACGTATGAGGAGAACTACCCGACTCATGATCTGGAGTTGACAGCGGTAGTTCATGCACTGAAGATCTGGAGACATTACCTGTATGGTGTTACATGTCAGATCTTCACAGACCATCAGAGTCTGAAGTACATTTTCACGCAACGGGAATTGAATAACCGCCAGCGTAGGTGGCTTGAGCTGATCAAGGACTTTGATTTAGAGATTTTGTATCATCCGGGAAAGGCGAACGTTGTCGCCGACGCCCTGAGCACGAAGACGCCTCGAGAGCAGGCGATTGCGAGGCTGACAGTTCAACATCAGTTGCACAGGGATCTGATCTGGTTAGAGTTGGACATCCAGTTTTTTGATGAGGATGTCCGGCTGAGTACTTTAGAGGTTCTACCTGATCTGTTGAGCGAGTTTCAACAGAAGCAGGAGACCTACCCGACCTTGAGGAGGATTTTCAGAGAGAGGATGTCTCGGGATGAGGCACCACAGTTCCTGCTGGGAGCAGATGGAGTTTTGAGACACCATGGTCGCGTTTGTGTACCTGTTGATACAGAGCTGAGATAGAGGATATTACAGGAGGCTCACTGTACACCTTACTCGGTACATCCAGGTACGAGTAAGATGTATCAAGATTTGAGACGTTCATATTGGTGGGGAGGGCTGAAGCCCGATGTGGCCAGATTTGTAGCTCAGTGTGCGACCTGCCAGCAGGTCAAGATCGAGCATTTCAGACCTGGAGGTGAGCTCCATCCACTTCCTGTTCTACAGAGGAAGTGGGAGGACGTCACCATGGACTTTGTGACTGGATTGAGGCTGAGCCGGAGTTTTGATGCCATCTGGGTCATAGTTGACATACTGACGAAGACGGCACATTTCATTCCTATTCGAGAGACGTGGCCGGTGAGCAGATTAACAGAGGAGTACACTAGGCAGATAGTGAGACTCCATGGTGTACCGAGGATGATCGTCTCTGACAGAGATGGACGATTTACCTCGAGGTTCTAGCAGCAGATTCAGACTGCCTTGGGGACGAGTTTGCACTTCACGACTGCGTTTCATCCTCAGACAAATGTTCAGTCAGAGAGGACCATTCAGACGCTGGAGGATATGCTGCGAGCTTGTGTGTTGGATTGGGGACAGGTGTGGACGGATCATCTCCCACTTGTTGAGTTCTCCTACAACAACTGTCATGCATCTATTGGGATGGCCCCATGTGAGGCACTGTATGGACAGAGATGTCGTACCCCGTTATGCTGGGATGAGCAGAACAGTGTGAGTGGTTTAGCACCTGATCAGATTCAGGATGATATGGCTCGAGTAGCATTGATCAGAGAGCGTATGCTGACTGCACAGAGCCGTCTGAAGTCTTATGCTGATAGGAGGCGTAGACCTCTAGAGTTCAGAGTTGGAGCCCATGTGTGGCTGAGGGTGTCCCCGACACGAGGTGTTAGGCGTTTTGGCATTAAGGGGAAGTTGAGCCCCCTGATATGTCGGACCGTTCGAGATTCTGGACCGGGTTGGGAGCGCACTTACAGATTAGCCTTGCCTCCGAGATTAGAGGGTGTTCACCCTTGTATTTCACGTGTCTCAGTTGAGGGAGTATATACCAGATCCGAGACACATCGTGAGTTATGATGATTTGGTGGTTGAGCCGGACCACACTTTTGTTGAGCATCCGATTGCAGTCCTAGAACGAGGTATGAGACGCCTAGCGTTCGAAGGACATACCTATGCTTAGGATACAGTGGTCGAGACGAGGACCCTGAGGAGGCTACATGGGAGACTGAGGATAGTATCCAGAGGAACTATCCAGAGTTCTATGCCGAGATAGAGGCACCAGTAGGATCACCGAGTAGATCTTAGTACTAGCTTGGTGAGTCTTTATGTGCTTACATGCTTATATGCTATGATATGTTATTTCATGCTAGCTTTGTTGTGGATTATGATCTTATTAGATCTTATTGTGCTAGTATGATTTTTGTTTATAGCTGGAGATGGTTCTTTCCTCCATGCTATTGTGATATGTTATGGTTTGGCTAGAGATGGTTTTCCTCTAGGCCCTGGATAGTATAGTTGCTGCTGGAGTGGATGGTTTCCTCCATGCTTATATTTGAGGTTATAGAGAGAGTTGTACCTCGGCTTGTGAGTCCGAGTGGTTTGATGATTTTACAAGTTTCGGGACGAAACTTGTTTTTAGGGGGGTGAGGTGTAAGAGCCTTAGTTTTGGGAGCTAGTTTTGGCCTTAGCCGCCCCCGCGGGTCTGTGAGGCCGCCCCTGCGGCTCCCCTGTTGTTCCACCCCTGCGGCCAGGAAACCCACCCCTGCAGTTTCCGGCGGCTGCAGCCGGTTTTGTTGACCCTTTGACTTGTGTTTTCCCCTTTCTTTGCCTTCTCCCTTAAGTTTTCCCCTTAGCTGCTTGAGCAAGGGTTTCACTTTGTTCTCTAGCTTCCCACGATCTTCTTGCTTCTCCTTCTTCTCCCCTTGAGTTTGATTTTGTGTATGAGTTTCTCTTGAAGTTTACAAGAGAGTTTGAGATGGCTTTGATGCTATGGATGCTGGTGGTTGTTGTTACTAGGCTTGAGGCCAGCTAGTGTGTGTGTGACCTTCCCCTGCAGCCTTAGACCACAAGTGTGGTAAGGATCTTCTTATTCTCTTCTTCCTTTCTTGTTCTTCCACCATAGCTTAGGATTAGATGCTTGCATAGATGTGTATTGATGTTTGTATGTGTATGTATATGTATGTGCTTGACCCTGGATGAGAGAAGACGTGGTTTGATCACGTAAAGAGCCGAGGAGGAATCGTAGAACCATTTCCTGCGTTGTCGTGCCCCCGCGGCCGAGAGTCACCGCCCCGCGGCTACCGTGTCGTAGCGCCTGCGTCGTGCCAGCGGCGTGCCTGCGTTTGCCAGCGTCCCTTGTCACCGCCTCCGTGGCTTCGTCCCGCCGCGCCCGCAGCCGCTTGCCTTTCGCCCCTGCGCCCCTTTGTCACGCAGGTGCGCTTTGTCCCGGGTCTACCTAGATCTAGGTAGATCATTTCCTTTCCTAGTATGAGCGGTAGTAGCATGCTAGGTATGAGTATGAGTTTAGAATGAGAGTGAGTACGGAATGGTTTATGCCGGTTACGGCTTTGAGGATTACGAGTTGGAATATGATCCTTATGGATCCCTTGGGTCTAGGTGTGACCCTTTGTGTGATAGGAGTTTGATATATATGTATGCCTTGTATAGGCCGTGTTATCCTCCAGTTTGGAGTGGACTGAGTTGAAGGTTGATCCAGTTGAGACGACTACGAGGTTGAGGTAAGTCCGTGGGACTTACTTAGTTGTCATTCCTTTATAGGATGTTGTGCATGAGTGGTGTTTGTTATATGTTTATAGCATGCGTTGTGATGGTCACCGACCTATGATGTATTGATTGCCCATTGTAGGGCTGTGACAACTTTTCCATTCATCCCGCTGGGAGTTGGGGTTTCTCTGTGGTCAGGCCAGACCTGGTAAACGGTTCGGGCACTCTCCATTCCCTTAGGGTACACGGGGAGGTGTTCCAGGCACCACTCCAGCTGATTATAGTACCCAGAGGCGAGGGTTATATTCCTCGTGTCACTTATGTTTATATGGATATTTATATACGAGTTGACTGCTGGACTTTATAAAGATAATGAACCGGGTAAATGTGTGAAAACATTATGAGGTGTTAAGATTTCTGATGTGTGTTTGTGCTCTAGCATCTTCCTATATATGTGTATGGTTAGCTAACGGTTTTATACCGTGTTGTAGACACTTTGCAGGATAGGAGAGCTGCAGAGTGATTCTGAGTGGGTGATCCGCTGAGGGCTCCGTACACTGGGGCATTATCGGGGATATGGGTTCTTTTGTTGTACAGTATGATTTTGTTTCTACTTAGCGGTACATTGTATTACCTTTTGATATATATATATATATATATATATATATATATATATATATATCAGTTTCATGTTTTGTTTTTAATCTATTGGTGCCTTGTTGTAAGATCAGTGAAATTGTTGTCAAGCTAGGGTCAGGATCCATTGTGAGATCCTAGCCTAGTAGCACTCCGAGTCCTACGAATTTGGGGTGTTACAGTGATGGTTTTGGTGGATGAGTATTCTAGTGATGAGGAGGTCATTAAGGAATTGGGTACTATTGAGGTTGTAGAAGAAGTGTTTGAGGAGTTGTGTGCACTAGAGGTGAAAATGGTTGAAGAGCCTCCTAAGAAAAAGAAAGTGAAGGTCAAGAGGAATAATGAACCAATGATCAGGACCTATAGTGAGTTCAAGAAATGGCTTACAAAGAGGAATGAGAGTAAGGATCAAGGCAATGAGGGACTAACAAGCCATGATCTCGGATGAAATGAAGTTTGGTCGAGCCTAGGACCTTAAACAACGACGCTTAATGGGAGGCAACTCATTTGGTATGATTTTCCTTCTCTTTTCTTAGTGTGTTTTTGAATAAAATGAAATTGTGTATTTTGTGTGTTTAAGTTGTGGATGAAGATAAGTTACAAGTGAGAAATGAAGGGAAGAGTGGAGCTAAAAAGATTCACGAATTGAACTAAGGAAGGAAGGACTTAAGTGAAAATTTTCAACGTAGATCGAGTGGAAATAAGTACACATCAATCAACTTGGGTAGCACATCGATCGACTGGTCGTTTGACTTTTGATCTCTACAGCCGTTGATAGACTATGGAAAAAAGTCGATCGACGTGTACCCCAAGTCGATAGACAGAACCTCCAACGACTATATATGTGCAGTCCAACGGCTATAGTTTGGCCTTTGTAAGTATAAATCCCTCTATTCTAACTAGATATAACCCTTTCCAAAGTCGATTCAAACAATCTTCTACCCTATTTCTCTCTCAATCCAAGTTTTCAAAGATCTAAACCCCTTTTCCCCAAATTCTTACAATCTTTTCAAGTTTCTTCACTTTTCCTCAATCTTGCTTGTGTGTTTTTTAAAGTTCTTCATAGTTCTTGCAAGATTTGTGGATTATCTCATCTCTAAGCTTCAACAAGTTATAATTTCTTAACTTTTGTCTTGAATCTCTCAATTAAAAGATAAGATTGGGATATATTGAGGTGGATGTTAGAAATTGTGAAATATTAAAAAGTTGTTGCTTTGTTGATGGTTTGTGTGAGAATTGAAATTAGATTAGGATTAGATACTTGAGAATCCTTGGAAGGATTGTTTTTGGTTGATTTATTTGCTTGAGCATTAATGTCTTTGATCAATTTCAATCTATTCTTGGAATTTTCATTATTTTAGAAAATATTGGTTGTGTTCATGGTTGATTAAGATTTATAAGCATGTTATTTGCTAAAATTTTGTTAATTATCTTTTTTTTTTTGGATAAAATTAATGCATGCTAGCATATCTCATGTTACTATGATGATCTTTTGGAGATTTTGAAGCATGAAAGTGTGTTGGGTATGTTGACTTGTTGAAGCATGATATATGAATGTTTGTAAGTGATTTGAATCTTTTTGAGGATGAATGAACTTGAGCATGCCATATATCAAAATGTCTTATGTTTGATGAATTGAGAAATATTTTGTATGTTTATTCCTTACATTCAATGGAAATAATTGGATTATTCATCATAGATACCAATCATCAATCATGCCTAAGATTAAGATGATGAAAAGAGGCCCCACGAACTATAAAAAGGAAAGAGCTCAAGACCATACAATGTTGCAAGAGGGCCAGACTTGAGACCCTAAGGAGGAAGTGGGAAGCATGAGAAAGAGGCGACAATGATGATGACACCCCCTCGGCCTAGGCTTCACCTAAGCCCCGAATAAAGAGACTTTGCATGTTGTAAGTCTTCTTCTACTCTTCTCTTTTATTTTTGCATTAGGGACAATGCAAAATTTAAGTATGGGGTAGGGAATGCTTACATTCATATGTATATATATATATATATATGTTGCATGTTTTATTCTTGTCATCTTGTTTTTCTAGTTTATTTGGCAATTTTTGTGTCAGTTTAAAATTTTTCAAGGTAGATTGACCTTAGTGATGAGATTATGTTCTAAACCATGACAATAGCTTGTAACTTGCTTGATTGTAAAGTTTGTAAACTTGAACATCTTAGAAGCACGTTAATTGATTCATTCATGAAATGTATATGATTGATTATTTTAGTTGAACACTTATGAATTTTATTGGTTGATGTATGACTCAGTGAATCCAATGTTGAGGAAATTTGAGCTAAAGTAAACCTTTTCTTAGGTCCATGATAGTGTGTGTTGATTATGAACTCTTACTTGCTTGGCCTAGGGAAGCTTAAATTGATTGACACTCGCTTGAGTGAAAAATACCAACCCGTAAGGCAAAAGACATAACATAGAAAAAAGTAAAGAAAAAGTCATAGTGAAGCACATCAAAGTTTCAATATGTCACTTGGCAAGCCACTTGACTATTGTGATGATTGCTTATTTTTATTTTGTTTTGTTTTTATGCCAATGAGGCCATGTATTTCACATCAATGAGATGAAATGCAAAGTGAATGTAAATTATGTCAAAAGAACATGAAGATTTTATTTGTTAGGCCGAGTCCAAGAAGAAAAGCATTATAAAAACCCGACCACATTTCGATTGCGCTTAGGAAATGTGAACCTTTAGCTATGTTTTTGATCATTTGGTGAAACAATACAAGTCATTTGCAAGCATCAATAAAGACCTTTGAGTAGCATGAATAAGTTGGGAAACTTAGGATTATTGACCATAGGTTTTATGATAATTTCTTAGCATATATTTGTGCTTGTTTAAATTTCATGCTCATTACTTTCAATCATGTCCAATGCCTTCCCATGACAAAGAATATTCTGAAAAGTGATCTTAATTTGTTGAAGCATACTCCCAAAAATATTTTCCTTTTGTTTTACTTTTCTTTGTTTTTCTACTTTGCGTTTGGATCTTACTTGGGGACAAGTAAGAGCTAAGTATCAATTTATCGATAAAACGAAATATGACCAACGTATTTTGATAGCATGCTTTCATGCTATCTTTTCTAGTATTCTTTTCATGTGTTTTTCTTCGTTTTTGCATGGGTTTAGACATTTACATCATAGCTAGAGCTTATTTGCATCAAAGAATGTCTACTCCCGTTTGTCGCTTGTGTTTAGGTGACTTAGGACCAATTTGGAGCTTAAACGAGACAAATCACTCAAGCCAAAGGAAGCTCACTCCAACCCATCATCATCATCATGGAAGCAAGGAAGATAAGAAAGGAAACCCAGGAGCATGCACGAAGGAAAGGCTCGAAACCATAGAAGAGAAGTCAATCACTCACCTTGGCCAAGTGTCAAAGATCGACTTTCATGTTCAATCGATGGAAGACTATGTCCAATTCGACAGAGGAAAAAAGGAGCAAGTCGATCCACAACACTTAATAATCCCAAGAAGGAATCCACTCAATTGGCATTCAAACCCAGGCTAGTCGATCGATGCATACCGACCAAGTCGACCAACATTGAAAGCTCGTCCACCGCCATAAGCTTCAACGTGGATCGATTGCACTAAAGTCGAAGGATGAGCACACCAGGATAAAATTTGATTGACTGAGAGCGACAACGTCGATCGACTGGGCCATGAAAGTCGACCGACGTTGACGTGCGCTGTAACCGCCTATCCGGGAGTTTGTTACACAAAGATCCCTTTTTGCTGAGTGGGCAAGTTTGTTAGTCTATATATTTGTGGGGTTTTTATCCATCTTTTACACAACAATTTACAAAAATTCTCTCTATTCTCATTGGCTGAATATTTTGGAAGACTTTATTAGAGTTCTTGGTGTTCTTGAAGAATTGGAGTTTTGAATCTGATTTGCAACATAGTTATCCTCATAACTTTTGTTTGGTAAATCCGTTAACTCGATTTTTTCACCACTGTACTTCATTCCACTTCTAGATTCATAATATGTCTCGAATTTCTAGATTCATGGCTTTAGAATTTCTGACCATGATGTGTGAGTAGTCCTTTATTAAGTACTTGAGGTGAAAACTCCAAATCCAAGCTAATGTCCACTTGAATTGATGTTATGTCTTAGATTTAAATGAGAATTAATGCATGTTAGTGAGCATATAAGATGCGCTTAACCGATTTTATGCATCTATGTCATATTTGATCTAATTTGAATGTCGGATGCTAGAATTCATGTCTAGATTGTTTCTTTGTATGCGCATTGTTTAGATCCAAACATGTTTGTGTTTAATTGTTGGCCAGCTATCATGGATGTGACTTAGAAGTAATTACATGACAGTGATGATTGTTTAGATGCTTATATTGCTAGAGGATGTAATTCATGCTTGTAAATAGCAAACACCATGTGATGCATGTATGTTTTACTACTTGTTCTGTGTCAATCCATGCTAATATAGATTGAATCATGCTTGCAAATAGAAAACACCATGTGATGCTTGTATGAGTTGATTTAGCCATAGTTGTGTTCATTAAGTTGTCTTAAAATGCTTATGAATAACAAACACCATGCGACATTTGTATGTTTGACAACTATGCTTAGATTAACCACATGCCTAATCATGTTATCTATGTTAAGTATGCATTGAGTTGTTTACTTGTTCTTCATAATTCTCATGATCTTAGGATGACATAACATCATGTTCTTATATGGCTTAGTAAGGATTTGGACAAATTAACCCCAATCCCTAGTTGTTTACCTTATTGATTTTCATCCCCTGAAATCACTATTTTACAGTCGGCCGTAGTGTACTTGTCCTATTCCAAAGTCGGTCGAATTGTACCTGAAAGTCGACCGAAGGCTACTTGAAAAGCCAGCTGAAGTTGACAAACCCCTGAATTTTCTACATGATCACTTGATCCATTTTGCTTTATTTTTACACACTTGCATTTGTCTTTTTGTCTTCTTAGAGTAAGATTAGGATAACATGGTCATTTGGGAGATGACCTTGACATGATTTGTCATATATTTACTTTGACATTGCCATTCACTTGCGGTTTTATATGATATCCAGGAATATATGCATGTTATTGTGGCACATATTTGAATATCTTTGCATCATTTAAATGTTGTACTCGGGACACGTCATATATAGTTGCCACTGAGGCAACGAAGGAAGTTATATGGTTGAAAGGGATTCTAGAAGAAGTTCAGAATAAACCCTACACTACTACTATTTACACTAACACTCAAAGTACTCTCTTCTTATGCAAAGACCCAGTCTATCATTAGAGAACAAAGCACATATATGTTAGATATCACTATGTATATTAGACAAAATATTGACAGTAAAGAGTTGATTGTACAAAAAATAAAAGGAGAAGTAAACTCAAAAAATTTTGGTACTAAGATTCTTACTAACGATAAGTTTGTCTTTTGCAGGGATTCACTTCATATGTCTAAGATTACTTAGTAGATGAAGGAGTTTGGATCAGTGATGATCAACCATCCACTATGTTTTGTTTTGTTTTCAAAATGTTTTTTAAGCTAGATGCACAAGATTTAGGAAGGTGGATTGGAAGGAGGATAAGTCGGCAATGTAAATTTGAGGACAATCGAACTCGGGACCAAGTAAAATGAATACGGTTTGAGGGCTTGCTTATATGAAGAACCAGGTTTATGTTCAGAAGATTAAAAGATGTTGTTGGACCGGGTCTGATGTTGAACCATGTTGGTTCATTAATAGAGACGGCGTCGTTTGGTGATAGAGGAGAGATATATAAGGTTAGCTATCAACTAACCTAACCATAATCTCTCTCTCACTTCATCTCCTCATATCTCTTCTCCAGATTTGCTTCTAGAGTTTTTTAGCGAAGAGAATCATATCCTCTCGAGGTTGTTGCTTGTGTATGAGTGTTCTCCTCCACATAAAGAAAGATTGAGCACTGAATCCTTTGACGATTGTTAGCTTGGAGGACCGATCAAACCACATATTGTGGTACATAAAGAGAATCTTTGACTCTTGTCATGTTCATGTTCGTTTATGTGTTCTTTCTACTCTTGTTTTTCTTTGTCTTGGTTTTACACTTATGAATCTATTCGTTGTAACTTTGGTTTGTCTTTGACTTTAAAACTTAGTGCATTTGATCGATACTGAGATCCCGGGGACGTAGGACTTTGATCCGAACCTCGCCAACAAATACTTTTGTTCAATCTTGCTCTTGGTTAACAATCACTCTAGATTGTTTTATGTATGAGTTTTCGTTTAGATCCGTTGAATATTCTTTTTACAAAAATCAACTTAGATACATCCGACAATTAGAGCAATGGTAACCAAGAAGTATTGATAACAATTGAATACCTTAATTTCTTATGCACCCGTTGTTCCAAGTCTTTGATCAACATTGCACAACAATTTGCAGATAAGGTCTTTTCCTTCACGTGATAATTTTTCTTCCTCGGGAAACTTCAGATGATGCTTCCGATTTATTATCTAGATTTATATATAATAGAACTTTTGAGAAAGAAAAAAGAAAAGGAGACTATAATGGAGCATACACTTGCTTAGGCAATCAACAAGAGAGGGCGAGTAATTTATCATAATAAATCATATAGCAAGTAACACGACAACAAACACAAGTATGCCGCTAGAATTCAAAAGTTTCAATACAAAGTGAATCACTAAAGGCAGAGGTACAAAAAAATACTAATTGGGTCGAAGTGGCACTTAACTAATCCTAGAATTGTCATACAAATCTTAAAAATGAATATGCATGTCAACAAACATTTGAGTGATAACTACAAAATGGGAAATGTAAAACTTGTTTTTGATCCACAACTACAGCATGCTCTTATAACATTTTGTTTCATTTTCTTCTTCATAGCAACTTATTTTATTGAAAAGAAACAAAATAGGCAAGACCCAAATGAGCAGTACAAGAATATGAACACGCAAATACAACAAGATGGAAAATGTAGCCCAATATAAACATGTGAAAATCTATATCCTATTAATCTACAAGCTTACCTTTCTGCAACTTAGTTTATAACATTTTGTTTCATTTTCTTCATCAAAGAAACTTAGTTTATAACATTTTTATTTCATTTTTTATGTTTTCTACATGCACGCGTCTTGATCGGTTAGCGCGCGGTTACAACAGAATAAACAAGCAGACTAGGGTCTTCAAACTCGGACTGGAAGGTGCCATCTTGTAGATGGTTGAATCAAAATGGCCTCATATAACCATCAAGTTGTTTTGTTTCCTATGGAATTACATTATCTTGTAATCTAGTTTATCAGATTGTAATCAAGCAAAATAATCAAGTTAGAACTAATATTTTTTGTTGTAAAGAGAAAAGTATTATCATTATATATGTGTTTCATTCTTCTTAGGAAGTTTAAAAATACTGATAAGAAAAGGATAGAAGAAAAAACAATCATCTTATGATATTATACATGCATTCTCAACCTAAATTTGTCATCAAGGTCCTCAAGTGGGACACAATTTGATTTTGCGAGAACTGAAAAATAAAATAAGTCGGGATAGTATGAACTATGTAAATACACTACAAAACCTTTTGAATATACAATGATGTAGAAGCAAGTTTGAAGTAAATCCTTGTTTCTTGCACTTAGGATTTGTTAAGCACTTTTAGTACATGATTTAATTAAAATTAAATGTATCTAATGGAAACAAGAGAGGCAAATAAGGATTTAAAACATTGAATGGTGCAAGACCTTCAATCCGTGGCTTTTTTCCGCAAATAAAAGAGCCTACATTGAAAAGAGAAGGAGATCCAATTCAAAATGTTCATGGTTTTCATGAACTTCATTTTCAGTTGTGCTTTTTGCGTCAATTGGTGGTCAAATGATACAAATATCCACTCAAGTGAACCACACAATTTCAATCTTCAAATTATTTATGAAATAAATATTTAAAACGAACTTCAAGAAGGTTGATTAAATTCCAGAGGAAAAATGAAAAAAAAATAGATGTAAAGGCAAACGTGTATGCTTAACTGTGTGAGCTCCGAGCATTCACAAGAGAAGGAAACATTTCTTCTAGTTTTCCATGTTTAATCAACAAGTCTAGGCCATGTTTTTTCATATTCTTTTTCAAATCAACCAAAGATCCAATTAGAATTTGTGCCCTTAATGCTTCCAAGGAACACAAAGACAATTCATACACACAAAACAATTTTTATATTGTCAATCAAACTTACAAAGATATCCATTCAAAGATGTTGTTTAGAAAGGAAAATCTATGGAACAATATTAAATAACAAAAACTATTATAAGGCCTTCTAGTAAAATTGTATTGATTGAGCGAGAGGGGAAAGAAATTGTTCATCAGCTAAATTGAAAGAGGAAAAACATAGGGCCATGGGAGTAAAGTTGACTTCTTCTTCCCATTAGACTTTGTTTCTTTATTTTAATTGAATATTCATATATTAAAGAAAGAAACTAACAAAAGGATAACTTATGGGGAAAACGGGTAAAAAAAAAAGATTGTAACAAATGTTAAATTTCACCAGGAAAAGGACACAAAATCAATCTCGAAAACCATCAACATCGAGAAGGTAACAATTAGATGAGTTAAGGAAAACCCTTATTCTTATTCTTGTAAGGGGTGATATTGTAGAGAAATCTTGAAACTGATTTCACTATTTGAATTATTAATATCAGTCCAAATAGTGATCTTTAAACTTTTTATTTGTACACAAAAAAGAATTGAAAGAAAAATCAACATACAAGAAATTAACAAGATGGAAAAAGGCCAAAAAAAAGGTTTGTTTCAAGTTAGACAATAGTAGCTTTCAAACAACACAAACTGAAGAAGTCGTCACCTGAGCTCTCAGTTCATAAGCAAGCTCTTTTTGACGCTTCTCATCAGGTGTTTTTGTTCCACTCTGCGGGCATGCTCCGTGAGCTAAAGCTCTGAACAAACACCGACCATCAGACACTAATATTGAGCAGAAGTTAATTCAATAATAATTTATTTTTTCTATAAAAAAATTCACCGAATTCATCCCTTCAATCGTCAAGTTCAAACATGTATTCCAATCATATCAAACAACCAAAAACACAAAGCAAGAGAAATACCAAGAAAAAAAAAAGATGATTATGTATGTTTGAATCCTTGTAATATCCACAACTTTCTGAATGTCATTTACCTTAATCATATCATGGTAAGATGATCTCCTTATCTGCAAATATTTAGTAATTTGGTTCAATTTCGATTAATTTCACCGAAAAAATGTGAAGACAACAAATGAAATTCACGTTTACCCTATTTTAGTAAGAGAAGCCCAACAAGAAACAACAATAATAAATGTGAAGATAAAATAACCTCAAAATGGAATGAAATTGAAAACCAGATTTTATACCTATATAAATGATGGTCTTTGTGTTCAACAGGAAAATAGAGAATAAAGTCCCATTCATACAGTCCAGACAATGCTGATTACATTCGCTCTTATGAGAATTGGTATGTAATCGATATTGAACAAATAACTTCTCTTCAAGAAAGAGATAATCCATGGCGGCCATCGATTATCCTCATCTTCCAAACCCTATAAAAAAAAAAAAAAACTAAAATCAACACAATACCCACATTACCAAATACCAAAATCAAGCAAACCCGGTTTTCAAACTACCATTATTCTTTTGCTCTTGGGTTTGATATCAGTTTCGTTGTTATCGATCGCCGGAAATTTCATAGTCAACCTGTACAAACTACACAAACGATAAGCAAATTGGTTAGATTTTTGAGAATGGGTTGTTGAAATTCTTAATCCAAAATTGAATTACAAAGGCAATTACCGATTTTTATTAGGTTGAATAGGAGAGGGGAAATATTGGCCATTGGTGTAGGAATTTGGACGGAAACCCTAGTCGACCAAATGATTCGGGGAAATTTTAGTTGAAAAGAAGAAAGAAGATGAAGAGTGTAAAAAAGCAAAATAGTACAAAATCGACAAATTGTTTGGAGTGAAAAGAGAGGAAAATGAAGGAAGAGAATTACCTGAAATCGAGTTGAAAGGGCTTGTAGGCAGGCTGATACCACTCGGTGACTTGAAGCTGATACTTCTGCAGTCGGTGACTTAGTTGAGAAGCAGTGACATAGAAAGAGAGACCCGACATATAGAGTGTAACCGGTTTTGTTGATACTTCTGCAGTCGGTTTCCGACGGCTGCAACCGGTTTTGTTGACTCTTTGACCGTGCTTTACCTTCTCCTTTCCTTCCTTCTTAAGTCTTTCCCTTGGCTCGTGAGCAAGGGTTTCCACTCCTTTTTCCAGACCCTACGTCCTTCTTGCTTCTTCTTTTCCTCTCCTTGACCTTGATCTTGATCTTCCTTGAGTTTGGAAGTGTTTTGTTGTGTGGATAATGATGTTAATGAGCTTGAGGTGTGTTGCTGAGCTTGGAAGCCAGTGAGGTTGGGTGTTGATCTTCTGTGCAGCCTAGGACCACAAGTGTGGTAAGTCTTCTTCTTCTTCTCTTCTTCCTTTCTTTGATTCCATCTTCCTTAGCTTAGGATTAGATGAATGGATCATAGATTGATGTTGGAATGTGTATGTATATGTATGTGTGTGACTTTGGAATGAAGAAGACGTGAGTTGATCACGTGAAGAGCCGAAGAGGAACCGCGGGATCATCTTCTACACTGTCGCCGCCCCCGCGGTCCAGAGAAGCCGCCCTTGCGGGTACCTTGTCGCCGCACCCGCGGCCAGAAGCCACCTACCCCGCGGAAACGGTCCCAGCGCAAGCGCCTGCGGGTTGCCTGTTCCGCCCCTGCGTCTTTCCGTCACGCAGGTGCGTCTTGTCCCGGGTCTACCTAGAGTGGGGTAGATCCTTTCCTTTCCTAGTATGAGCGGTTTAGTGGCATGCTAGGTACGTGTATGAGGTTAGAATGATGATGAGTACGTTATCGTTTATGCCAGTTATGGATTTGAGGTTTATGAGTTAGGATATGATCCTTATGGATCCCTTGGGTCTAGGTGTGACCCTTTGATGGATATGAGTTGCTATATTGTTATGCCTTGTTATTAGGCAGTGTTGTCCTCCAGATTGGAGTGGACCGTGTTTGAGATCGTGGTTGAGACTACTACTAAGATTGAGGTAAGTCCATAGGACTTACTTAGCTACCATCCTTATATTGGATGTATGCATGAGTGGTGTTTGTTATATGCTTTATAGCATGCGATATGGTTCATTACCGACCTATGTTATATTGACCGCCCGTTGTAGTGGCTGTGACAACTTACCTTTTATCCCGTAGTGGAATCTGGGAAGTTCTCTGTAAGCTAGTTAGATCTGGTATACGGGAAGGGCACTGACCACTCCTTATGGTATACGGGAAGGTGCGCTGATACCACTCCAGCTAGCTATTGCACGCAGAGGCGAGGATTATATACATTCCTCGTGTCACATATTTTCATATGCAGACCTATATACTATTTGAGTGATTGACGTTATAAAGATAATAAACCGGGTAAATCTGTGAAAGCGTGTTGATGTGTTATAATTCCTGATGTGTGTTTGTGCTCTAGCATCTTCTTATATATGTGTATGGTTAGCTAACGGTTTTATACTGTGTTGTAGATCCTTTGCAGGTTAGGAGAGCTGCAGAGTGATCCAGAGGGGTGATCTGCTGAGGGCTCCGTACACTGGGTCGTCCTCGTGGGATATGGGATCTTTTGATCATGTATATATTATGTTTTGTTTGTACTCAACAGTACTTGTATAAACCTTTTGATACTTTTATAACAGTTTGATGTTTTGTATTTAATCTATTGGTGCCTTGTTGTAAGATTCAGTGAACTTGTTGTCAGGCTAGGGTCAGGATCCATTGTGAGATCCCAGCCCAGTAGCACCTTGAGTCCTACGGATTTGGGGTGTTACATAGAGGAAGGGTAGAGAGTAAACTAAGAAGTCAACATAGGGGTTGTAGGGAAACGAATAAGCCAGAGCATCGAACGGAGAAAATCAAAGCATTTAACGAAGACGACAAGAAAGGTAGGGGTTCAATACAAAGTGTGGCATATTCTAATTTCAATAGGTATATCAGGGCAAAATCGTCGAGACACTATTCATTTGAGGATCTCTTCCTTCAAAGGAAGAAAATCAAAGTATTGAACGAAGACAACAAGAAAGGCAGGAAAGGGGTTAATACAAAGTGTGGCATATTGTAATTTCAACAAGGTATATCGGCGAAAAATCGCCGAGACACTATTCATTTGAGATCTCTCCCTTATATATAAATCGCCGAGATACTATTCATTTGAGATCTCTCCCTATATATATAGTTGTGTGCATGGATGTGGTAAGGTACGTTGCCATTCGAAGCCAGCTGGAAGGTGAGGGACCACAACTGATGTAATATCCGGAAAATTTTAATTCCGGAAACGTGACCTGCGTTTACCCGGTTTTACCGAACAACCGGATTTTTCCTATTTAAAACTCTAATACTAGTATATGGATTTGTTCACACATCAATTTTTATCGTTGGGCTGGATCTTACCCCACATGAGCCCATCAGTCACATGAATCTTTCTACCCATTTGTTTACATTTTGGGCCTTGTCTTACTAAACCTAGATGCCACTACCGGCTCCTCTAGCCCAACTTGAACATGTAACACTCCGAATTCTGGGAACTTGGAATGTTACTGGCTAGGACCTCACAGTGGGTCCCGGCCTTAGGTGGACGTCAATAACGTCGGATCTTGCAACAAGACACAAGTATTTTTAAATACAAATCCTTTCAAAATACACATTTAACTCGACAGACTCTGGACTCGTACGTCATTCAACTGGGAACTAAATATATTCTACTATAATAATAAATAAATGCAACATGACTATGTAAACCAACATCCAAAACTCCTAGTACGGAAACTCAATTGGTCACTCCACCCCCAATTTCTCGGTAGAGATCTATCCTGCAAAAACCTAACGACATGGTAAAAACCGTTAGCTACAATTCTAATACTAAGACCACTAAAGCACACACATATAAGGAAGTACTGTAAAACAATCAACATGCAACACACAATGTCCCGGTTTATTATCTTTTCTTTGGTGGAATTGGTCATTCTATTTTCCAACTTTTCAAGGTAGCACAAGAGTCCCATCGACTCTTGCCCCCATCCCCTTTCACTAGTAGAATGGTGTTATTGCATCCTCCCGTATACGCTACTGGACTGGTCGCCTGGAAATCTTCCGGTACCCCCTCGGTCCGGACAGAAAGCTACGGCACGATATAATACACTTGTGCCTCTCTTTAGAAATTTAAAAGCGGCGATCTAGTTGGTTCATTTAATTTCACAATAATAACACACACTAACTTATTGCACACTCATTATTAAAAGGTAGCTAAGTGAGTCCTACGAACTCACCATATCCGCACTGGTCTCAACGTTTCTCGCGATCTTGCCAGTCATAGATCCGATTTTCGCTAATCAATATACACCAACCCTTAATATTATCCGACTTATCATTCTAAATAATCAAGGTATGATATCTAGCATCGATACCCTAACACTCTTTACAACATAGGTTTGGGGACCTAAACGTCCATTCCAATTTCTCATATCATTATATCCTTTCACTGTCCCGCTATCTCGGGCATCTCATAATCCATCTATCGTTATATATCCACTTATCGATCTCAGGGTTCTCATTTCGATTCCGTTAACATAACACTTCTCAAATCTTCCTAATTCCAACATTCTTTCCTTCCGGCTAGTTCTGCAACTACCATTTATTCCAACATTTTATACTTACTAAATCTTATCTTAATAAGTAATATCTACGTTATCACAAAATAATTAATTAAAATAATTATAACTCATAATTAAATGTTAACAGAAATTTAATTTGTCGGAAATAAAATTAACGGAATTAAACAAGTTCGGGTCTAACCGGATTGGATTGGTAGCGTAATTCAAAACCATGGTGTTGAAGCTGGAAGTGTAGTTCGTTTTGCCAAAAGCACGACTAGAACCTGTGACCTTTGGGGTTAATTTTATGTGAATTGTGTTGGCCGTAGGAATTCAACTCATGATCAATTGCCCTATTCATTTAAGCCGTTTTGCCATTCCTAAGACTCGAACCCGAATCTGTTGAGCTTCCACCCGGTGTCATCCGACGTCGTTATGGTTTTGAATCTCGTCATGGTTTTGAACCTCGTCAACCCCACTCTAGGCGTGTTATAATAACACAATAAATCTAGGTATATTGATACAATGGGCCAGGGGAAACATATTTTGGGCCCGTGGATTAATGGGCCCGGGGTGACAGAAGGTGCGGGGGGCGGAGCCCCCCGCGGAGGATTCTATCTATTTATAGGACTCTATCTATTTATAGAGGATTCTATCTATTTATGGTTATAAATAGATAGGTTTAGGGTTGTATTCATTATCCACCAAAGTATATTGAAAACCCTAGCTGCAAGGTTTATGCGGCAAAACCACAAAACGTTTTGTCTTCTTCTTCTCTCTATTTCTGAAGTAACTCGTTGAAACATCACAACAACTAGTATCAGAGCAAGGTTGTCGATGAGTTCCGTTGCAAAATTTGAGGTTCCGCGATTCAACAGAACTAGCAACTTCGGTCTTTGGCAACGACGAGTTAAGGATCTGCTAACGCAGCAGGGGATGTTGAAGACGAAGAAGACGAGCTTCTACAGTGTGACCGCGGGGGTGGATCAACAAAGCCGCGGGTGCGGATCGAGGAAACCGCAGGGGCGGCTCAGGCCACCGCAGGGGCGGCGCCACGTGGCGCCGGAGGTGCCAGGAACCGCAGAGGTGGCACCAGGAGGCGCCAGGCGGCACCAGGAGGCGCCAGGAAGAGCCAGGAGCAGCAGGGGCGGCGCCAGGAACTACAGAGGTGGCGCCATGAGCCGCAGAGGCTGCGCCAGGAGGCACCAGGAAGAGCCAGGAGGCGCCAGGAGCCGCAGGGGCGGCGCTAGGAAGTGCAAGGGCGGCACCAGGAGGCCGCGGGGGCGGTGACAGATCCGCAGGGTCGCCAGCTTGACTCCGCGGCTGCGTTCTCTTCAACAATGCCTTGCAGGTTAGGGATGCCGCCGAGTGAGGTGGAGGAGTGGACAGCCGGGGTCTCCGTACATTATAGGACGGGGACGTTTTTGGGGTCATGTCTTTGTGTTGGATGAGTGAGAAAGCCCCCTGTCAAGAGAAACAAGGAGGATCTGTCGACAAGGTCCTGGAGTTGTATGTGTGTTTCCAAAATTTGTATTAGATTATGTTGTTTAGGTGGAGATTGTTATAATAAGAAAATAAATCTAGGTATATTGATACAATGGGCTAGGAGAAACATATTTTGGGCCCATGGATTAATGGGCCCGGGGCGACAGGGGGTGCGGGGGGCTCCGTCCCCGCAGAGGATTCTATCTATTTATAGGACACTATTTATTTATAGAGGATTCTATCTATTTATGGTTATAAATAGATAGGTTTAGGGTTGTATTCATTATCCACCAAAGTATATTGAAAACCCTAGCTGCAAGGTTTGTGCAGCAAAACCACAAAACGTTTTGTCTTCTTCTTCTCTCTATTTCTGAAGTAACTCGTTGAAAGATCACAACAAGGCGGCACGCTAGGAAGTATGGAGATTCAATGTCCAAATCTCATCTCCAGCCTGTATCCACAACATCTTTTTCATCTTTTCATATGCACTGTAGACTCAAGGAGGATGAGGGAGACTTATTGACAAATTCAGTCAATTTGTCAGTGGGAGGAGGCCTCCGGTGTCCATGACGTCGGTGGCGGCAGGTCTCGTCGGCTTTCCAAGAACGCCGAAGCTCGGTGGTATATTTTTCCGGTGGCGACGGGTTCCTAGTGAGATCGGGACGTTGAGAGAGAGAGAGAGAGATAAAGAAGAGTAATGTAGAGGGAGGGTGTGAAGGAATTGGTGTCCGCCGGCCTTGGTTGTCGAGGAGGGGGAGGTCTGCCGACGTAGGGTGACACGCCCGGTTACTGAGAGGTGTCGTTGGGAGGGAGGAAGATGGATGGCGGAATCCTTCTGTTCAGTCTGTTAACCACCACGTCTTGGTCCAAATCTTCAATGCTCATCAGTGTATCCCGTTTTAACGGTCGGTTAATTTCCTCATCGATGTGTTTGTAACGTCCGGTCAAGGAGTGGAGTGGAGAAGGGCGGGAGGTTGACGATGGTACCTCTTGGGATGTGGGAAAGGAAGGGTTAGACTGGCCCAACGGAGAGAAAGAAGAGGAGGCGTGACCGGCTAGGAAGTAAACGAGGTTGACAGGGATGGGCTGAGAAGGAGAAGAAGGATTGTACTTCGTTGTCTCCTGGCGTGTTAGCCCCAACGGAAAGGAAGCAGGTTTTGGCCCATGTAGTAGAAAGGAACATAACTTAGTTGGTCACTGGTCTTGTTTTAACCCGGCCAGGTTCAGGACTAAGTCCAACCGCATGGGTTTGATTTGGTTCAAGTAATAAAACAAAAAGGGAACCGGTTTGGTTAGTGGGTTTGGATCCGTTTAGATTATTTATTCGTATTCGATTTGGGTTCTCGGTTTAAATAAAATAATATAAATAAAATAAAATTTTAAAATAACTAGGAAAAATTATTAAAATTTCCGGTTATTACAAAACCAATGCCACCTTACCCACTTTTTTTCCTCCTTATCCGTTGTGGTCCCTCACCTCCAAACTGGCCTCGACTAGCAACATACCTTACCACTTCCCTACACATAACTACATTTCCACATTTCTTCCGCCCACTTCCCTCTGCGAGTCCTTCTTCCCCATTGCATTCTCTTGCACAAACTCAAATCCACATTTTATTTTGGGGCATCAAAACAAATGGCTTCATTCCAAATACAAATAATAAGATATACAAAATTCATTGGCATATGAAAATACATTAAATTTTCTATTATTTGCCATTGACGCTTAAATCTTCGATGAAACATTTGAAGATTCCAGAAAAAAATGGTAATAAATTCTGAAACTTCTTTAGTTTAAATCACCAAACTCTCGTAACTTTAGTCTCACGTATCGATATCAATACTGAGATTTAAATATAAAGCAGACAAGATAAGTCTTTTGACACTGTATACATTTAAATGACTAACTCGGCAAATGGAGAGATAGCTTACAAGCATTCTTCTATTCTTTTGCCAATGATGCAATTGCTTTTGTTGGGTGCGTTTTGAGGGTGTGGCCCTTTGTCCATCACTTTGAACATTGAAGACCAACGTGGTATGCAATTATTAATATATACACACACGAAAGACAAATAACATCACGAAGTCTGGTGGTGTAGTCGGTTAACACGCTAGTCTCACACATTAGAGGTATCCGGACTTAGATTTTTTTTTCGAGAGTTGGGTGTATCAGTCCATAGATTTTGGGATAGCTCGAATATCTCTAAATCCACCCATGCAAGAACTCGATACCATTCATGGTGATGGAGAAAACCTTTTGAGGAGTTAAGTTATTCTGATTTTTTATTTGTTTACTCATAAATAGCTTGCTTTATTGGCAACGATGATGGCGATTCCTCATTGGTCTAGGTTTCACTTAAGTCCCGGAAGAGACACCTTGCATCTTTGTGAGTCAATTCCTATCTCTAACTTTCTTTTTTATTGTAATGGAGTACAATACAATGTTTAAGTATGTGGTATGTTGTCTCACAAATCATTTGTATATATGTGTTGTATGTTTAATTTTCTATCATTTTATTTTCATAGTTATATCGTGTGATAGTGTTGAGACTATCATAAATCAGGAAAAAACAAATTTGGTTTGCGTGGTATATCAACTGCTACAGCGTCTCTCCATAAATTTAGTTAATCATAATATCTTTATTTCCATATATATATATATATATATATATATATATATATATATATATATATATATATATATATATATATATATATATATATATATATATATATATATGTATACACGGTGTCTCACCAATATCCACATTCTCGATGTGGGATAAGTACCTCCATCATTAATGATTCCTAGGTGCATTTAATAAACTCATCTATTAATTTATCATTCATTTGGACATCATTTATACGTATAAGTATACCAAATTGTAATACTCGAAATCATGAAGTTAATGCTCTTGTTTTCCGGCGTTGATATTGGTCGGAGCCCACCGGAAAAATTGCCCGAAAAAACCTTCCGGCCAAAGTTTACAAAAGAAATGATTCCGACAGTTTAAGATAATACTAATTTAATATTTACACATGTAGTTTACTTTTAATCGAACAATTGATATTATAAAAAAGTGTATCATGTTATCAACTATTTTTAGTTAGATATTTCGTAAAATTTATATTTTTAATTTACTTTTATTAAAATATTATAAATATATAATCTACAATTAGTTACATCATATTTAAAAAAATTGTATATCAATAATTATAAAAAAATAATTCCTTTCAAAAAAAGTACTCCGATTTTTAATGTTAAATAAATAAATTATAGTTCATCCACTAGGAACACTAATATATATTCATGGTTACTATTCCGGCAGCCAAAAATTAACAATTGCGCAACAGATGCGGAATCCGCTTTCGCACCAGCTGGGGTGCATGCGGAATCCACATCCGCCCCAGGCTGATATAGATGAATAGTGATATGATTTGGCGGAGGTAAATTTTCAAACGGCTACTTACAACGACTTTATTCTAACGGACATTTTTTCAAAACTGGCGCACCAGCCTGGGGCGGATGCAGAATCCGCTTTCGCACCAGTTGGGGCGCATGCGGAATCCACATCCGCCCCAGGCTGGAGTTTTGAAAAAATGTCCGTTAGAATATAGTCGTTGTAAGTAGCCGTTTGAAAATTTACCTCCGTCAAATCATATCACTATTCATCTATCTATCTATCTATATATATATATATATATAAGAGAGAGAGAGAGAGATAATGGGTCATATCATATCATTATTCACCTCCGACAACACGTCGTTTAACAAATCCGTAAAAATGTCGACATATTCTGAAGAAGATGTAGAATCCGTTGGTGAAAGCACAACTATTATGTTTGATATCGACAAATATAGTGATCCGGAAGAACTTGTCACACGTATCGAGGTAAGTATTGTTCGTCTTGTCCGCCGCAACGGTAAAAAGAGGCTTCTCCTCCACCGAAGCGCTCCATCGAACCAGATCGTGAGACATAGAACTTTTCCGTCGAAAAGGCCACCATCTCCGTCGAAGCCATCCGTTGAAGAAGGCCACCATTCGTCGAACTTTGATGCATCATCCGTCGAAGATGAAGAACTTTTCGGCACCAGATCTCACCGATGAACTTTTCCGCATTAAATCTGGATCCCACGCAGAGCCGCCTACCTCCCGCCGGTAGATCGTGAGATTCAGATCTCACCTCGCCATACCTCGCTAGTAGCCCATCGATCTATCAAGGGGTGCCGTAGCCATCTCTATTGTTCCTTCTCTTTCCGAGGTATCTTTCCCCCTAGTAGATCTAGCACATATAATCTACAATATCCCGGCTCTAATATCCTTCGAAGCTTTTACTAATAGATCTGATTCTTCAGTTGTACTTTTCTTGGTGATTAGCTTTTGATTGAGGGCTTGTTATAACTTTTATCGGTTTTATTTGAAAACTTGGATTTGATTAGTATACATAAACCTTTACAAAGATTGATAACCAATGCCCACAAACCAACAAAGCTGCTAACAAATAGAACTCCAGTCATCCAACCAAGTTTGAGATTCTTGTAGCTATTTGGACCATTGCCCACGGTGTCAACTCCTACTAGCTCATATGTCTTCTTGTTGAGACCCAACATGTATGAGCCAAAACCACCTGCAGATCAATCAATTAGCAAAGACCCAAACTTATGAATTTGATAACCATTACAAATTCAAACCAGAAAGCCAAATTAAAAATAAGCAAATGAATTTTAAAAAAAATCACCTCCAACAGCTATGTTATAGCAAGCAACGGCACAAGTCTGAATAGTGGTATTCTCCTGTTTAGTAAAATGAGCGGTCTTGTAAGAGTCTTAGTCTTTGGAGCCATTTTGGCCTTAGCCGCCCCACGGGTTTAGGGAGCTGCCCCTGCGGCTCATGGAGTTTTCCGCCCCTGCGACTCAAGAAACCACCCCTGCGGTTTCTTGCAGTTGCAGCCGGCTTTGTTGACCGGTTGACTCGTGCTTTACCTTCTCTTCTTACCTTGGGGAGCAAGGGTTTCTTCTTTAGTCTTCTTTCTTCAACCTTCTCACGTCCTTCTTGCTTCTCCCTTTCTCCTTCTTGATTTTGATCTTGGATTCCTTAGAGTTTGAAAGAGTTTGTGTGTGGTTGATGATGTTGATGAGCTTGATGTGTGTTGCTGAGCTTGGAAGCCAGTGAGGTTGGTTGTGATCTTTCCTTGGATAGGACCTCAGTAGTGGTAAGTCTTTTCTCTTCTCCTTTCTTCTACTTTGATTCCTTTCCTCTTCCTTAGCTTAGGATTAGATGTATTGGATGTAGTTTGATGTTGAAATGTGTGTGTATATGCATATGTATGGTTAATGGTTGATGAAGACGTGATTCCATCACGTGAAGAGCCGAAAAGGAATCGCAGGATCACATTCTGCACTATCGCCGCCCCCACGTTCCAGTGACGCCGCCCCTGCGGAAGATTGTCACCGCACCCGCGCCTGGAAGCTGCCGCCCCCGCGGCCACGGTCACGCGCCTGCGTCCTTGTGTCGACGTACCTGCGGTTTGCCTTGCTTCGCCCCTGCGTCCCTCTTGTCACGCAGGTGCGTCTTGTCCCGGGTCTACTAGAGTAGTATGGATCCTTTCCTTTCCTAGTATGAGAGTTAGTAGCATGCTAGGTATGTGTATGAGGATAGAATGATGATGAGTATGATATCGATAGGCGCCGGTTATGGCCTTGAGGTTTATAAGTTGGATATGATCCATATGGATCCCTTGGGTTTAGGTGTGACCCCTTTGAGTGATATGAAATTGATATTTCGTTATGCCTTGTTATTAGGCAGTGCTATCCTCTAGATTTGAGTGGATCGTGTTGAGAGTTGATCGTGGTTGAGATTACTTCGAGGTTGAGGTAAGTCCATAGGACTTACTTAGCTACCATCCTTATATTGTTGTATGCATGAGTGGTGTTTGTTATATGCTTTATAACATGTGATATGGTTTATTACCGACCTATGATTTAGTGACCGTCCATTATAGTGGCTGTGACAACTTGCCTTTCATCCCGTAGTGGAGTCTGGGAGGTTCTTTGTAGTCAGGCTAGATCTAATATACGGGAAGAACACTTACCACTCCTTATGGTGTACGGGAAGGTGCGCTTATACCACTCCAGCTAGCTATAGCACTCAGAGGCGAGGATTATATATATTCCTCGTGTCACATATATTCATGTGTATAGATATACTATTTGAGTGTTTGACTTTATAAAGATAATTAATCGGGTAAATGTGTGACAGCATATTTATATGTTATGATTTCTGAAGTGTGTTTGTGCTCTTGCATCTTCTATATATGTGTATGGTTAGCTAACGGTTTTATACCGTGTTGTAGATCCTTTGCAGGTTAGGAGAGCTGCAGAGTGATCCAGAGTGGGTGATCCACTGAGGGCTCCGTACACTAGGTCGTTATCGTGGAATATGAGATCTTTTGTTATGTACAATTATCTGTTTTGATTGTACTCAGCGGTACCTTGTATAAACCTTTTGATTTATATATATCAGTTTTATGTTTTGGTTTTAATCTATATGTGCCTTGTTGTAAGATCCAGTGAACTTGTTGTCAGGCTAGGGTCTGGATCCATTGTGAGATCCTAGCCCAGTAGCGCCTCGAGTCCTACGGATTCGGGGTGTTACAGGTCTTTATCCTAAGCTTCTTAAAAAGCCTTGTCCATGTTCTAAGGAATATGAATGCAAGAAGAGCTGCTGACACATCTAGGTTGGGATTAATCCCAGTTGTAAGATTAAGCTTCATTAGTATCACGATGTAAACTATTTATTGTATTGCTTTGACATCAAGAACTACTCCAACAAGTGTTGTCAACAAGGAATGGTGGGAAGAGACTAACAAGAAATTTAAGGCTTGGCGGCGCACGGTTTCTTTGCAAATGATCTTGCTTTTATTTGAATCTGCATTTGACAACTGCATTGCATGTCCAAGATCTAAATCGAGGCTTGTGTAAATCTATAAATCGAGGCTTGTGTAAATCTGCAATTCGAGGCTTGTGTACAAAATCTAAATCGAGGCTTCTATAAATCGAGGCTTGTGTAAATCTAGACTTGTGTAAATCGAGGAAGGCTTGGGTAATCACAGTTTTTTGAAAAATCGAACGTTATTGTGTAACTCGATTCGACGGACCTTGTGTAACTCGGCATTAGTATATCGATTATTACATAAACAACAAATACACAAAGCAGTGCTTGTGAAAATCGATGACCTTGTGTAAATCAATGACAATCGATATGCTTGTGTAAATCGACAGGCTTGGGTAATTACAAATTTTTGTAAATCGATTTATGTTTGTGTAACACTCGTTTGTGTAAGTGGGCATTATGTATAACTTAAAAAAAAATAACAATAGATTACCAAGTTTACTTAGTCTAGCCGGTATAAGGGTGGGAGGGAGGTTGGGTACGTAACTCATCCAGAGTTCGAAACCCAACAACTAAAAGATATGTATTTTTGACGGACCTTGCGTAGGTTGGTTGGGCTTGGGCTTGTGTAACCCGAATGGGCCTGATTGGGCATTGACTTTATTAAATAGATTGGGCTTGGACTTTACTAACTTGAAATTACCAATTCACCCTTTTAATTAATATTTATATATAATTAAGAGTTGTCTAGTTTATTACCTAATAAACTAAAAAGCCTTAATGATGTTCAGTTATACACAAGGGCTCTGTTACCCATTTCACCCTTTCAGCTTCAACTGAACTGGTGAGATCCTTTCTTTTTTAATTAGATAAGAAACTTTGTAAGCTTCAGTTCAACTTGTGAGATCCTCCCATTTGAGGGGTTGATAAGTCTATTAAGATATAAGATGCAACTTTAGGTGAGTGGTTTAAACCTTTATCTTTCTCTAATATCAAATTGCAAGACGTAATAATGCGACCAATCTATGTTATATGAATGCTTTTTTTTTTCTTTTTCCAACATGTAGTATTAAAGTCAGTCAACATCGGTTTCAAAATCATCAAGAGTTTTACTTTAGTCAATGTTGTTCACTTGGGTAGCAACTGCGATCGGATAAATATTTTTTTAATCACCCGGTGACACACTTGACGTGATTTGGATCTTCAAGAATGTGATGTAGATATCAAAATTTGCAACATTTGTTAATAATTTGTGTCCATGTGATATATCACTTCAAGTTTAATAGACTTCGTTTTTGTTCAAATCTTATGCACGGACCTTGGTCAAGAAAATGTATATTTTTAACTTGTCGAAACCTTAGGTGAAAAAGAACCTCTTGACCCTTCTCATACATATGGAGGATGGTTGGTAACCACATAACTTCTCACATCCATATATTAATGCAGAATCCATATATTAATGTAGATTGAATTCAGCTCATTATCAGATTGTTGTTTGCATGTGATCTTCTTCAATGAAGGTTCACAATATGACATCAAAATGCATGAATTTGTATGACAACAAATAATTGTATTTTTGTTATGTATTTCACGAGACAACACAAATTCACAAACACCTTTAATTATTGTCTCCAACTAGTTTAATGACAAAATACTGAAGTTGAGCCAAACGAAACCAACAGTGTGTCTCATGTGAGAATCGCATGGGAAAGGAAAAAAATTTATTTGGTACCCTTTTTGGTAATTTAACCCTATTTAATTATCTTCATACCCATAATAATTTTATTCACACCAAACACACAACTTTTTAATTTTATTTCAACATCTTTATTCTTATTTTTCAACTTCATCTACGATAATTCTCGTTTCACCGAAGATATCCATGATATTTTTAGTCCGATAAAAAAAACTTTAATATCGGAAAACTAAAATTTGAAGGAAATAACTAATGTGTTACCAATTGCATTTCAAATGTATGAAAATCACCGTGGAAAGATGAAATCATGATCTACGATATTATGCTTATTTCTACGGTCCTTTAGTGGTGTTCACATTAGGCACATGTTTTAGGAAAGTCAACAAGATGACCGATTTTCTTAATGTTCTTGGCTAATTACTCCTATCACTACAGATGCGTTTCAGGTTGTGCAAATACTCGTCTAAGGGCGTGTTCGGTAAAACCAGGTTTTTGTGTAGTTAAACCTTTTTGTGTAGATTTAACTTTTTCATAGTTGATTGTTTGATTTATTGAAAGGTTTTGTAAAATATCAAAATATGACAAAAATCATGTTCGTGTAAGGTAAAAGTAGATTTGTGGGTAGATTTTTATGGTGCAATTACCAAAAAGCCATTAAAGACAAAAATCTATAAATAATTAAAAATATCTTTTGGGGACAAAGTTATAAATAATTTTGATATTCTAACCAAAAAGCTATACATCCTAGCTTTGTAAAACTATACAAAAAAATCTACATAAAAATCTAATCAAGAATCTAATTTAGCAAATAATCTATACAACCAAACAAACCCAAAGTTTAAACTTTTTGAAAGCTACTAAAAAAACTACTAAAAACTCTACGCCGAAGAGTATCTAAGGATTCAATAAGAAATATAGGTTTTTACAAGATTAATTTTGGCGGAGATTATAAGAGATTCCTCACGCAAGGGTTTAGGCGGGTTTGTGAGTGTTCAGTGGTACAAAATGACTCTATTGTCCCTATCCTTTTCCACTAATAACGCTAATACCTTTTATATATACAACAGTACAACACCATCAATACACAACATATCTAGTAGACTTCGAAGGCTCGGCCGGCCGCTGAAGGTGAACGATACCTCCCTGGTGGTCGATGAAACGAAGACAAAGAAGGATTCCGAAGAGCAGTGTAGAATCAACAAGGTACCAATCCTCTATTTCCTTCAATTCCTTCTTCTGTTATGATTTTCTACGGGCCCTCTTCGAACTAACGAGGAGGATGAAATTGATTTAAATCTCTATCTTTAGCGAAATCGGCCATCTTCTCCTTAGCGAAATCGCCTATCTGTGGTCCGTTTGGTTGAGTTTAGAATAGAAGGGAGGTTGTTCTGATTATGATGTGTGGAGAAGATGCAGAAACAAAGGATGAGTATTATGGGAGGGGATTAGGGAGAAAATGATAGAATGGATTGTGGAAGAAGAAGAAGATCAGAAGAGGTGTTCCTAAAACGTTGAAGCATGAATGGAGGGTCGGAATGGGAACACCTTTGTAGTTAATAATCCAGAATGTATTATATATGTCATTTAGGTTCGGTATAAATTTTACTTTAATAATTCAAAGTGTAGAATCAACAACAAGGGTTTGAGCGGATTTGAATGTTGATTGAATGTGTAGATTTGAGTATGAAAGAGTAATTTATACATGTGAATGACTATATATGTTGTTCCTAGAAATTGTGCTGCCATATGGACATCTCTTGTACTAATGATTGTGAATGATTGCCGGATGTGTTGTATACATATTTGAATGTAGGAATCATTCGAAAATGGTGCTTCCGTATACATTTGGAATGTGAAGCTAGTTAGCATCTATTCTAACAATATAAGGGGCAAGAAAGTTCGAAGACAAGAAGTGCTGCACAACTGTCATTTCCAAATAGATATTGGTAGATGAAACACGAAACTAGTTAGCAGGATAACACATGAAACTAGTTAGCATCTAGTTTCTGATTTTTTTTCACTTTCAATTGGTTAAGTTTCTGATATTTTGATTTGTGGTTGTGAGTGTTCAGTGGTACAAAATGACTCTATTGTCCCTATCCTTTTCCACTAATAACGCTAATACCTTTTATATATACAACAGTACAACACCATCAATACACAACATATCTAGTAGACTTCGAAGGCTCGGCCGGCCGCTGAAGGTGAACGATACCTCCCAGGTGGTCGATGAAACGAAGACAAAGAAGGATTCCGAAGAGCAGTGTAGAATCAACAAGGTACCAATCCTCTATTTCCTTCAATTCCTTCTTCTGTTATGATTTTCTACGGGCCCTCTTCGAACTAACGAGGAGGATGAAATTGATTTAAATCTCTATCTTTAGCGAAATCGGCCATCTTCTCCTTAGCGAAATCGCCTATCTGTGGTCCGTTTGGTTGAGTTTAGAATAGAAGGGTGGTTGTTCTGATTATGATGTGTGGAGAAGATGCAGAAACAAAGGATGAGTATTATGGGAGGGGATTAGGGAGAAAATGATAGAATGGATTGTGGAAGAAGAAGAAGATCAGAAGAGGTGTTCCTAAAACGTTGAAGCATGAATGGAGGGTCGGAATGGGAACACCTTTGTAGTTAATAATCCAGAATGTATTATATATGTCATTTAGGTTCGGTATAAATTTTACTTTAATAATTCAAAGTGTAGAATCAACAACAAGGGTTTGAGCGGATTTGAATGTTGATTGAATGTGTAGATTTGAGTATGAAAGAGTAATTTATACATGTGAATGACTATATATGTTGTTCCTAGAAATTGTGCTGCCATATGGACATCTCTTGTACTAATGATTGTGAATGATTGCCGGATGTGTTGTATACATATTTGAATGTAGGAATCATTCGAAAATGGTGCTTCCGTATACATTTGAATGTGAAGCTAGTTAGCATCTATTCTAACAATATAAGGGGCAAGAAAGTTCGAAGACAAGAAGTGCTGCACAACTGTCATTTCCAAATAGATATTGGTAGATGAAACACGAAACTAGTTAGCAGGATAACACATGAAACTAGTTAGCATCTAGTTTCTGATTTTTTTTCACTTTCAATTGGTTAAGTTTCTGATATTTTGATTTGTGGTTGTGAGTGTTCAGTGGTACAAAATGACTCTATCGTCCCTATCCTTTTCCACTAATAACGCTAATACCTTTTATATATACAACAGTACAACACCATCAATACACAACATATCTAGTAGACTTCGAAGGCTCGGCCGGCCGCTGAAGGTGAACGATACCTCCCTGGTGGTCGATGAAACGAAGACAAAGAAGGATTCCGAAGAGCAGTGTAGAATCAACAAGGTACCAATCCTCTATTTCCTTCAATTCCTTCTTCTGCTTATGATTTTCTACGGGCCCTCTTCGAACTAACGAGGAGGATGAAATTGATTTAAATCTCTATCTTTAGCGAAATCGGCCATCTTCTCCTTAGCGAAATCGCCTATCTGTGGTCCGTTTGGTTGAGTTTAGAATAGAAGGGAGGTTGTTCTGATTATGATGTGTGGAGAAGATGCAGAAACAAAGGATGAGTATTATGGGAGGGGATTAGGGAGAAAATGATAGAATGGATTGTGGAAGAAGAAGAAGATCAGAAGAGGTGTTCCTAAAACGTTGAAGCATGAATGGAGGGTCGGAATGGGAACACCTTTGTAGTTAATAATCCAGAATGTATTATATATGTCATTTAGGTTCGGTATAAATTTTACTTTAATAATTCAAAGTGTAGAATCAACAACAAGGGTTTGAGCGGATTTGAATGTTGATTGAATGTGTAGATTTGAGTATGAAAGAGTAATTTATACATGTGAATGACTATATATGTTGTTCCTAGAAATTGTGCTGCCATATGGACATCTCTTGTACTAATGATTGTGAATGATTGCCGGATGTGTTGTATACATATTTGAATGTAGGAATCATTCGAAAATGGTGCTTCCGTATACATTTGAATGTGAAGCTAGTTAGCATCTATTCTAACAATATAAGGGGCAAGAAAGTTCGAAGACAAGAAGTGCTGCACAACTGTCATTTCCAAATAGATATTGGTAGATGAAACACGAAACTAGTTAGCAGGATAACACATGAAACTAGTTAGCATCTAGTTTCTGATTTTTTTTTCACTTTCAATTGGTTAAGTTTCTGATATTTTGATTTGTGGTTGTGAGTGTTCAGTGGTACAAAATGACTCTATTGTCCCTATCCTTTTCCACTAATAACGCTAATACCTTTTATATATACAACAGTAGCAACACCATCAATACACAACATATCTAGTAGACTTCGAAGGCTCGGCCGGCCGCTGAAGGTGAACGATACCTCCCAGGTGGTCGATGAAACGAAGACAAAGAAGGATTCCGAAGAGCAGTGTAGAATCAACAAGGTACCAATCCTCTATTTCCTTCAATTCCTTCTTCTGCTATGATTTCTACGGGCCCTCTTCGAACTAACGAGGAGGATGAAATTGATTTAAATCTCTATCTTTAGCGAAATCGGCCATCTTCTCCTTAGCGAAATCGCCTATCTGTGGTCCGTTTGGTTGAGTTTAGAATAGAAGGGAGGTTGTTCTGATTATGATGTGTGGAGAAGATGCAGAAACAAAGGATGAGTATTATGGGAGGGGATTAGGGAGAAAATGATAGAATGGATTGTGGAAGAAGAAGAAGATCAGAAGAGGTGTTCCTAAAACGTTGAAGCATGAATGGAGGGTCGGAATGGGAACACCTTTGTAGTTAATAATCCAGAATGTATTATATATGTCATTTAGGTTCGGTATAAATTTTACTTTAATAATTCAAAGTGTAGAATCAACAACAAGGGTTTGAGCGGATTTGAATGTTGATTGAATGTGTAGATTTGAGTATGAAAGAGTAATTTATACATGTGAATGACTATATATGTTGTTCCTAGAAATTGTGCTGCCATATGGACATCTCTTGTACTAATGATTGTGAATGATTGCCGGATGTGTTGTATACATATTTGAATGTAGGAATCATTCGAAAATGGTGCTTCCGTATACATTTGAATGTGAAGCTAGTTAGCATCTATTCTAACAATATAAGGGGCAAGAAAGTTCGAAGACAAGAAGTGCTGCACAACTGTCATTTCCAAATAGATATTGGTAGATGAAACACGAAACTAGTTAGCAGGATAACACATGAAACTAGTTAGCATCTAGTTTCTGATTTTTTTTCACTTTCAATTGGTTAAGTTTCTGATATTTTGATTTGTGGTTGTGAGTGTTCAGTGGTACAAAATGACTCTATTGTCCCTATCCTTTTCCACTAATAACGCTAATACCTTTTATATATACAACAGTACAACACCATCAATACACAACATATCTAGTAGACTTCGAAGGCTCGGCCGGCCCGCTGAAGGTGAACGATACCTCCCTGGTGGTCGATGAAACGAAGACAAAGAAGGATTCCGAAGAGCAGTGTAGAATCAACAAGGTACCAATCCTCTATTTCCTTCAATTCCTTCTTCTGCTTATGATTTTCTACGGGCCCTCTTCGAACTAACGAGGAGGATGAAATTGATTTAAATCTCTATCTTTAGCGAAATCGGCCATCTTCTCCTTAGCGAAATCGCCTATCTGTGGTCCGTTTGGTTGAGTTTAGAATAGAAGGGTGGTTGTTCTGATTATGATGTGTGGAGAAGATGCAGAAACAAAGGATGAGTATTATGGGAGGGGATTAGGGAGAAAATGATAGAATGGATTGTGGAAGAAGAAGAAGATCAGAAGAGGTGTTCCTAAAACGTTGAAGCATGAATGGAGGGTCGGAATGGGAACACCTTTGTAGTTAATAATCCAGAATGTATTATATATGTCATTTAGGTTCGGTATAAATTTTACTTTAATAATTCAAAGTGTAGAATCAACAACAAGGGTTTGAGCGGATTTGAATGTTGATTGAATGTGTAGATTTGAGTATGAAAGAGTAATTTATACATGTGAATGACTATATATGTTGTTCCTAGAAATTGTGCTGCCATATGGACATCTCTTGTACTAATGATTGTGAATGATTGCCGGATGTGTTGTATACATATTTGAATGTAGGAATCATTCGAAAATGGTGCTTCCGTATACATTTGAATGTGAAGCTAGTTAGCATCTATTCTAACAATATAAGGGGCCAAGAAAGTTCGAAGACAAGAAGTGCTGCACAACTGTCATTTCCAAATAGATATTGGTAGATGAAACACGAAACTAGTTAGCAGGATAACACATGAAACTAGTTAGCATCTAGTTTTCTGATTTTTTTTCACTTTCAATTGGTTAAGTTTCTGATATTTTGATTTGTGGTTGTGAGTGTTCAGTGGTACAAAAATGACTCTATTGTCCCTATCCTTTTCCACTAATAACGCTAATACCTTTATATATACAACAGTACAACACCATCAATACACAACATATCTAGTAGACTTCGAAGGCTCGGCCGGCCGCTGAAGGTGAACGATACCTCCCTGGTGGTCGATGAAACGAAGACAAAGAAGGATTCCGAAGAGCAGTGTAGAATCAACAAGGTACCAATCCTCTATTTCCTTCAATTCCTTCTTCTGCTATGATTTTCTACGGGCCCTCTTCGAACTAACGAGGAGGATGAAATTGATTTAAATCTCTATCTTTAGCGAAATCGGCCATCTTCTCCTTAGCGAAATCGCCTATCTATGGTCCGTTTGGTTGAGTTTAGAATAGAAGGGAGGTTGTTCTGATTATGATGTGTGGAGAAGATGCAGAAACAAAGGATGAGTATTATGGGAGGGGATTAGGGAGAAAATGATAGAATGGATTGTGGAAGAAGAAGAAGATCAGAAGAGGTGTTCCTAAAACGTTGAAGCATGAATGGAGGGTCGGAATGGGAACACCTTTGTAGTTAATAATCCAGAATGTATTATATATGTCATTTAGGTTCGGTATAAATTTTACTTTAATAATTCAAAGTGTAGAATCAACAACAAGGGTTTGAGCGGATTTGAATGTTGATTTGAATGTGTAGATTTGAGTATGAAAGAGTAATTTATACATGTGAATGACTATATATGTTGTTCCTAGAAATTGTGCTGCCATATGGACATCTCTTGTACTAATGATTGTGAATGATTGCCGGATGTGTTGTATACATATTTGAATGTAGGAATCATTCGAAAATGGTGCTTCCGTATACATTTGAATGTGAAGCTAGTTAGCATCTATTCTAACAATATAAGGGGCAAGAAAGTTCGAAGACAAGAAGTGCTGCACAACTGTCATTTCCAAATAGATATTGGTAGATGAAACACGAAACTAGTTAGCAGGATAACACATGAAACTAGTTAGCATCTAGTTTCTGATTTTTTTTCACTTTCAATTGGTTAAGTTTCTGATATTTTGATTTGTGGTTGTTCAAGTTAATATTTTTTGGTTTTTTTTTGGTTGTTCAATTTGTGGAGTTTCTGATTTCACTTCAATTAGTAGAGTTACTTGGTTGTTCAAGTTTCTGATTTTATGATTTTTGAGTGTATAGGCATGGTTGTTGTGGAAGTGTTTGGTTGCTGATTTTTATGCATGTCGTTATAATATTCTAAGCATGAACCTATTGTAGACTATAGACGGAGGAGAATACCGTGTCACAAACTCGAACTAGGGCTCCAAATTTTGTTTGGAATGACGAACTTGTGAGACTTCTAGTTACGATATTAATTGAATTTAAAAAAAAAAAACAGGAGCAAGCAACCGTACAATTGGAAGGATATTAATGCTACATTTACTAGTAAGATTGGGAAGATTGGTGTCAAGGATTTTTGTAAGAATAAGTATGAGTCAATGAAAAAGGAATACAAGGCTTGGAAATTTCTTAAAGAATCAGAGACGGGTTTAGGTTGGGATGAAACAACTCATACGATCACGGCTTCTAATGAATGGTAGGATAAGCAGATCAAGGTAACTTTTATATGTTTTTAATTCTGTTTTTCAATAACCATGTGAAAATAGATGTGTATATAACTTGATGTGTTTTTAAATGTGTTATAGGAAGATGTAAAATTTAAGAAATTCAAGAACAAGGGAATGGATGTCGAGTATGAAGAGATGTTGACTTCGCTCTTTGCTGGAAATGTAGCAATTGATCGTCTAGCCATGTCATCTGGGATGGTTCTATAAGAGCCTTAGTCTTTTGGATCTAGTTTACCTTAGCCGCCCCGCGGGCATGTGTGCTGCCCCAGCGGGTTTCCGCCCCTGCGGCTCAGGGAACCACCCCTGCGGTTTCCAACGGCTGCAGCCGGTTTTGTTGACTCTTTGACCGTACTTTACCTTCTCCTTTCCTTTCTTCTTAAGCCTCTTTTGTGGCTCGTGAGCAAGGGTTTCCATTCCTTTTCCCAGCCTTACGTCCTTCTTGCTTCCTCTTTCATCTCCTTGATCTTGTGTGTGAGTTCTCTTGAAGTTTGTAAGAGAGTTGTGGTGTGGCTTTGCTGAGGTTGCTTTTGTGTATGATTGCTGAGCTTGTGATGCCAGTTGAGAGTGTGTTTGTTCTTTCCTTGGGTGATCACAGCAGTAGAGGTGAGCTTCTTGGTTCTCCTTCCTTTCCTTCTTTCTTGTTCTTCTTTCCTTAGCTTAGGATTAGATGAATTGACTATAGATTGATGTTGGAATGTGTATGGTTAGCTAACGGTTTTATACCGTGTTGTAGATCCTTTGCAGGTTATGAGAACTGCAGGGTGATCCAGAGGGGTGATTTGCTGAGGGCTCCGTATACTGGGGCGATATCGTGGGATATGGGATATTTATGTTGTACGGATTTTATATTTTGACTTTGTACTCAGCAGTTACTCTGTATTACCTTTTGATATATATATATATATATATATATATATATCAATTTTATGTTTTGTTTTAATCTATATGTGCCTTGTTGTAAGATTTAGTGAACTTGTTGTCAGGCTAGGGTCAGGATCCATTGTGAGATCCTAGCCCAGTAGCACCTCGAGTCCTACGGATTTGGGGTGTTACAAAGTTGGTATTAGAGCCCAGGTTGACAACAATGACACTTGTAATCTGCGATAAAGGTCGAATAGATAAATAAACAGAACCTGAAAAGGGGCCTGAATTTCAAAAGGTTTTGGTTTTGAAATGAGTACAAATGTTTTGGGATACCGTGTACGTGAGCCATCGCCCCTCTGAAGATCTCGATAGTATAGATATATATAGATATTCTGTTGTGATTGATTTGATATATATCTATACATATGGCATATATATAGCCTTCTAAGTTAGGTTTACGTCTTCTGCAGATGGTTCAGACTAGAGCCTTATCTGCAGCTAGACGAGGTAGAGGTAGACCCCCTCTAGGTAGAGGACGGGGTAGGACTCCTGCTGGTGGTTCACAGGCAGCGGGAGAGATACATGAGGTGGTTGCTGAGAGTGTCGTTCCTAAGACTGGGAACGGTGCAGCTGAGAGACAGGGGTCACAAAGAGCCTAGTCTGGTGAGTCTGATCGTGTCTCCATGGGGGGATCAGAGTTCCGTGCTTATATCAGACGAGTAGAGGAGGCTGCCAGAGCCGGTAGACGTGCCCCAGATTTACAGGCACAAGAGAGACCATCTGAGAGATCCCACGGAGTGACTCAGAAGCCAGCTACAGGCACATGTAGCTGAGATTCCTCAGGTTCGAGAGGAGCATCAAGGGCCTAGACCAGATACTTGGTTGAAGGCATTCCACCAGATGGGTGTACCCCCTTTCACTGGGAAGGTGGGGTTAGAGGTTGAGCTCTAGATTGGGCATGTGGACTCAGTTTTAGAGTCCATTAAATGTCCAGTGGATAGACAAATCGAGTTGGTGCAGACTTTATTCCGGGACTTGGCACAACACTGGTGGAGATCAGTACGGGGTGAGGTTACAAGTTATGAGCATATGAGGACTATGATCAGAGAGCGTTTCTGCCCTGCCTCACTGAGGAGGGAGAAACTGCGGGATTTTTTGGAGGCTGGGTTTGAGGATGTACCAGTCTCCGAGGCTATCAGGAGGAGCTGGCATTGCTGGGTCCAGCTGCACCTCCTGCAGAACAGCATATATACCTCTTTTCCCGACGACTGAGGAATACTACCCGGACTTACATGGCGGGGTTTCACTGTGAGACCTTGGTTGATTATCAGGACCGGGCTTCTGATTATGAGAGAGAGAGAGCTGGTCAGAGGAGAGCATCTCAGATCGGAGGGTCTGAGAAGAGGCAGCGTACAGGGCAGGCCAGTGGTACGGGTGGTGCTGCTAGTGTTTGGTGAGGTCAAAGACGCCAGAGTCACCCCTCATCTGCACCAGTTGCAAATAAAGGACGTCAGTGTTTTAACTGTGGTGATCTAGGACATATGAGGCCCGAGTGCACGAGGCCATTAGTGACTTGCTACACCTGTGGTAGGCAGGGTCACAGAGCTGTTTACTGCCGTCAGGGCGGAGCTTCATCTCAGCAGGGTTCTACCCTGCCAGTGTAGCGGAAGGTGGGCAGAGGCCACCTCAATAGCAGCAGACACAGGGACAACGGAGAGTCCTAGATCGCCCTACGACTCAGGGATCTGCTCCTAGGCCGAGTAGAGGCAGAGGTCGTGGTGGGAGCCCCACTGATACTAGAGGACCACATGGTCGAGTTTTTGAGCTGAGGAGTGCAGAGGAGCCAGTTGCACTGACTGCTACAGGTACCATTCTAATTCATGGTTTACCTGATAGAGTCTTATTTGATACTGGAGCTACAAATTATTTTATTTCTGATGCCTGTGTGGGTCGTTTGAGTCTAGATACGACTGAGGGGATACCCTCTAGTATAAGGTTACCTGATGGTAGTAGGGTCAGAGGTACCCGTGAGATTCGTGACTGTCCCATTACTGTAGGGACCCGTGTTTTGCTTGTGGACTTCTTTGTCATGCCATTAGTGCATGAAGAAGTCATTCTAGGTATGGATTGGATGGATAGGCATCAGGCAGTCTTAGATGTAGGTAGGAGGACTATTACCCTCTCTACCGAGTTAGGACAGATAGAGGTTTTCCGAGGCTGGGACCTTGGAAAATCAGGTATGGTTATCAGTGCGATACGGGCAGCTAGACTGATTGCACAGGGTTGTGAGGTCTTCTGGTGTTATGCCATGAAGGAGGGGGAGAGTCCAGCATTAGAGGATATCCCAGTTTTATGTGATTTTGCAGATGTATTTGTTGAGCCGTCCAGTTTGCCGCCTCAGAGGAGTGTGGATTTCAGTATTGAGTTAGAGCCTGGTACGAGACCTATCTCGAAGGCCCCATACCGGATGGCGCCTGTCGAGATGCTGGAGCTAAAGAAGCAACTTGAGAAGCTGGATGAGAAGGGCTTCATTCGCCCTAGCGTGTCTCCATGGGGAGCACCTGTCCTCTTCATACGGAAGAAGGACGGATCAATGAGATTATGCATTGATTACAGAGAGCTGATCAAGGTGACCATCAAAAACAAGTATCCATTGCCTCGTATTGATGATTTGTTGGATCAGCTTCAGGGAGCGACAATATTCTCCAGGATTGACTTACGCTCAAAATATCACTAGCTGAGGGTGAGAGAGCAGGATGTGCACAGGACAACATTCCGGACCAGATATGGACACTACGAGTTTGTAGTGATGCCATTTGGGCTTACGAATGCCCCAACAGTCTTCATGGAGTTGATGAACAACATCTTCATCGACTTCCTGGATCAGTTTGTGGTGGTCTTTATAGACGATATTCTGGTGTACTCTCGCAGTGGAGAGGAGCATGCAGGACATCTGAGAATTGTATTGCAGGTTTTACGGGATAGAGATCTTTATGCTAAGTTCTCTAAGTGCGAGTTCTGGATGCTAGAGGTAGCATTCCTGGGTCACATTGTTTCCGCCGAAGGGATCAAGGTTGATCCGGCGAAGATTGAGACAGTAGCAGCATGGACTACACCGACGAACGTCAAGGAAGTACGTAGCTTTCTTGGCCTAGCCGGTTATTACAGACGTTTCGTGGAGGGATTTTCTGTGATTGCCCGTCCAGTGACGAGCTTGATGAGGAAAACTACCAGATTTGTTTGGTCTGATCAGTGTACGCAGAGTTTAGAGGAGTTGAAGACACGTTTGACTTCTTCTCCTGTTTTGGCACAACCACAGGGTACCGAGGATTTTGTGCTTTACAATGATGCATCCAAGCTAGGCTTGGGATGTGTTTTGATGCAGCGAGGCAGAGTTATTGCTTATGCGTCTCGACAACTGAAGACGTATGAGGAGAACTACCCGACTCATGATTTGGAGTTGGCAGCGGTAGTTCATGCACTGAAGATCTGGAGACATTACCTTTATGGTGCTACATGTCAAATCTTCACAGACCATCAAAGTCTGAAATACATTTTCACGCAACGGGAATTGAATAACCGCCAGCGTAGGTGGCTCGAGCTGATCAAGGATTTTGATCTGGAGATTCTGTACCATCCAGGGAAGGCGAACGTTGTCGCCGACGCCCTGAGCAGGAAGATGCCTAGAGAGCAGGCGATTGCGAGGCTGACAGTTCAACATCAGTTGCAGAGAGACCTGATCTGGTTAGAGTTGGACATCTAGTTTCCTGATGAGGATGCCCAGCTGCGTACATTAGAGGTTCTTCCTGATCTGTTGGGTGAGATCCAACAGAAGCAGGAGACCTGCCCGACACTGTTGAGGATATGATATAGGATGTCTCGGGATGAGGCACCACAGTTCCTGCTAGGAGCAGATGGAGTTTTGAGACACCGCAGTTGCGTCTATGTACCTGCTGATACAGAGCTGAGACATAGGATTTTACAGGAGGCTCACTATACACCTTACTCTGTACATCGAGGTACGAGTAAGATATATCAGGATTTGAGACGTCTATATTGGTGGGAAGGGCTGAAGCCCGATGTGGCCAGATTTGTGGCACAGTGTGCGACATGCCAGCAGGTCAAGATAGAGCATTGCAGACCTGGAGGTGAGCTCCATCCACTTCCTGTTCCACAGAGGAAGTGGGAGGACATCACCATTGATTTTGTGACCGGGCTGAGACTGAGCCGGAGTTTTGATGCTATCTGGGTTATTGTGGACAGATTGACGAAGACGGCACGTTTCATTCCTATTAGGGAGACGTGGCCGGTGAGCAGATTAGCTGACGAGTACACTAGGTAGATAGTGAGACTCCATGGTGTACCGAGGACGATCGTCTCAGACAGAGATGGACGATTTACCTCGAGGTTTTGGCAGCAGATTCAGACTGCCCTGGGGACGAGTTTGCACTTCATGACTGCGTTCCATCCTCATACAGATGGTCAATCAGAGAGGACCATTCAGACACTGGAGGATATGCTGCGAGCTTGTGTGTTGGATTGGGGACAAGTGTGAACGGATCATCTCCCACTTGTTGAGTTCTCATACAACAACAGTTGGCATGCATCTATTGGTATGACCCCATATGAGGCACTGTATGGGCAGAGATGTCGTACTCCATTATGCTGGGATGAGCAGAACAGTGTTAGTGGTTTGACACCTGATCAGATTCAGGATGATGTGGCTCGAGTAGCACTTATTAGAGAGAGCGGATGCTGACTGCGCAGAGCCATCAGAAGTCATATGTTGATAGGAGGCGTAGACCTCTAGAGTTTATAGTGGGAGCCCATGTGTGGCTGAGAGTGTCTCCGACACGAGGTGTTAGACGTTTTGGCATTAAGGGGAAGCTGAGTCCCCGATATGTCGGACCGTTCGAGATTTTGGATCAGGTTGGGAGCGCAGCATACAGATTGGCCTTGCCTCCGAGATTAGAGGGTGTTCACCCTGTATTTCACATATCTCAGCTGAGGGAGTACATACCAGATCCGAGACACATCGTGAGTTATGATGATTTGGTGGTCGAGCCGGACCACACCTTTGTTGAGCACCCTATTGCAGTCCTAGAACGAGGTATGAGACGCCTGCGTTCGAAGGACATTCCTATGTTGAGGATACACTGGTCGAGACGAGGACCTGATGAGGCTACATGGGAGACTGAGGATAGTATCCAGAGGAACTATCTAGAGTTTTATATTGAGTTAGATGTACCAGTGGGATCACCGAGTAGATCTTAGTACAATCTTGGTGAGTATTATGTGCTTCTATGCTTATATGCTATGATATGTTTATTTCATACTAGCTTTGATATGATATATAATCTTAGTAGATCTTGTTGTGCTAGTATGATTATTGTTTACAGCTGGAGATGGCTCTTTCCTCCATGTTATTGTGATACGTTTAGGATTCAGCTGGAGATGTTATTCCTCCATGCTATTTTGATGGACATAGTGTTATTTGAGATGTTTTTCCTCCATGCCTTTCTGTTATGAGTATGATACGGCTAGAGATGTGATTCCTCTATGCCTTGTGATATGTTTATGGTTCGGCTAGAGATGGTTTTCCTCAATGCCTTGGATAGTGTTTTGTTGCTGGAGTTGATGGTTTCCTCCATGCTTATGTTTGAGATTATAGAGAGAGTTGTACCTCGGCTTGTGAGTCCGAGTGGTTTGAGGATTTTACAAGCTTTGGGACGAAACTTGTTTTTAGGGGGGTGAGGTGTAAGAGTCTTAGTCTTTTGGACCTAGTTTACCTTAGCCGCCCCCGCGGGCATGTGTTCCGCCCCAGCGGGTTTCCGCCCCTGCGGTTTCCGACGGCTGCAGTCGGTTTTGTTGACTCTTTGACCGTGCTTTACCTTCTCCTTTCCTTTCTTCTTAAGCCTCTTCTGTGGCTCGTGAGCAAGGGTTTTCATTCCTTTTCCCAGCCTTACGTCCTTCTTGCTTCCTCTTTCATCTCCTTGATCTTGTGTGTGAGTTCTCTTGAAGTTTGCAAGAGAGTTGTACGGATTTTATATTTTGACTTTGTACTCAGCAGTTACTCTGTATTACCTTTTGATATGTATATATATATATATATATATATATATATTTATATATGTATATATTAGTTTTATGTTTTGTTTTAATCTATATGTGCCTTGTTGTAAGATTCAGTGAACTTGTTCTCAGGCTAGGGTCAGGATCCATTGTGAGATCCTAGCCCAGTAGCACCTCGAGTCCTACAGATTTGGGGTGTTACAGGTTCATGAGTCATGTCCGGAGTGTGTGTCGCTTGCAGATGATTTGGATTTAGGTGAAGAGGATGGAGACGGTCGTGATTGTTTTCGTAATTTTGTTGGCACCATCAATGAAGGTGGAGGATCTAGCTACTCGGGAGTACCAGCAGATATGAGTGATGATCCAATACAGATTACATAACTTCCTACGCCAACTGCAGTTAACAAGGCAAAGGGTCCGGTGAAGAGAAAAAGAAGACAATCAGTAATTGGAAGCATATCTAGGACATTCGAAAGAGAACAGTGACCTGTTGGTAGCACTCTTCCAAAAAGAGGTTACATATAAAGGAAAAGAGGACGAGCAAATTACTAAAAAGGATTGGAAATTGTTGACCGGATGGTAAACAATGATTTGATCGAGTAAGGAAGTTCACTGTGGTGTTTTATAATTTCAAAGATTAATTCAAGGAAGGCTATGAATATAATGCTGAACTTGAGATGATGAGAAAAGAGTCAAGTGGATGAAATAGGGGCATGAACGTTCTTGAATGATGAAATTGTGTAGTTGGAAGCATATCTGGTTGATGTTGCATTTTAGTACTTTTGTACTATCATTTATTACGTTTGGATTAATGTTGCTAGTATTTTTCTGTTTTCGTTTGTTTAAGGTTGATGAACTTGTGATGAACTTGAGTAGTTTTGCTTGAATGAAAACTTTTCATGTACTTGCTAAGTCCTTTCCTATTTTGATGTACATAAATGTATTGGTTAACAGGTACAACTTGAAATATGTCAAGTACTAGTGATGACAATAACAACGACTTGAAGTCTCAACAAATTCGTGCTATCAAATTTATAGCAACACATGAACAATTGTAAAGGCAAAATGCCGTTATGGCTGATCATTTCTACAAGCACATGTACAAGGAGCTTTGTTACACTGCGTATGTTTAGAATGGACGCCAAAGTTTTCTTATGTTTGTGCAATGAGTTAGAGCAGAATTACCGGCTCACGACATCTACAAAAGTTTTGGTAATTGAGAAGGTAGTGATCTTCCTATACACTCTTACACAGGAAAGCTCGGTTTGTATTGTTGTTGAGCACTTTCAAAGGTCTACGGATACCGTATATCGCACATTCCACAGCGTACTAAATTCCATTACTGGTCGTGGACATGAAGGCCGTGGACTTGCAAGTGATATTATTTGACCCCAGAATCCAAATTTCCCTAGAACACCATCGCACATTGCTGCATACCCAAGATATCATGATTATTTTAAGGTACACAAAAATAATTTCAATTCAATGAATTTAAAATATTTCACACTAATAGACGGTATGTCGTTGTAAATCAGGATCGCATAGGTTGTCTTGACGGTACACATATTAGTGCATGCATCCCAAAAGTTTCACATGTTCCTTTTGTCGGTCGGAAACATACGGTGACATTTAATGTCCTCGCCATATGTGACTTTAATATGTTGTTCACTTTTGTCTTGTTCGGATGGGAAGGGTCTGCTCATGATGAAAATGTTCTCGATAATGCCATTTACAATCCCGACCTCCAATTCTCACTTCCACCTCCAGAGAAGTATTACCTTTGTGACAAGGGTTACCCAAATAGACCGGATTCCTAGTTCTATACTCGAAGATCCGGTATCATTTGAACCAGTTTGATCATGAGCCACCAAGCAACATAAAGGAAGCATTCAACCGGGCACACTCTTCTCTAAGAAGTTGTATCAAACGTTGTTTCGGAATCTTAAAGAAGAGATGACAGTTGTTGGCTACAATGCCATGTTACCCGAACTACACACAAGTTGACATCCATATTGCTTGCTTCGCTCTACACAACTTCATTCGGTTGTACCCAAGGTACGATGACTTGTCGGAAGATGAAGAGGAGATGTCAACGACAAGACAGGTAGAGGCAGCAGATGAAGAGAGGAGCAATGGCAATGGAAGAGGAATGAGAGATATTCATGACGGTATTGCTTCCGCAATATGGAATGCTAGTAGGAGTATGTAGCAATAGTTTAGTAGATTGGCTTGTGATATTCATGACCGTTTGCTTTATTTTCCATCTACTTATTTATTCCTAGTTGTTACTGCATATGATCAAAACACTCTCGAGATTTAGTAGATTGTCATTGCAAAAGTTTGCTTTATGTTTTTACATACAAGTAGTAACTAAAAAGGAACTAACATACGCAACAAGTATTGATAATACTACACAGAACAAGTGCGGATACTACATTAAATGCGTAACAATTGCTAATAGTACATTAAATACGCAACAATTGCTACCCCGATAGCCAACCCCCATACAAAAGCATTGAAACAATCTCAAGATTTAATCTGCTTGTTTTTTTTTCTTTCTCTTCAGCAAGTTCCTGCCTTATTGACTGAATAACATTTGTGTTTTCCATGTTCCACATGCCTAGTACTCGGACTTTATACTCCAATTGTTTCTTAGACTCACGTAACCCTTCAACAAAGTTCTGCAGTACTTCAGAGTTGAGGATATCAACAAATGTGTACATCAACATCTCATCTTCAATTGGATTATCCTTTGGCATTGATAGCCCACGTCTCCAATCAGCGTAGTTTGGATCTCTGCTGTCACAGCTAGAGTCGCCTGACATACTCAGTGGATCTCAACAAGATCAACCTGTTGAACAATAAGTTTAAAAAATTCAGCACATCCAAGAGGATCAAGGAAATGACATAAATCATAGAGTTCACTAAATTCTAAAGACGGAAAAAATATAACAGCAAATGCTATGAGTTTTATACCACATTGAATTCTAAAGACACAAAAAAATATACTAGTGATTAGAGGCAACTGCTATGAGCTGAACACTAAATTTTAAAGACAGAAAACAAAACTTAATTCTAAAGAAACTAAACTTATATAACAACAAAGATATGAACATAACAACAAATGCCTCAGAGTCTCCAAGGAACTGAACAATTCTAGGTTTGTATATTGCTTACCATGGTTGCTATGCATTGTATACTGAATAATTTTAAGTTGCTACAACAGGGAACTGAATAATCTAGGCTTGTACAAGCTTCTTTCAGTAATGTGTTTTTATTTATCCATCTAAATAATTTTAAGTTGCTATGCATTGTATACTGGTTACATAGTTTCATGAAGAGGTCGCTATGTTGGAAAAGGTCAAGTCATTCCCTATCTCTTTGTTTTATATATGTTAGCTTCATTTCTGCCTTTTTTCACGACCTAATCTCCCTTTTTATTTCTATTTTGCTTATGTTGCAGTTTGGTGAAATAACTCGCTAGAATACTAGTCTTTTGTGTTATTGATCAGGTGATTCAACTCAATCCAAGTAATATGAAACAAGGGTCATATTCAAGTTAGAATTCACATCTTTCACTTAATAAGAACTGTAGATTGTATCAGATGGGAGTATGGGACATCACGAGATTGCTGGAAACTGTATAATGTTTTTTCATGACTTCCAATTTCTGTTTCTTTTACCTTTCAGTAGTTCACATATATTTCAGTTGTTTGGATGTTTTATACCAATGATTAGCATTAGAGAAACTGTATAATGCTTTCATGACTTTCAATTTCTGTTTCTTTCACCTTTCAGTAGTTCACATAACTGAATGTTTTATACCTATGACTAGCATTAGAGAAATAGAAACAAACTTTGCATTCTTCGTGCTATGTTGCTACCAATACAGACTAAATCTACTTAAATGGTGTATATAACTTTCATGACTTCAATTCGATTGTTATACTCCAATTGTTTCAGTAATTGACTCCTAATTGGCAACAACAATTTCTTCAAAAGCAAACTCAATATTCGACACTAGAATAGGACATAAGAAGACTAACCGATAGGGATTGGAGGCACAAGAAGCAAGTCGACCTTCGACTCAATACTCAACAACAAACTCAATAATCAGCAGCAAACTCTACCAATTCGAACGAACCCTAGAAAAACGATAGAAAGAGAAGACTAACCGAAAGGGGGAAACCCTTAACACTAGTCGAGTCGCCCTTCTTCGACTCCTTCTTCACTGGAAATCCGTTCGCCCTAAGCCGTATCGCCCTTCGTCCAGTCAAGTCACCCTTCCCGGTATCAAAATTGGACCACGTAATAAGCACCACAAAACCTTAACACCAAACACTCGTTAACATTTCAAAACCTTGTCACTAATGTTTTGAACAAAACTCTCATCAAACACTTTAAATTTCAATTGTTGCTGTCAAACACAGCCCTGATGTCTTACCTAATACATTTTTGCACACCAGGGCTACCAAGCCATCATAAACCCTTTGGGCTTTGCCGCTTTGAGTTTGGACCATTCATGTTCCTCTTTTCTTTCATCGTCTCGTGTTGAACTGCGCCTCTGGCCGCTGCCTTCAGTTGCTCGCTTCCGGTGACTTCGTCGACCACCTCTTGCCGATATTTGGTACATGCCTCTCCAGTTCCAATCTCTGGCACTTCTAGTCGTTTCTCTTCTTTTTAAAAAAAAAAAATTAATTCAAGGATTGCAAATCTCAATCCTAACCTGTGCCCATTTGAGGATTTCTGAATGCGTGATAAAAAGTTGACCATTGTGAACTACGAATCTGTGAAATCTGTTTTATCGCCGTCCTTGATTTGGGTTTGTGTGAACTGTGAAGATGGTTGCAGATTCAAGTATAGAGCATTTGCTCAAGGAAAAACCGTTGCATTTGCTCCGAGCAGCGGCGGAATAACAACATCATTTTAGTTGATGAAAGGACGGTAAGTGCCTCGATACTGTGACCAAACGCCAGCCGCCCGAGTTCCAAGCCCCGCTTTTCTGCGCCGTCTCCTTCAGGAAGAGAAGACACGACTGGTAATGTCCGGTTACTTTTCCAATGCAATTCGGTGTGTGTGTTTTCTCAGTTTATTTGTGCAATTGGATTGGTTAGATGTTCAGGAATTGCAAGAAATCCGAAAGTCGTAATTGCTTGGATTAGAAAGTTAGAACTAGGTTTGCTCGGTTTGGTGAATTGAGTGGGATATTGAGTTATTCACGTGTTGCTAATTTTAGGATGAAAGTATGACCTTTTAGAGTGAGTGTTTCCTCAACATAGCCAGTCAGAAATGAGTTACATTGCTAACTGAGAAGGAGACATTACAGATTGAGGTTCAGATTATGAAAGGAACGAAGTTTGGAGCTTGAGTAAAGCATGCCAACTGTTAAGAAAATGTTATGAGCATAAATGGTGATCAACATGCATCAACATCATATGGTTTTATAATTTTGGAGCTGATGAGAATTTTATGTGCATAAATGTAGTTGTAGGGCCTGAACGTCATGTTGGATTGTTGGGTAATACTGATTTTGTCAAGTGATCCATCTCCTCCTTAATGCTTTCAAGATTTCACAACAAAAAATAAAAAATGTACCTTTTGTTCAGTTCAATTGTAGAATAATTCTCTTTATCTGACATCAGTATTTTCTGTAGTAATTTATATTCGTATTGTAAATTGTTTGCTCAAGTTTCTCATAGAGCAATTGTTTGCTCAAATTACCCAATAAAAATGTAGCCAAACCATTACTATGAATATGCTATTTTATTTCCTGTCCATAGAAGATGCTATTTAAATTTTCACAGTTTTGACACGGCAGGTTCTAAGGATGGACATAAATACAAATTCAGGGCTAAGGCATGGATTTTGAAAAAAGTTTGTGCACCAAGTGGAAATCACAGAAACATGAGTGCTCTACATGGAGATTCCCAAGAATAAGAAAGAAAACCAGATTCAAACAAAACGAATGATTCGAAGATTAAAGCTTTGCAGGCTTAAGGGAGCATTCTATTACTCTGAAGCAACACTGAACCTCCTTAGGACATTCTCTTCACTACCCACTTCTTTTCTTGCCCCTTCACCAACACCACCATCTTCTTCCTCTTACATCTCTAGGATCACAAGTACAATACTTAACAGCCAGTCCCCAGGCGAGGCACTCAGCTTCTTCAACTCTATTTCAGACCAACTGAACTTCCAAAAGACCATTATGCCCCATGCAGCTATTGTATTTGCCTTAACAAGAGCAAGGTGGTATAAGGATGCCAAGTGTTTGGTAAAAGTCCTCATCCAAAATCTTCTCAGCATCTGCACTGGCCGCCGTGTGTGCTACCTAATTTTCAAGGAGCTTACTCTGGTCGGGGGCTCTAAGCTTGATACTGATGTTCTCGGTGTATTGATTATAGGGTTATCAGAGACAAGTCTTGTTGAAGAGGCTTGCTGGGTTTACCGCAAACTCACAGAATTGCCTGCATTGCGTGTTATAAATGCACTTTTAGGTGGGTTAGTGAAATCGCGTAAGTTTAAGATCATGTGGGAGATGTACAATGATATGGTTTCACGTGGTGCGGTGCCCAGTGTTGTAACCTATGGTATATTGATGGATGCATGTTGCACTCGATATGATGTCGAAAAGGCACTCCAACTTTTTAATGAAATGGTTGGGAGGGGAATTGAGCCTACTGTTGTCATCTACACAACTCTGATTCGTGGTTTTTGCAAGGAGGGTAAGATAAGAGAAGCGGAAGATATTTTTAGGATGATGAAAAAATCTGGTGTGATTCCAGGGTTGTACACTTACAATACATTGCTTGATGGATACTGCAAAATGGCTAGACCATCATGTGCTCTGCAATTGTACTGGGAGATGCTATGTAATGGTTTGAAGCCTGATATCTGCACGTATGGCATCTTAACTCACCTTCTCTGCAGAGAAGGAGAATTAGATGATGCCCGAAACCTTTTTGTTTATATGGTAAAATTTGGAATTCATCCGAATATATTTGTCTACAATTGTTTAATTGATGGGCATTGTAAAGCTGGAAACATATCAGAATCGTTAAATCTGGTGGCAGAAATGGAAAAGTTGAATGTCATCCCTGATATCTTCAGTTATTGCATCCTTGTGAGAGGTCTATGTGATGTAGGAAGAGTTGAAGAAGCGAATGTTCTGTTGCTGAAAATGAAGAATGGAAGTATTCATGCAAATGATGTGGCATACAACTCAATTATTGATGGCTATTGCAAATATGGAAATATGAAGAAAGCTTTGGAGCTGTGTGCACAGATGATAGAAAATGGTATTGAGCCCAGTGACTTTACTTACTCTACCCTGATACATGGCTATGTGAAGGAGGGAAACATGGAGGCTGCAACAGGAATATATTTGGAAATGGTAATTAAAGGTAGTTCTCCAGATGTTGTAGTTTACACAGATCTAATTGATGGGCATTTCAAAAATGGCAATACGAATTCAGCTCTTCAATTGTACACAGAAATGCTGGAGAAGAGAGTTCCTTTGAATGTTTTTACTGTTAGTTGTTTAATTGATGGATTGTGCAAAGATGGGAGGGTGAGTGACGCGATAAGGATTTTTCTGAAATATACAAATCTGAAGGACGGTAGTAACCTTTCAGTGAATCACATTGTTTATACAACACTTATTCAAGGTATGTGCATGTACAACAGGATGTTTGAAGCAAGTAAGTTTTTCTCAGATATGAGGTGCTATGGTGTGAAGCCTGATGCGGTGACCTACCTAATCATTTTGAGGGCACATCTTCAAGCTGGGCAAATTTGTAACCTGGTGATGTTACATGCAGATATGATAAAAATGGCTATCTTTCCAAATGTGGCTATATACGAGGTCCTTTCAAAGTGTTATAATCAAATCGGAGATGTCAAATCTCTTGTTGGGTGCTTTGAGGATTTAGCGATTTCATGTCATGGGTGATTCAATCGAGGATTAGCTCTGATATATCTCTTTAGGTTGCTTTAAACATTATTCTGCTGTAAACTATGAGCACAGATAGGTGTTTGGCTAGGAATTATACCTCATAGAAGAAACTTTGGGTGTGGATATGTTTTAGCTTTGGAGACAACATTTGTTGGCAAGGATGCTCAATGCAGCATGATTGGGCTCATTATTGACAAGCTGCTTATTGAAAATCACCCATTTCATTGTAAGAATCAATGCCATTGTCCTTCAGTTTGCTGAAACCATCTATTTTGGGGAAGAATCCCTTATCATTCTTAATTTACTTTTAATGGAACCTTTATTCTTTTTTTATTTCTATATTGTGATGGGACTATGGAAGTGAACCATGTAATTGCTTAATTACATCTACTCAATGTTGATGATGATTTTGTTATAGCACTGTGTACCCGTCTTCCATTTCTCAGAGACGCTTTTGGAAATTGCCTGGGGATCATTGATTGGGGTATGTCATGCATTGCCATCTCATCCATTCAAATGTATGCATATTTCATTAATCATGTTATTTTCTCAGTCCACATGGCAAGAGTGTATTTTCTGTTGAAATTCGGTTTGACTTGTTTGCTGTTGTCGCTATAGGCTTTGCTATTGATTGTAAAATAAATAAGATTATTACTATAGCTTTGCTATTGATTGTAAAATAAATAAGATTATTACTCCCCTTGCGTGCTGGAGAATTGGAGTATAATCAGCAATGTTTTTTTGCATGATGATAAATATCCCCAGTCATTTGAAAAGGTTTCTCTTAAAACGTGCAGGTCACCAAGATATCCCTTGCAACCATCAGAATCCAGGTTAGTCCCCTACTTGTGGTATACTATACAGAGGCTAATCAAATACTTACAAGAATATCTGAAGTAAAATTAAGCTATCAAGTTTTGTAACTAGAGTTGCTTATATTGAACTGTAATTTTATTTGTTTATTGTCTGGTGGTCTGGTTAGAGATGTAGTTAACAAAGTGATGAAATACCATTACCTGAACGACAATACTACAATGAACATCATAATGACATTGTGTCAGCCTTTGTTACCCAGGAATTTGGTTGAGGGTGAACGACAATACTACAATGCTAATATTGTAATTTTACAAACTGAAACCTCTGGTTTGTGTCTTTGAAAGATCTTCTTTCCTCAATTGACATCATCCATATATCAACTCAACTAAGTTTTGCAGTCACTTTGCAATGCAAGAAAAGTCATAAATGTGAACTCTTGAAAGGTTGCAATGTTGCCTACATTTTGCACTCGGTATTGATACAAGGTTCATCTTGTACCATTCACAAGATTAGTGCACACATTTTTTACCCTAGTCCTTCATATAGATTTATATATTTCCAGTTACCATGCTCTAGTTCTTATCCTGCTTACACAGCTTATCGAAGTTGAAGCTGATTTTTTTTTAGTAGATGAAGATGAAAAAGTGGTAGTTGATTTAACGTGTTGCAATGTGATTGTTTGGTACGAGAGATGAATATTTGTAAAATTACGAAAATGGATAAGTTTGTATTTTGAGATAGAAGGGATGGGTAATTTAATTTGGGGGAAAGTTTTTAATGATCTCCATCATCTACCTTAACTTAGTGGATAAACGTTGGAAGATGTTCAAGGAATTTCATCTACTTTAGTTTCATTTTCATTTTGTTTCATCTACTATTTCCACACCCATATCATGAGATGATGAAACTGTATACAATTTCATCTTGCTTCATCTTTATCTAGGGTTTACCAAAGGGGCCATATGCTGAATGCAATTGTGATCATGCATTCTTTCCAGGTATGCTAAGATTTCTAGAAGAAAGAAACTGATGAATCAAGAATCAAGAAGCCCATCTGAGAAATCTGTCCTCTGTTTATTAGTATGCAGCAGCAGTTCATATTGAAAAAGCCTTTGGTTATTGCATAAAATCAATCTTATATAACAATACATGGAAGGTTTTTAGGGTGTTATTTGTTGCACTTCACTTACACCTGGATAAAATGACCATGAACACAAATAGATAACATATAATAATGCGGATGATCGATTTCTGAATGGTGTCTAATTATGATGTGCAGGAGGAGCAAATGGGTTCTGTCCAGTGCAAGTTCCGGCACACAGGAGATTCTGGTTTCCACAGAGCGCAACACAGAGTAAGGCTTGAACGGTGGGCCCATTAGTTGCGCAATCGCTTGCACATTGCATAATCTGCTGCCCGCAAATGGCAATGCATATGGGGAAATCCAGGGGGCTAGGTGGCGCCTTAATGAAGCTAGCGTCTGCTGTGAACGCGAGGATCATCATCAGAACCGATACCATGGAGACGCCGGATTTCAGGGTCGGACTCATTGTTGAACTGAAATGGAGTTTATAAGATTGGTTAGTTAGTTGGCTGTGATGATGCAGGTTGGAGAATTCAAAAGCGTATATATAGCGAAACATTTGTTGTATGATACGTTTGATCCACTGTGTTTGGTTGTTTAGTGTTGTTCATCATGCATGAAGCGTGAGGCTTGTTTTTGTTGAGTATAGATGTAGCAATTCACAACTGTTAAGAAATGTATGAAATTTTAATGGAGATAATATGGAACATTAATATGCTATTATGATAGAGTATAAGCTAGGGTGATTAATAGTGAGGCTTATTTTTCTTTCTTCTTCAGAGGTTGTTTTTTCTTGATTTTTGACACTAAGTTGGTCTATACTTAAATATTACAAGGTAGATTTCTGTCTAAATCTCACATGATCGTGGGCTTTGATTGTAATTTATGGTGTTCTAGGGTTTTTGACTTCCAGTCAAGATTCAAAGAAGTAAAGCTTTATACTCCTTCCGTTTTGTATTATTTGTCCAAATAGTCTAACATACATTTTTTCTATAGGAAATAATTGAATATATTACTCCCGGTACAGGGAAATTAAGTTTGCAACATCATCAGGTCGGAAGCCATCATAGTGATGGTCAATACCATCTTATGGCAAGCCTTTGCTAGGCAATCAACTACAACATTAGCCGAGTGAGGAACATACTTAGAGTCCGTTTGGTTACTGACAAAAAAGAATTTGAATGATTTCATTCTGGTCCAAATCATTAATGGATGTTTGTTTGGATATTAAAAAGGAATGAATCATTTACGGGCCTCAAATGATTTCATTAGCTGAGCGAGAAACAAAGTTTCTCTCTCCCCGACCATCGTTTCTCTTTCTAGACCATTCGCAAACCCTCGCTTCTCCACTATCATTCTTTGTTGCTCGACATTCCCACATACTTGACACCGACGAATCGCTCCATGAATCAAATATAAGTCATTGATAAATGTAATTAGGGTTTCAAAATTGTATTTTATGTTGTTAAAAATTCAAAATCGTATTCTTCTCTCGCTCTTCTAATTAATTTTTTATACTGGTGATTTGTGTGCTTAATTTGTTGACAAGCGTGTGATTAATCTTTATTAGATTTCATTAGTTGTGCATCATTTTGACCGATAGTAGATTGTGCAGTTGAGAGAAATTGGACTTGATCTTTATAATGCTCCTCATGAAAAGCTAGTTTATCTAATAATATGCAAACAAAAGAGTTGTAAGTTGGATTTTTCTTCAGAATTGGAACTCTTTATTTTTTGGATATAAATTGCTAGTCAATTGTCAGGTTGTTACTCAATTTAGTTTTTGAATCATTTTGATCGATATTAAAATGCGACTTTAGTTACTAGTTGATTTTCAGTAATTTTTTGCTTCATTTGATGGCAATCTTGTGTTGCTGTTGTTGTAAGAATATGCAAGTAATAAAGATAATATGGTGATATATAAATGTAAAATGTAATATAGTTCATCAAACTATAATTTATAAAATAATGACAAAAAATCAATATATAAGACATTTAAAGTTATTCTATATATGAATGTATTTCACAATTGTAATTTTTAACATATAAGTACTATCTAGAGAAAGTTTTCATCATATACCTTTCATATATTTTTATCATGATATTTGGAGAGTAGATTAAATCTTTCACCTAACAACTTTGCTGGTTTTCATCTTAACGGTCGATTTATCATTAATTAATATAGTATTATGTACTAGTAATGACTGATGAGATTAATATTCTCTTCAATGATTTCATTCAAATCAAACAAAGAAATTAACATTGAGTTCAAGGAATTCATTCCTAAATATAACCAAACATTCAGTAAAAATAACCCTTTTCATTTTCTTTTCATCTTCTTAACCATTTTCTTTGCACTCCTCAAATCAAACGGACCTTAATGGAAAAACTTTGTAGAGTTCGATAATATGTCAATAACGAGGTTGCCGTGAGAACGCCTGTAGCTACCCTCCTTCACAAACTTGACTACAATTGTAGAGTTCGATTCGATGGCACCCTTAAGAGCTCCTTTCCTCAAAGCTTCCAGTAACCCGTACCTGATCGAAGCCACTTCAGTCCACCAAACCGGCCACTTCCCGGGGAATCTCCTTGCCGCAACGCCAACCACAAAACCCTATGCATTTTTTAGTATAGCCGCGCGCCAAGACCATTCCTCCGCAATAAAAGCATCCACATTTACTTTCGTGATATCACCTTCAAAACACTCTCATTTTGGTGTGTGGAGCTTTAGCCCGGTTGTTACCATATTGTTTCTAGTTGTAATCCACAATCAACATTATAAAGTTATCTCTAATGAAGGAGACGTTGGGTTTAATTTCTTCAGCTTTAGCCCGGTTGTTACCATATTGTTTCTAGTTGTAATCCACAATCAACATTATAAAGTTATCTCTAACGAAGGAGACGTTGGGTTTAATTTCTTCAAACAACTCCATACTAACTCAACTAAGGATTCAATAACAAGAAAAATTGAATCAATCCATATAAATGGCCAAATGAATTGGAATTTCCCTATTGGGCCAGGTCATTTCGGGGCAAGCCGATCATTTCTGATGAAGTTAATGAAGAATATTTTGATTATGCATTTTATGGTGAAGGGGATGATGGATATGATGAAGAGGATGAGCTTCAAGAGAATGATTGGGAGTTCTTGCAGAGTGAAACCATGGAGTACCCGGGACGAGATAGATCTTCCAAAGAACAAGTCTTTTTTCCCCGGTAAACTACAATAAAGGGAATGGCTCGGCTAGCTCGCCCTAGCCGAGACAGAAAAGAACGACAATTTTTTGAGTTTCTTACAGTCCAACTAATCCACACCCTTCTCATACACTCAGTAAGAGCCTTCAATCCAAAGCTTCATGTATGGGCAGTGGCATTGTAAGTATTAATGAAGCGTCAACATGAGAGACCCTACTTATGATCACATCATCATTCTACATCTATCAGAGACTGCCACAAAATCACTTAACACCAACCAATCGTTCATGCCTTGGACCTCATCCGGACATTGACACAATTTACTCCAATCTCTAGAATATGGGGATCCGTACATGCTTTGATCTCAGTCCCCGCTCCAACTCTCCATCCAAGCCCTTCAATCATTTGAGACTTTGCTCCCCAAATTGATGTGATCGGTGATCTAGACTACAAAGCTTGACACCGGATTTACACACAAATGGTAATAAAGATAAGGAGCACATTTGGCACCTTTTAGAAGAAGCAACTGAGTGATATTTTCGGATTTAGAATTTATAATATCCCGTTATATTATTTATTTATAATTCGGATGATCCATTCATTGAATTAAATTAAATTAAATTAAGAAGCTTTAAGAAATTCGGGCCCAGATTTCAAATCCACTCCTATTTTCTATTAGACGATGGAAGCCCAAAATTCAAGCCTAGTTGAAGAGGAATTGACATCCAACATGTAATATCCACACGCCATATTTGCTTTGCCACTTTCCTTACATAATCTATCCTATTTTTGGTTCAACTAGTTATCTTTTGATATTTTAGGAGTGCAATTATATGATCTTCTTTATTATTTTAGCTAATCTATTATATTTGGTTTTTTATTTGGGGAGTTAAATTATATTATCTTCTTTGCTATCATAGCATAAAATAAACTAGCTTCGTTGTTGGATTAACATCCGTCAAACCCTAGCTAGAAGTATAAATAGAAGACCATCCTCTTTGTACCTTTTCAACTTGGAATTGAATAATATTGTACATGAGTTGTCAATATTGTTTGATTATCCAACAAATAATATAATTTCAGCATTTGTTTAAGATAATCCAACCGTGTTCTCCTCTTTCACTAGACGTGTGCTTCACTCTTCATTCGGTTCTTGATTCGATCGCTCTAGATTGAATCCGGTTTTGAATCTTATCTCTTTTCCTTTTCTTTTTGTTACTAACGTTTGTTATTTAGATTGGTGTTCCAGGAAGCCTTCAAGAACATCCATTGTCGCCGACTTGAAGGAGGATTAGGGTTAAATTTTCGAGTTTGATTCCATCAACTAGATTGAATCAAGTTTGCTCTTTTTCCTTTTTTATCGATTAGGTTTTAATATTGATTGTGCGTTCTTAGCAGCTTTCAGGAACACAAGATTGTCACTTCCAATATCTTCTTTTAAATTTTTTTAATCCTTAATCTCCTTTTCTTATATTTGGAACTTAGTTCTCAAGTATTAACGAGAGATAAGAGGTTACTTGAGTTGAGGAACCTAGATACCTAGTCACCACCTACAAAAATTGAGTATTAACGAGGCTTAAGAATTCTCTAGATGTGACATCGAAGATCCCATTCGAAAGATCGGGCAATACATCCGGAGTCAAGAGTTCATACGCTTGGTTCACATCATAAATATTATGCCACGAGTAACTCGGGAAGTACCACGGGAAAAAATCCAAAAAAACTGAGTTCTTGAAGTAGCATGCCTTTAACACACCATATATCATCGTGTTTTGTCTTGTGATAAGTCTTCGGCCTTGATTTGCTAACATCGCATGGTAAAAGGCCTTGATGTCTCTAAAACACATGTCACCAATGCTTTTTGGTAAGCATAGAGTTTACGAAGATTTCCACTGAACTCTCTTCTTGTTCTCGGATCCCCACCATCATTCCATGGATATCTTCAATCAAACCATCTGAGAGCTTGAAAACACTCATCACATAAGTTGGGATGTTGTGCACTACAACCTTGAGCAAAACTTCTCTTCTAGCTTGTGACAATAAAATTTATTTCCATCCCTTTAGCTTTCTAGCAACTCGTTCCTTGATGCATTCAAAATTTTGTTTTTTTGGATCTCCCCACCACTATTGGGAGGCCACGATACTTCGACAACCATCTTAGTACTCTTCGAAACCCATAAAACAAAATACATGAGCGCCATTAATCTCATTTTCATTATTGCTAGAGAAACACTTCGGACTTTGCATAGTTAATTTTTTGTCCTAATGCTCTCTCGTACCTACTAACCACGTACGTCACTAATAATAGAGCATTACGAAAGGTTTGCCCTCGCAAAAAGAAAACTATCGTCAAGGAAGAATAAATGAGAAATTTGTAAGAGCCTTAGTCTTTTGGACCGGCTTCGCCTTAGCCGAGATTTGGCTTTAGCCGAGATTACCATAGCCGCCCCCGCGGGCTTGTGTGCCGCCCCATCGGGTTTCCGTTCCCGCGGCCCAGGGAACCGCCCCTGCGGTTTCCAACGGCTGCAGCAGGTTTTGTTGACCACTTGAGCGTGCTTTACCCTTGCTTCTTTACTTCTTTCTTTTCTTGCTGAGCAAGGGTTTCTTCTTCACTCTTTTCCCAACCACCATACGTCCTTCTTGCTTCTCCTTCTTCCTTTTTGATCTTGTGTGTGATTGTTCTTGAGTTTGGAAGTGTTTTGATTGTGAGGATGATGATGTTGATGATGTTGGATGTTGTGATGAGCTTGAGAGCTAACTGTGTTGGGTGTTGATCCTCTGTGCAACCTAGGACCACAAGTGTGGTAAGTTCTTTGCTTCTTCTCCTTCTCTTCTTCTTTGATTCCATCTCCCTTATCTTAGGATTAGATGATTTTGATATAGATTGATGTTGGAATGTGTATGTATATGCATATGTATGATTTTGGAATGAAGAGGACATGAATTGATCACGTGAAGAGCCGAGGAAGAGTCGTGGGATCACATTCTGCATTGTCGCCGCCGCCGCCCCTGCGGAAGCCGTGCCGCAGCGCCTGCGTTGTGCCCGCGCTGTGCCTGCGGACTTTGTCACCGCGCCTGCGGCTGAGCCTTGCCGCGCCTGCGGGTTGCCTGTTCCGCTCCTGCGTCTTTTCGTCACGCAGGTGCGTCTTGTCCCGGGTCTACCTAGAGTTGGGTAGATCCTTTCCTTTCCTAGTATGAAAGTTAGTAGCATGCTAGGTATATATGTTTGAGGTTAGTATGATATCGGTTATGCCAGTTACGGCTTTGAGGTTTATGTTCGCTGATTTTACACCCCTATAAACCTTTATCAATAATGATAAAGACCTATAAGTTAGTAAAACAAGGAAGGGGTAGTTTTATATTTATAACTTGTAATAATTCCCTAAATAGCAACGAACCCACAGTGTATGAGTCAATCACAGTAAAGGTAAGTATTCCAGGGTCGATCTCAGGGACTGGGAGGATTAATATGCAATAATGATTATAAATAGAATAAATCTCAAAAATAAAGACAAGAGGTTGGAAAAGACAAGAAAGAAATCAAAATGGTTTCAAAATTGTCACTATTGATTGAAAGTCAAAACAAATAAGCAAAAGGGAAAACAAAGATAATCAAGTTAAAGGAAAGAAAATGAATTCCAAGGGTTCAAGATCATTGTTTATACATATAGATTCAGGAAGACTCATAAAGATATATGGTAGAAAAGCCACGGGATGAACGTTTCTAGGCTGACAGTCTATTACCGGGTAAGTCTCAAGACTATCTAGTTCCAAATCAACTACCTATTACCGGTTAAGTCTCAAGGTAGAGAGGTAGGAAATTCTGAACAAACCAGACTACAAACTAAGGGAAAGGTAAACCATTACCGGGTAAGTCTCAGGTATTACCCTACTTAGGAAGGAATCTAAGCACATTCAACCAATAAAGGATAAACCTTTATTACCTATGATCAATCACTCATGTATCTAAGAAGGAATATCACCGGGTAAGTCTCAATTCCAACTTAGGTTACTAGCTAGAAGGATTCTAACTAGGTTCAAGAACAAGTCAACCATTAGGATTTCAAGCAATTCAAAGTCAAAACAAAGCACAATCTAATCCATCATAATCCAAGGCATAAACAAATCCCTATTCACCTTGGAACCACAAGGTTCTAGCCAATAACAGTCATATCAAAGAAAGACAAATAAATAAATAACAAAGGGGAATAAAAAGAACTTAACTTCAATAAATGGAAACCTTCAATCTTCTCAATTCTTGAATCTAACAATATCTCTTAACAAATCCGAATGCAAAAGTGTCAAACTTTAATCTAAACTAAGAAGAACAATGGTGAAGGAAGAGGGGATGGGAAGGGGAGGAGACGGCTCTCCCCTCTAGGGTAAACTATGGGCGACTCCCATCACACCTTGGAATAAATCCAATGTTTTCTTTTATAATAAAAATCTAGCTAAAAAGACATTGGACCAAAAAGGAAAAAGCCCGCAAATAAAATATAATGCTAAGGGAAAAAGCCCGCAAATAAAATATAGTGCGCCTAAAAGGAAAAGGCCTGCAAATAAAATATAATGCTCAGGGAATAAATCTCGAGCTGGATCTCGACCAAGATATTCTTTGGTCGTTCCCTCCATGCCTTTAGCTTGATTCCTAGCCCTTTCCCGTGCACGTACGCTCTCTCCAATGCATCCACTTCGAGGCTTGATCCTCAAACATGTCGTCTTAGCTCCAAAATGTGCCAAATCACCTACATAACCACAAATAGTGTGTGTAGACATCTAATCTTGCAAAGTAACACTAAACAAGCATAAATGGCACAAACTAAGGCCAAAAAATGAATGCGAAAAGGGGAAATCTAACTAAATGCATGACTGTAACAGGTCGAAAAATCATGTTATCAGTTTACGAGTTAGGATACGATCCTTATGGATCCCTTGGGTCTAGGTGTGACCCCTATGATGGATATGAGTTTGATATATGTTATTATGCCTTGTTACTAGGCAGTGTTGTCCTCCGGATTGGAGTGGACCAGATTGAGAGTGGATTGTAGTGAGCCTACTACTGAGGTTGAGGTAAGTCCATAGGACTTACTTAGCTGTCATCCTTATATTGGATGTATGCATGAGTGGTGTTTGTTATATGCTTTATAGCATGCGATGTGGTTCATTACCGACCTATGTTATATTGACCGCCCATTGTAGTGGTTGTGACAACTTACCTTTCATCCCGTAGAGGAGTCTGAGAAGTTCTATGTAAGCTAGTTAGACCTGGTATACGGGAAGAGCACTGACCACTCCTTATGGTATACGGGAAGGTGCGCTGATACCACTCCAGCTAGCTATTGCACGCAGAGGCGAGGATTATATACATTCCTCCTTATGGTATACGGTAAATGTGTGAAAGCATGTTGATGTGTTATGATTCCTGATGTGTGTTTGTGCTCTAGCATCTTCTTATATATGTGTATGGTTAGCTAACGGTTTTATACCGTGCTGTAGATCCTTTGTAGGTTAGGAGAACTATAGAGTGATCCAGAGGGGTGATCTGCTGAGGGCTCCATACACTGGGGCGATATCGGGGATATGGGATATTTATGTTGTACGGATTTATATTTTGACTTTGTACTCAGCAGTTACTCTGTATTACCTTTTTATATGTATATATATATATATATATATATATATATATATATATATATATATATATATATCAGTTTTATGTTTTGTTTTAATCTATCTGTGTCTTGTTGTAAGATTCGGTGAACTTGTTGTCAGGCTAGGGTCAGGATCCATTGTGAGATCCTAGCCCAGTAGCAGCTTGAGTCCTACGGATTTGGGGTGTTACAAAGTTGGTATCAGAGCCCAGGTTGACAACAATGGCACTTGTAATCTGCGATAAAGGTCGAATAGATAAATAAACAGAACCCGAAAAGGGGTCTGACTTTTCAAAAGGTTTTGGTTTGAAATGAGTAAAAATGTTTTGGGATACCGTGTACGTGAGCCATCGCCCCTCTGAAGATCTCGACAATATAGATATATATATAGATATTCTGTTGTGATTGATTTGATATATATCTATACATATGGCATATATATAGCCTTCTAAGTTAGGTTTACGTCTTCTACAGATGGTTCAGACTAGAGCCTTACCTGCAGCTAGACGAGGTAGAGGTAGACCCCTCTAAGTAGAGGACGAGGTAGGACTCCTGCTGGTAATTCACAGGCAGCAGGAGAGATACATGAGGAGGTTGCTGAGAGTGCCGTTCCTGAGACTGGGAACGGCGCAGTTGAGACACAGGGGTCACAAAGAGCCCAGTCTGGTGAGTCTGATCGTGTCTCCATGGGGGATCAAAGTTTCGTGCTTATATCAGACAAGTAGAGGAGGCTGCCAGAGCCGGTAGACGTGCCCCAGATTTACAGGCACAGGAGGGACCATTTGAGACATCCCACGGAGTGACTCAGGTGCGAGCTGTACAGGCACAAGCTATTGAGATTCCTCAGGTTCGAGAGGAGCATCGAGGGCCTAGACCAGATACCTGGTTGAAGGCATTCCACCATATGGGTGTACCCCCTTTCACTGGGAAGGTGGGGGTTGGAGGTTGAGTTATGGATTGGGCATTTAGACTCAACTCTGGAGTCTATTAGATGTTCAGTGGACAGACAGATCGAGTTGGTGCAGACTTTATTCCGGGATTTGGCACAACACTGGTGGAGGTCTGTACGGGGTCAAGTTAGTAGTTATGATCAGATGAGGACCTTGATCGCGTTTCTGCCCTGCCTCACTGAGGAGGGAGAAACTGTGGGATTTTGTGGAGGCTGGGTTTGAGGATGTACCAGTCTCAGAGGCCATCAGGAGGTTCCAGGAGGAGCTGGCATTGCTGGGTCCAGCTGCACCTCCTACAGATCAGCATGTATATCTGTTTTCCCGACGACCGAGGGATACTACAAGGACTTACATGGCAGGGTTTCACTGTGAGACCTTGGCTGATTATCAGGACCGGGCTTTTGATTATGAGAGGGAGCGAGCTGGTCAGAGGAGAGCATCTCAGACCGGAGGGTCTGAGAAGAGGCAGCGTACAAGGCAGACCAGTGGTACTGGTGGTGCTGCTAGTGTTTGGCGGGGTCAGAGACGCCAGAGTCACCCCTCATCTGCACCGGTTGCAGATAAGGGACGTCAGTGTTTTAGCTATGGTGATCCAGGACATATGAGGCATGAGTGCACGAGGCCACTAGTGACTTGCTACACTTGTGGTAGGCAGGGTCACAGAGTTGTTTACTGCCGCCTGGGCGGAGCTTCATCTCAGCAGGGTTCTTCCCGTACTAGTGCAGCGGGAGGTGGGCAGAGGTCACCTCAGCAACAGCAGACTCAGGGGCAGCAGAGGGTCCCAAATCGCCCTACGACTCAGGGATCTACTCTTGGACCGAGTAGAGGCAGAGGTCGTGGTGGGAGCACCACTGATACCAGAGGGCCACAGGGCCGAGTCTTTGAGCTTAGGAGTGCAGAGGAGCCAGCTGCACCGACTGCTACAGGTACCATTCTGATTCATGGTTTACGTGTTAGAGTCTTATTTGATATTGGTGTTATGCATTCTTTTATTTCTGATGCCTGTGTAGAGCGTCTGAATCTAGATACGGTTGAGGAGATGCCCTTTATCATAGGGTTACCCGATGGTGGTAGGGTCAGAGGTACCCGTGAGATTCATAGTTGTCCCATTTCTGTAGGGACTTGTGTGTTACTAGTTGACTTCTTTGTCATGCCATTAGAGCATGAAGAAGTCATTCTAGGTATGGATTAGATGGATAGACATTCTGCGATCTTAGATGTAGGTAGGAGGACTGTTACCCTCTCTACCGAGTTAGGTCAGATAGAGGTTTTCCGAGGTTGGGACCTTGGAAAGACATGCACAGTTATCAGTGTGATACGGGCAGCTAGACTGATTGCACAGGGTTGTGAGGCATTCTGGTGTTATGCCATGAAGGAGGGGGAGAGTGCAGTATTAGAGGATATCCCAGTTGTCTGTGATTTTGCAGATGTATTTGCTGAGCCGTCGAGTTTGCCGCCTCAGAGGAGTGTGGATTTCAATATTGAGTTAGAGCCTGGTACGAGACCGATCTCAAAGGCCCCATACCGGATGGCGCCTGTCGAGATGTTGGAGCTGAAGAAGCAACTGAGGAGTTGGCTGAGAAGGGCTTCATTCGCCCTAGCGTATCCCCATGGGGAGCAACTGTCCTCTTCGTACGGAAGAAGGACAAATCATTGAGATTATGTATTGATTACAGGGAGCTGAACAAGGTGAACATCAAGAACAAGTATCCATTTGTCGGCGCATTGATGACTTGTTGGATCAGCTTCAGGGGAGCGACTGTATTCTCCAAGATTGATCTGCGTTCAAGATATCACCAGTTGGTGAGAGAGCAGGATGTGCACAGGACAGCATTCCGGACCAGATATGGACACTACGAGTTTGTAGTGATGCCATTTGGGCTTACGAATGCCCCATCCGTCTTTATGGAGTTGATGAACAACATCTTCATCGACTTCCTGGATCAGTTTGTGGTGGTATTCATAGATGATATTCTGGTATACTCTCGCAGTAGAGAGGAGCATGCAGGACAGCTGAGGATTGTATTGCAGGTTTTACGGGATAGAGAATTTTATGCTAAGTTCTCTAAGTGTGAGTTATGGATGACAGAGGTAGCATTCCTGGGTCATGTAGTTTCAGCTGAAGGGTTCAAGGTGGATCCATCGAAGATAGAAGCAGTAGCAGCTTGGACTATACCGACGAACGTCAAGGAAGTACGTAGCTTCCTTGGCCTAGCCGGTTATTACAGACGCTTTGTGGAGGGATTTTCTGTGATTGCCCGCCCACTGACGAGTTTACTGGAGGAAGACTACCAGATTTGCATGGTCTGATCAGTGTATGTAGAGTTTTAAGGAGCTGAAGAGACATCTGACTTCTGCTCCTAATTTGGCACAGCTAGAGGGTACAGAGGATTTTGTGGTATACAGTGATGCATCCAAGCTAGGCTTGGGATGTGTATTGATGCAACGGGGCAGAGTGATAGCATATGCGTCTCGACAGTTGAAGACGCATGAGGAGAACTATCCGACTCATGATCTGGAGTTGGCAGCGGTAGTTCATGCATTGAAGATTTGGAGACATTACTTGTATGGTGCTACATGTCAGATCTTCACATACCATAAGAGTCTGAAGTACATTTTCACGCAGTGGGAATTGAATAACCGCCAACGTAGGTGGCTAGAGTTGATCAAGGGACTTTGATTTAGAGATTCTATATCATTCAGGGAAGGCGAACGTTGTCGCCGATGCCCTGAGAAGGAAGACGCCTCGAGAGCAGGCGATTGCGAGGCTGACAGTTCAGCATCAGTTGCAGAGAGACTTGATCTGGTTAGAGTTGGACATCCAGTTTCCTGATGAGGATGCTCAGCTGCGTACTTTAGAGGTTCTTCCTGATCTGTTGGGTGAAATCCATCAAAAGCAGGAGACCTGCCCGACACTTGATGAGGATCCGAGCCGAGAGAGGATGTCTCGGGATGAGGCACCACAGTTCCTGCTAGGAGCAGATGGAGTTTTGAGACGCCGCGGTCGCGTCTGTGTACCTGCTGATACAGAGCTGAGACAAAGGATTTTACAAGAGGCTCACTGTAGACCTTACTTTGTACAATCCAGGTACGAGTAAGAATGTATCAGGATTTGAGACGTTTATATTGGTGGGGAGGGCTGAAGCCCGATGTAGGCCAGATTTGTGGCACAGTGTGCGACCTGCCAGCAGGTCAAGATAGAGCATTGCAGACCTGGAGATGAGCTCCATCCACTTCCTGTTCAACAGAGGAAGTGGGAGGACGTCACATGGATTTGTGACTGGGCTGAGACTGAGCCGGAGTTTTGATGCTATCTGGGTTATAGTGGACAGATTGACGAAGACGGCACGTTTCATTCCTATTAGGGAGACGTGGCCGGTGAGCAGATTAGCTGAGGAGTACACTAGGCAGATAGTGAGACTCCATGGTGTACCGAGGACGATCGTCTCAGACAGAGATGGACGATTTACCTCGAGATTTGGCAGCAGATTCAGACTGCCTTGGGGACGAGTTTGCACTTCACGACTGCGTTCCATCCTCAGACAGATGGTCAGTCAGAGAGGACCATTCAGACCTGGAGGATATGCTGCGAGCTTGTGTGTTGGATTGGGGACAAGTGTGGACGGATCATCTCCCACTTGTTGAGTTCTCATACAACAACTGGCATGCATCTATTGGGATGGCCCCATATGAGGCACTGTATGGACAGAGATGCCGTACTCCGTTATGCTGGGATGAGCAGAGCAGTGTTAGTGGTTTGCACCTGATCAGATTCAGGATGATGTGGCTCGAGTAGCACTGATTAGAGAGAGGATGCTGACTGCCAGAGCCGTCAGAAGTCATATGCTGATAGGAGGCGTAGACCTCTAGAGTTCAGAGTAGGAGCCCATGTGTGGCTGAGAGTGTCTCCGACACGAGGTGTTAGGCGTTTTGGCATTAAGGGAAAGTTGAGCCCCGATATGTCGGACCGTTCGAGATTCTGGATCGGGTTGGGAGCGCAGCATACAGATTAGCCTTGCCTCCGAGATTAGAGGGTGTTCACCCTGTATTTCACGTGTCTCAGCTGAGGGAGTACATACCAGATCCGAGACACATCGTGAGTTATGATGATTTGGTGGTTGAGCCGGACCACACTTTTGTTGAGCACCCTATTGCAGTCCTAGAACGAGGTATGAGACGCCTGCGTTCGAAGGACATTCCTATGTTGAGGATACAGTGGTCGAGACGAGGACCTGATGAGGCTACATGGGAGACTGAGGATAGTATCCAGAGGAACTATCCAGAGTTCTATGCCGAGTTAGATGCACCAGTAGGATCACCGAGTAGATCTTAGTACTATCTTGGTGAGTATTATGTGCTTATATGCTTATATGCTATGATGTGTTTATTTCATACTAGCTTTGATGTGATATATGATCTTATTAGATCTTGTTGTGCTGGTATGATTATTGTTTATAGTTGAGATGGCTCTTTCCTCCATGCTATTGTGATACGTTTAGGATTCAGCTGGAGATGTTATTCCTCCATGCTATTTTGATGGACATAGTGTTGCTGGAGATGTTTTTCCTCCATGCCTTTCTGTTATGAGTATGATACGGCTAGAGATGTGATTCCTCTATGCCTTGTGATGTGTTTATGGTTTGGCTAGAGATGGTTTTCCTCTATGCCTTGGATAGTGTTTTGTTGCTGGAGTTGATGATTTCCTCCATGCTTATGTTTGAGGTTATAGAGAGAGTTGTACCTCGGCTTTTGAGTCCGAGTGGTTTGAGGATTTGCAAGTTTCGGGACGAAACTTGTTTTTAGGGGGTGAGGTGTAAGAGCCTTAGTCTTTGGACGAGTTTTAGCCGAGATTTTAGCCGCCCCCCGCGGGCTTGTGTGCCCCAGCGGTTTCCGCTCCCGGCCCAGGGAACCGCCCCCGGTTTCCGCGGCTGCAGCCGGTTTTGTTGACCCTTGACCGTGCTTTACCCTCTTCCTTACTTTTTCCTTCCTTGTTGAGCAAGGGTTTCTTCTTCACTCTTTTCCAGCCACCATACGTCCTTCTTGCTTCTCCTTCTTCCTCTTTGATCTTGTGTGTGAGTGTTCTTGAGTTTGGAAGTGTTTTGATTGTGAGGATGATGATGTTGATGATGTTGGATGTTGTGATGAGCTTGAGAGCTAGCTGTGTTGGGTGTTGATCCTCTGTGCAGCCTAGGATCACAAGTGTGGTACATATGTATGATTAGATGATTTGGATATAGATTGATGTTGGAATGTGTGTGTATATGCATATGTATGATTTTGGAATGAAGAGGACATGAATTGATCACGTGAAGAGCCGAGGAAGAGTCGCGGGATCACATTCCGCACTGTCGTCGCCCCCGCCTGGAAGTCGCCGCCCCCTGCGGAAGCCGTGCGCAGCGTGTGCGCGTGCCTGCGTTGCATGCGGACTTTGTCACCGCGCGCCTGCGGTTGCCCGTTCCGCCCCTGCGTCTTTTGTCACAGGTGCGTCTTGTCCCGGGTCTACCTAGAGTTGGGTAGATCCTTTCCTTTCCTAGTATGAGAGTTAGTAGCATGCTAGGTATATATGTTTGAGGTTAGTATGATATTGGTTATGCGTTTACGGCTTTGAGGTTTACGAGTTAGGATACGATCCTTATGGATCCTTGGATCTAGGTGTGACCCTATGATGGATATGAGTTTGATATATGTTATATGCCTTGTTATAGGCAGTGTTGTCCTCCGGATTGGAGTGGACCAGATTGAGAGTGGATTGTAGTAAGCCTACTAATGAGGTTGAGGTAAGTCCATATGACTTACTTAGCTGTCATCCTTATATTGGATGTATGCATGAGTGGTGTTTGTTATATCCTTTATAGCATGCGATGTGGTTCATTACCGACCTATGTTCTATTGACCGCCCATTGTAGTGGCTGTGACAACTTACCTTTCATCTCGTAGAGGAGTCTGGGAAGTTCTCTGTAAGCTAGTTAGACCTGGTATACGGGAAGGGCACTGACCACTCCTTATGGTATACGGGAAGGTGCGCTGATACCACTCCAGCTAGATATTGCACGCAGAGGCGAGGATTATATACATTCCTCGTGTCACATATTTTCATATGCAGATCTATATACTATTTGAGTGATTGACGTTATAAAGATAATAAACCGGGTAAATGTGTGAAAGCATGTTGATGTGTTATGATTCCTGATGTGTGTTTGTGCTCTAGCATCTTCTTATATGTGTATGGTTAGCTAACGGTTTTATACCGTGTTGTAGATCCTTTGCAAGTTAGGAGAACTGCAGAGTGATCTAGAGGGGTGATCTGCTGAGGGCTCCGTACACTGGGGCGATATCGTGGGATATGGGATATTTATGTTGTACGGATTTATATTTTGACTTTGTACTCAGCAGTTACTCTTATATTACCTTTTGATATGTATATATATATAGGGTCAGGATCCGGTAGGAACAGCCGTTAGAGTAGGGAATAGGAACTCCTAAGATCCGTTGGATTAAAATTTGTACGTTCATGATGGAAGGTGCATAATATGCTTCCAAGGTGATAATCACATGATTGTTCATTTTTCATTATTCATTCATTAAATAAGATACAAATTAGGAAAACAAAATTCTTTTTTTGGGCTATCCCAAAAATAAACGTTGAAGCAATTGATCGTTAATATATTTTATAAGAAATTTGATCGTTAATATATTTGGTCGTTAATATGTTTTATAGAGAAATTTGATCGCTAATAAATTTTATAAGAAATTTGATCGTTAAATTTGTTAGGATTGTAAAATTTGTTTTGGTAGTGAAAATATGGAAAAAAAATTTTAACCACCAATTTTTCTCTATAAAATTTTAACGACCCACAAAATTTTAACGATGACTATATTAATTATATAAAAAAACATTTTAACGACCAAATTTTCTCTATAAAATATAATAACGACCCAATATGAAAATAATTTAACGATCAAATTTCTTATAAAATATTTAACGACCAAATTTAACCAACATTTTTTCCATATTACAAATTTTAACGACCATATTAACGAACAATTCTAAATAATTTATTTTTATATTGGGTCGTTATTATATTTTTATAGAAAAAATTTGGTCGTTAAAATGTTTTTATCATAATTCTATTAGAGGCAATATAATATTCTCATTAATTATTACCATAAACAATGTTAAATCTTGGACGTTCATCTGTATTAATCCAACGGCTATTATAAGTTCCTATTCCCTACTCTAAGAGAGGTTCCTACATGATTCTAACTATATATATATATATCAGTTTTATGTTTTGGTTTAATCCATCTGTGTCTTGTTGTAAGATTCAGTGAACTTGTTGTCAGGCTAGGATCACGATCCATTGTGAGATCCTAGCCCAGTAGCACCTCGAGTCCTACTGATATGCGATATATTTCATAGCGCATTTAGTAGTTTTTGTCATCGTTTACATGTCATTGTGAGAGATATTTGTATGAACTTGGTGATCCGGAACTTATTGAAGAAGTTGAAGAAATCAGATCATGCAAGTTACAGAAGTTGAAGTTGAAGAAATTCGGAAGCAGCTGAAGTCAGAAGAGCTCGACGCGGCCGCGCTGCTACATGGCGCGCGCCGGCGCTGCTAGGAGAAGTACCTGCGTTGAAGATCGACGTGGCCAAGCTGCAGAGATAAAATCAGCACTGGCGCGCCCGCGCTGATATGCGGCGCCCGCGCCGTTGCTTCAGAGAAGAAGTGGCAGACTTTCATTGACGCGCCCCGCGCTGCCATCCGGCGCGGCCGCGTCGGTCCCTGAAGACGTATTCTTATCCCACATCGACTTTATGTAAAGTCGATAGTTTTAGAACTTTTTAAATAGAGTTTTGCTGTCCCGTTTTAGGGGGATCGAGAATTCCAGAGACGTATTTTCTTTTCCCTTTCTCCTCACAAACCTAAACCTATGGAGAACTAACTCTCCTTTGTTACACTTGGTTTTTGAAGCCCTCAGTTGAATCGGTTGTGAGTATTCTACTCTTGTTCGTCTTTTGTTAATTGTCTCGATCTCCTCCTGTGCTTATTGCTTAATTGTTTATTATTGGTTCATCTGGATTGATCGCCTAGGTTTATCAAATACTAGTCATATCGCTAGGGTTTACAACTCCAGGTTTGGGGTTGTAGATCCGTTGTAGCAAATACAATAATCATAAGCGGGTTGCTTGTGTGGGATTGTGAAGGGGATTCGATTGCATGTTATTTTAACGGGTTGTTATAATCGCTTGTATCTCTTTATAATCCATGGTTGAATGCTATTGTCTTATTACTTGGTGAAGGTTTTCCTTTGTATTTTGGTGATAAGTGCTTTTAGGACTGGTAGGACTAAAAGCTATTACACGATCTGGATTGAGAACAATTACTGGACTTTAGAACTTGAGATTCATA